>JAYEVD010000030.1:0-200000 GCA_036346405.1 Phyllostachys edulis | reverse complement strand
GAGATCTAATTATATAAAAAATTTATTTAATTTTTTGGGAGTTTGTTTTGCCTCTGTTATTTATTTATTTTGTTGATTTTCTTTCGCTTATGTAGTAGACGCCGATATTTCCGTGAAGATTTGAAGAAGAAGGAACACCTCAAGAGCAAGATCAAGATTTCAGACCTATTTCAAGGCAAGTTATACCCTTTGATCATATTGAACCCAGCTTCCAAAATACTTTGATTCAAAGTATTGCATCTACTTTAATTATTTATTTAAATGCTTTTGGGTTTAGTTAATATCCAATTTGTTATGACCACCTTTTGTCTAATTGTATGTCATAATCTTTTGTCACCTTAGTTTGCTTCATTTAGTTGGTGCTATTGTATTACCAACGTGGTTAGTTAGATAATGATTAGTTTGTTTAGCCATGCTACGAAGTCATCATTTCATGTAAGCCGCAATTATAAACTTGACTAAGTGACTATGGAACCATTTGATAAAATTGTGTGTACTATGTGTCATTACCCGTTGATGGCATGTGTTTCACTTAACCAACATGGTAGGAAAAGGTTTTGGACGAAGCAAGTGGTCCTGCATACTTTTATGGTGGATCCGTGTTGGCGGGAAGGATAGATTAGAATTTGGAAGTCTTGCCCTCTGGCCAATTAAGGACTCTAACCTTTAGCGCCTATTGAATCGGGTCTTTCAGCATAACCACATGCCCGGTATGGGACGGGCCTAACTTAGTAAGTTATGGATTCTGACATTGATTACTCGTGTTGTAGGTTAGCCGTGGTCGGATTGGTGGAGGTGTGTACTACCAAGTAGTTGCATCACGGGCGTGTTCGGCCGCTTTCCGTCTAACGGTAAAAGCGCTCGCCTGCGCTGCCAAAGCATACCGGAGGTCAATGTTGAGATGAAGTTTTCGAAAGGTTTTGTTGTGATTAGCTCGATCAAGTTGATTGCATCTTGTGGGTAAAGTGTACAACCTCTCGCAGAGTGTTAGAATCAATCTATTCGATAGAAGTCGGTCCGCTGATCATGGACATGCTCGATTTCTCACGAGGGGTAGATTTTCAAAAAACTCCTGGATGGGACAAATTGCAGTGAGATAACTTATGTCAGGTGAATAACTTGATTAGGTTATGTTTCTTTGTGAAACAATTGATAAAATTACTATTGGCTATTTGTTTTGAATTATGCTTTCAATCTATTATTTGTATTCAATCGCAAATGTCGCATTTCTGCAAAAGAACCACAAAAACCATTCCTTTGGAATAAGCCTGCATCTATAATTTGCATTATGTGGTATGACTTGCGAGTACGGTTGTGTACTCATACTTGCTATAATCAATCAATAGAGGAGGAGTCTTCGCCTGCTTTCGAGGAGGAGTTCTACGAAGGTGCCTGATCGTATGGTTTTGATCCCAGTCAGTTGCCTATGGTGAATTGATGGAATATCCGCTGAAGTTTCTATTCTGCTGCTATTTTATTTCTTGTCAGCCCTGCGTGGCTTAATAAATGTAAACTCGACCATGAGGTCAGAACAAGTATTTTTTTTTATAAAATTACTCGTTTATGTTATTAATCGTCTTGTGTGGATCGATATTCGTCTATATTGATACTGTGTACACTAGCTTGATCCTGGACTAATGCATTATACATAGAGGGTCTAGAATTGCATATTTTGTGTCCCGACAGAGGAGTGGGATGCCAACAGGGACTGCGAGAGGAGTGAGGAGGAGCGCCGCATCGAAGAGCACAACAAGTGTATCTCAAGGGAGACGAGGGCTATCTCGAGGTGCGCAGCGAGGGAGGCAGAGCAGGCTCGCGAGAGTGAGCGCGAGAAAAAGATGTAAATGACGGTCGAGGCCAAGGCGGCCGACGAGGGAGTACAACGCCGAAGCTCGCAAGGAAGGACTTAATGCCCCTGGCCAAGCCAGAGTCCCATCTTTTCGCCCATGTGTCCCATGTATTTCTAATTCCCTAAAGGCATGCGTAGTCAGCCCTTGGTTCGTTAGGCTCAAGCTACACGTGAACCCACTTGGTCGATCACCATGTATGTTGTTATCGTAGGCTATTTCTCCAAAACCGTCGTGGTATGTTACGCGGTGTATGAATTTCCTAGCGATCGCAATATCACCTACCAGATTATTTAATCATTGTCGCCTCAAAATTTTTTCGAAATTTAGCGATCATAACAACATACAACGATCATAAAATGTTATTGTGGGTCTAACATATTGTTTTCCAGAAGTAGGAAAAAGTATAGCATATTTGGAATATCCCACAACCTTCTCTAGACCGCTAATATACATTGCTGTGAAGACATGTATATCACCAAAATATAACTTAGGATGTTTACATACAAGTAGGTATTATTTGAAACATCAAGAAATCTTAAATACATTCCAAGTCACATGAAACCATGAAACTCTAATTTTCAGAACCTAAAATCCAAATTCTCACGATCTAAATCCTAAATTTTCGAGACAATTCTTGAACACATATAAAATTATCGAAACATTACGCAATAAAAAAATTCATAATTTTTGGAGCTCATTTTCTACATTTACAAATCCGTACAAATAGTACACTTATATGAATATGTGAGAAAAATTCTGGACGAATAAAATTATGAAAAATTTACACAAGTAAGTACACTGTGTCGAGAGGCTCCACGTAAAATTTTACAATTTTTTGAAGTCGTTTGCTATATTTTAAAACTCAAACAAAAATCACCGAAAACCACTTAACCCTAATCCTAATTTCAGAGGGGGATACGTGGCCCGGCTATAGGCGTCCACCAAGGCGACGTGGACGTGATGCGTATGCGGCGTGGCATGCCTTATGGTGGCTGTATGGTAAAGTGATAAATTTGAAAAAAAAAATTTATACGTGACCAAAATCATAAATACGCGATGAAAAGTGGACAATACTACAAAAAAAAAATCGCCTTTCCGTTTCGACTGGGAAGCTCAGCGATGATACGATCGCATCCGCGCGCACGGAACACGAAGAAATAGCATCACGGCGACACAACACACGGGACCAAACAGGCATCACGGAGCGCTGCGTGCGATGGCAGACACCACAACAACACAGCGGGCAGCGTCCACCGACGATACATTCGCCCGGACACGTAAATCGGAGGGACCGATGCGCTGGCACCAGCCTCTGGCGATAGCCGGTTTGGGCACGGCGATACGGGCGCGTGTACACGAAACACAGAAAGCAACGGAGCCGGTTCTGGCACAGCGATAGGGTCGCGTGTGCACGAAACAGCGAAAGCAACGGACCACGAACCGGAATCACACGCGCGGCGCGAACAAAACAGCAAACATGGATGGCGAACGGCACAGCGACGACCTGCAGCAAGGCGAACGCCAAAAAGACACGATACGGAGGACAGGACGCGCATTGATTTTTACTGCCTCATCACGCTAGCTTGGACCGTGTACGCGTGTGGACGCGTCACGCTCGAACGCAAAATCGGTACCAAGTTTCATGCGTAGGACTGAAAAATTGAAGTTTAAGCAATCCCATCATACCTACTGAAGCCAGTGGAAAACTTCGCTGAAGACAATGGACGCTAGCTGGACCATTTACGCGTGTGGTCGTGTCACGCCCGAACGCAAAATTGGTACTATTATGTAGGATTGAAAAATTGAAGTTTAAGCAATCGCATCATACCTACTGAAGCGAGTGGAAAACTTCGCTCAAGACGATGGACGCTAGCTGGACCGTGTACGCTCGAACGCAAAATCGGTACTATGCGAAGTTTCGTATGTAGGACTGAAAAATTGAAGTTTAAGCAATCGCATCATACCGACTGAAGCGAGTGGAAAACTTCGCTCAAGACGATGGACGCTAGCTGGACCGTGTACGCTCGAACGCAAAATCGGTACTATGCGAAGTTTCGTATGTAGGACTGGAAAATTGAAGTTTAAGCAATCGCATCATACCGACTGAAGCGCGCGAAAAATTCTATGGGACGGGGCCTCGCAGCCGTCCTCCTGAGGTCCCGTCCCGATGCTCACCACGTGCCAGGCATCAATCTCAAAACGCCGGTTCCAACGCCCCCCAAATTGCCTCCTCTTCCCTTCCTTCCGCGCGAAGACTGCTCCACCCGTCTTCTCTGCTCGCAGTGACGCCACGACGCCGCCGGCTCGCTGGTTACCATTTCCACCTCCACCGACGATCGCGCCGGCGGCCGCTGCCGCTGGCGGAGTCCGCCGACGGACTCGACGCCGCCCCTCGTGCCCGGGAGTTCGCACAAGGACTCGACGCGTGAGTCAATCCGCCACCGCCCGCCCACCGACGATCGCGCCCGGCGGAAGAGCCGCCGACGGACTCTCGACACGCGCTGAAGGCACCGCCGCCTTGCCGCTCTCGAGCTCCGCGCGAAGGACTCGGCTATGGAGCCGGTGCTTGACGCAGAGGCGATCAACGGAGGGCTGGACAAAGAAGCAAGGGGAGAGGGGGAAGGTGGTCTTGGCGAGCTGCTGTCGGTCCTGAATATCGCCCTCGCTTGTGTTTCTTTCTCTCCTGATGCTCGGCCGAAGATGTGCAGCGTCTTGAGGATGCTCTTCAACGCAAGTGAAGAAAAGAAATCTGTTTTGGTAGCTTAGATAAGTTATGAATGGAGTCTGATCTGTTGCTTAGTTTGTGGATGTCAGTATACAGGTGATGCTCTGAATGTTTGTCAAGGATTCTCGGCTCCAAATGAATGCGTTTCTGTGAATGAATGAAAGCATTAGTGCGTTGTCTCTGAATGTATACTTCACATCTGCTGTAGCTCTTTACCAATATGTTCTCTGGCTTGAGATCACAATGAATAAGACCAAGTCCATGCAGAAACTGCAGTGCCTTCAGACACTGAATGGCTATTGACTGCACAAGGGGAATGACAAAGGAAAAGATCAATTACCGGCATTTAAATTGAAATATCATGTCCAATTACTGAAAGTGAAAACATTAAATCACCGTTAGTGGATCTTATAGCTTAGTAATCAGCAGGAAGTTGTCTGGCAAACAAAGTGAACAGCCGAAGTATATTTTTATCTAGTGGGCAGATGTGACTAGATAGTCTGAATCTAAGCAGATTCATGAAAGGTACACACCACAAAGTATAGAGTTTTCCACACAGCTAGCATGGACCAGCTACTTCTCTCTTTAAATTTCAAAACCAGGCCCTCGAAACCTGTCATTTTATTTGCCTTTTTCCATTCATGTACTTGAGAACGTAGTTTCAATAAGCAACAGTGCAACAGTGCAAGTGCCTTAATGTTACCTTTGTTTATAGATTATTTTCATTTGTTGGACAATTTACTTGTCCTATTTCTTACTATAAATCTTTCTTATCGAGTTATCTTGACATTAATTCCAGGCCTTGTTATGTAGACTGACAATTCACCTTGTCATAATTTCTAGACATTAAGGCAGGATTGGAGATTCTTCTACAAATTGATCCATTAGAATGGCTGCATTTCTTGGTGTTTCCAAGCATTGCTGTTTGACAAATCTAAGTTATTACATCTTGTAACAAAAGTCTGTCATGTTTGGTGTAGCACTTATTTCAAGCATTATTTATTTGCTGATAGTGTGTGACGTTCTGCAAGTTTTGCTTATTTGGCATTAAAAAATGCTTCGAGATTCTTTTTCAAGTTGATCCATTAGAATGATTGGGATATGATAGTCAGATTTAGGTCATGACATTCTATAACAAAGTCAGTTGTGTTTTCTGTAGCACTTATATCAAGTATTTGTTTGCAGGTACATTTGTTGATAGTCTGTGAACTTCTAAAGGCAAATTTGTATGAGTTTCAAAAATTCAACAGAGAATCAAGAGGCGAGGTTTACTTCACGATGCCAAGACTGCAGGTATTACTAAGCTATAAGATCCACTAACGGTGATTTAATGTTTTCACTTTCAGTAATTGAACATGATATTTCAATTTAAATGCCGGTAATTGATCTTTTCCTTTGTCATTCCCCTTGTGCAGTCAATAGCCATTCAGTGTCTGGAGGCACTGCAGTTTCTGCATGGACTTGGTCTTATTCATTGTGATCTCAAGCCAGAGAACATATTGGTAAAGAGCTACAGCAGATGTGAAGTATACATTCAGAGACAACGCACTAATGCTTTCATTCATTCACAGAAACGCATTCATTTGGAGCCAAGAATCCTTGACAAACATTCAGAGCATCACCTGTATACTGACATCCACAAACTAAGCAACAGATCAGACTCCATTCATAACTTATCTAAGCTACCAAAACAGATTTCTTTTCTTCACTTGCTTGAAGAGCATCCTCAAGACGCTGCACATCTTCGCCGAGCATCGAGAGAAAGAAACACAAGCGAGAGCGATATTCAGGACCGACAGCAGAGCTCGCAAGACCACCTTCCTCTCTCCCGCCTGCCGCTGTCCTGCCGCTCACGGTCGCTCAAGTTCAAAGACCAGCTCCACTGCCGAAGTCCTTCGCGCTGGAGCTCCAGGCGTAGCAGGGACGGCGGTGCCTTTCGCTGAGTCGCGGCCGAGTCCGCTCGCAGGCCGCCACGGCGCGATCGCCGTGGAGGCGCGAGGGCGGTGGCGGATTGACTCACCGCCGAAGTCCTTCGCTGAGCTCCCGCAGCAGGGACGGGCCGAGTCCGCTGGGCGACTCGGCATCATGGCGCCGGGCGCGATCGCTTGCGGAGGTGGAGGCCGGTGGGTTTCAGACGGGGCGGCGGCTTGGCGTCATAGTTGCTGCAGCAGAGAAGACGGGCGAGCAGCTTCGCGCGAAGGAAGGGAAGAGGAGGTAATTGGGGGAGTTGGAACCGGCGTTGAGATTGATGCGACACGTGGTGAGCATGGGACGGGCCTCGTGAGGACGGGCCGCGAGGCCTCGCCCCTGCGACGGGCTCGCAGCCGCCCTCCTCCGAGGCCGGTCCCGATGCTCACCACGTGAACTTCGCTCAAGACGATGGACGCTAGCTGGACCGTGTACGTGCGTGGACGCGTCACGCCTGAACACAAAATCGGTACTATGCGAAGTTTCGTACGTAGGACTGAAAAATTGAAGTTTAAGCAATCGCATCATACCTACTGAAGCGAGTAGAAAACTTCGCTCAAGACGATGTTTCTAGTCTGTGAACCACAAGTTTCTATCGTCATTCTCAATTAAATCTTTAATGAGTTTCTAGATGACATGTGAAACAGCAACATATTGCTGGCTACGTGTGAAAACCGGTTTTCTCAGGTACACACCAATCGAAGCTAGAGTCTGACCCAGCTTTTGTTTATGGTCATCACATGAGAAAGTCGAATCAGGAACTGGCAACGCTGAAGTACGAGAGGCTACTTTGGATCTCGATTTGTAAGAACTATTCTAGGAATGTATACAATGCGTTTAGCTTGCGAATCGATCATAATGAGAGCTTCAGTAACATGTTGCGAAAGATTTCGCATGACCAAACGAGTACCGTTACATAGCCCGCTAGATTGACTGAGGTTTCTAAGCAGCACGATAGGAGAGCCAATTTTAAGAACCAACCTATGTTGAGGAAAATTGTTAACACGTATTGTATTGAGAAACTCAACTAGGTATAGCACATTCGCGTCGCTGATGTGTCATTTGTGGTAGCTATCGAATCATAACTTAAATACTCGCTAGCAGCACCAGGAGCCATAGAAAGAGCACAAGAATTTTTCTCATTCGCCACTTATTTCATGTCTAGCGAAAGTTACCTCAAATTCTTCGAGAAGCATATTCCGAAGGATTGTGAGAGGCATCATATAGTGCAGATTCTGTAAGGCAATCCTAGTACATATTGCAAATAGTCTGCAAGATCATTCTAGTACTTATCAAAGAACTTTTTCTCATCTCTAACGTGACAAAAGATAAGAATAGTGACAAAGAGCAATCTAAGTTGTACCGCTGGCGAGCATAAAGCCTCATCAAATATATGGTACCACTAGCTGTCATCGCCTACTAATCCTCGTCGTAGCACATGCCAATTTGAAAGTGTCTAGAACATTGCCGTTATATGCTCTGACATCGGTATAGCACGTGGCACCTAGAACAATCGTGAGAAGGATGGACGTAATAAGGCCTGCCTACTTTACGACCTCTTTTTCGCCGTGTCCATGATCTAGAACTGGTGTCCCAAGACCATTTAGTTGGGAAATCACAATAAGTCAACGATCGAGCATGTGGATGTATTCGATTAGTCGTAAACCATTCAGTAAGCATCGTCCATTTAAAGAAATCATTAGATACAATGTGTTGGACCGAAAAGGCGACTAGAGGGGGGTGAATAGGAGCTCAAAATCTTTTTCGAATTAGATTGGATCCAATAATAATTTCACTCCAATAGCTATGAGAGCTATGAAGATCAATTTACAAGTATAGCGGAAGCCTTGTATTGAATCCTAATCAAACCCCAAAGCACGTGAGCAAAGAACAAAAAGTCCGTGCCATTATCACTTCGGATCGCTCTCAAGGCACCAGGAAGTTCAGAAGCCAAACGAAGAACAAGATCATGAAAATGATCAAAAGCCTCATCCTTCGAAGCAAGAAAGAACACCCAAGAGTATCTCGAAAAATCATCGACTATGACAAGAATGTACTAATTGCCACCGACTGACCGAACCCTAGCAGACCAACAAAGATCCATATGAAGCAACCGTCTCGGTCGGTCACCATAACCATAGTCAATGACGGGTGTGAGGCGGCAACTTGCTTGCCATGCCTACAGTATGCATACAAAGATCCTTGACAAACTTCGAGTTTAGGCAAACCTCTCATGAGATCAAGGCCACTAACTCGTGTCGATGATCAAAACCAATGTACCCCCGTCAAAGTACAAAGCCGATATCGAAGAAGAAGCAATTAAGCACTTAAGGGATCCAAAGAAGAGATTATGAAAAATCAGCTCCAAAAATTCTACCAACTCTAGAAATCCCAAAACGAGCTCACCAAAAGAATCAAGCACACGATGCATTCTTCTTAAAACGAGTCTCATAGCCATCATCAAGAAACCGTGAGAGACGTAAAGGAGATTGTACCTTAACTTAGACACAGCGTTAACGTCCTTGAGAATGAACTTGTCGCTCACCCTAATCATTCCAGTTCCTTCAATGCGCCTTGTGTATCATCTCCAAAGGTGATGAAGTCATCACCGGTTGATCGCGTGAAGGAGGTGAACCATCTTGAGTCTCGGTCATGTGGCGTGAACACCGGAGTCGATTTAACCATGTGTTCTTCCCCTTCCGCCAATCCTAAAAATCAAGGAACAAAAAGCGATGTGTCTCAACATCAAGTTAGTTAAAAGCGACTTGGGAACCCAAAGATCGAGACATTCATCTGCATGAGTAGTATGCAAAGCAGATGTGCTATCCTTGACTTTATTAGTAGTTCTATTTTGAGCAATGGTAACAAAAACATGAGATGCATCCTGTCTAGGAACATGGTGATGAGCATGTGCAACAAATCCTAGATCGGGTTTCTTCTTTTGTATGTGACCATGTCTCATAAAAGCTCTAGGTTGATTAGATGACATTCTAGCAATATTTTTCTTAGTGTTCTTCAACCTACGCCAACAGAACTCAACCAAATGTCCACTCTTCTTGCAATAGATGCAATGGTATTTTGTACCACTGGGAGAAGCACCTTTTGCCTCAAAAGAAGGTTGGACAAACCCTGCAGATTTAAAGACAGTTTTTGCAGGTTGGGTTTTGAATTCAACTAAGCCATTTTCCAAGACCTGAATGACATTAGGCTTGGACATGTCCTAGGCAAAGTTGTATCCTAAACCTTGCTTCTTAAAAGGAGTTTTAGATTTATCTAGAATCATGTTTAACTGTTTTTCACCATTAGAGAATCTTTCTAAAGTATCCTTGAGATATGCATTCTCTTTTTCAATATTAGCACATAATTCACAAGTCTTGCCCTTAATGGCTCTAGCATGTTTCTCTTTAAGATGAGCAACTTCAAGCTTATAGGCAGCACAAGAGGCACAGGATGTAGAATCAATTGTATTCTTATGCTTGGCAAACTTAGTTCTAACTACTTCTAGAATATCCTTAACTTCATGTTCACGTTCTAAGCGTAAAGAGCAAAACTAGATTTCACATTGCCGAAGCATCCAAATTGCTAGACTCTAAGCATTTTCACATGGAGCAGATTTAACATCAATTAGCTCGGTTCTAGCATTTTCAAGTTGATGCAAAGCAAGATCATGAGCAGATTGTAGTTTAGACAGTTGAGTGCAAAGCATGGCAGATGAACATTCATCAACATCTAGACTCTTAGCATTCACAAGCTCTAATGTCAAATTCTCGACTTGTGACTCTAGATCCTTGTTCCTAGCCATGGTGAACTCTAAAGCTTTATCCTCGACTAAGCAATTGCTCATACATGTTATCGCATCTAGCGTAAAGAACATCATAGGAGAGAGGTACCTCATCGTCGTCATCGGCGTCGACGGAGTAGGCTATGAAGCACATGCCGTGAAATCCTTGGCCTTCCCCTTCTTGTCTTGAGGAATCTCCTCCTCCTTGTCCTCCTCGCCCCGAGTCCACATCGCTCATGGATTGATCTCCAAAAGCTGCAAGGACTCGGTGAGCAGCTTTCATGAGCTTGGCAAAGATCATACTTGGGCTTGCCCCTTTAGGCTTCTTCCAAGCGTGCTTCTCATCCTTGCGGTTGCCCTTACCTTTCAAATTTCTTGGGGCAATTGGGTCTTGATGTGATATAACTCTCCACACTCATAGCATGTTACAGGCCACCTCTCTTTCTCTGCTTTCTCGACATTGTTATATGCCCGCAGACTTTCTTGGCTAAAAGAGCTAAATCAGCCTCAGAAGACTCTCAAACTCTTCTTCTTGAATAGCAGATAAACATGCAAGAGAAAACCGTAAGAAGACTCAAGAACCATCAGAGTCCCTTTGAGAGGATCACCACCAAAGCCATGTTATCCTTCTTAGGATTACCGCCTCTTGATCTCATGAGTTTTAGCTTGCTATAAAGCAGCTCCAAAGTGAGATTAGAGAGATCGACGTTCTCCTCTATGGCAGTTGCCTTCATCTCCCACTCCTTGGTGTTGATTGCAGCCAAGAGGTGGGTGGCATTCTCAGATTGAGAGTACTCAATGTCGACAGCTCTCATCTGATTGATCACCTTGTTAAAGCTTAGTAAAAACATCATCGATGCTCTCACCAGACATATCTCGAATTTGTTGTACTCGCTTGTAGACATTCTCGACGCACTTGCTTGATCCGGGACGATCCTCATGGTAAGTTTCGAGGGTGTGCCAAATCTCATGTCTGTCGCAAGATTACAAATCCTATCATACTCTTGCCTATCAAGCCCAAAGATATAGAAGGTTCTTTGCCTTGTTGTTGTTAACTAAGAGGATCATTGGGTCATGCGAGCAACTTCGGCAAACTAAGAGGATCTGCAAGTTCATGGCGAGTAACTTCGAGCAAATCGACGCACATGCGCAGTACCGCCCTTCTTCTTTACGAAGATTGCCGGACAACCCCAAGGAGATGAGCTAGGGCGGATGAAACCCTTCTTGCAGCTCACTTAATCGCTTCTTCAACTCCACCAACTCGCTCGTGGCATCCGATAAGGCCTCTTTGAGATAGGAGCGTATCGGAGCCAACTCAATGACAAACTCGAGGTCTCGAACGGGTGGCATCCTCGAAGATTCGGGAAAGACATCAACGAAGTCACAAACTGCTGGGACTTCGCTAATATCTAGAGCGGCTTCGCTTGCCGCCAAGAGATGCGACCTAGCAACTTCGCCGAAAAGCTTAACCCGCTCGCCGAGGACTAGATAAAGAGATGAGCTTCGGCGAATCGATTTGCCCCATGTGCCGGGACAACCAATCCATGCCAATAATCACATCAAGACTTCACTGAATGGAGAAGGATAAGGTTTGCTAAGAACCCTACCCTTCGATCTCGATAGGAACATCCCTACACTCAGATTCACTCTCAACTCCGAACCAGAGAGCTAATGAGAAGGGACCGACAATGGAGAGAAAAGAAGCTCTCCAACAGCAAAGAAAAGACTCGTAAACAAAGGAATGAGATGCTCCTCAAATCAAACAAGACAAGAGTGGTGGTGAGAGTTAATGAAGTGTACCTAGCACGACGCCGGGTGCCTCCCCGAGCCTCCTCAAGGTGACAGCGGCTGACGCGACCACTACCCACGCTGGGTAGCCGGACGATCTTCCGGTCCCGCGATGCACCACCTCTCGCCCGCCCTCCATTAGGACAAGGGCTACCTCGCCTTCTTAGGGCATTGGTTCGATAATGCCCCTTCCGTTGCAAGAGAAGCATGTGACCCGGCAAGAAGGGGTTGCGGGGGCCGTCACGACTCGCAGTGCACGGATCGAGACACGGCTGCGATGAACGAGGAATAAGGCGTAACCTCGGGGTGCCAAGATCGACCGGTACTCGAGACCGCCAAGCGGACGGAGGAATTGGCTCGATGACTTATGGGCCTCCCACTTGCGCTATGGAGTCCATAAGCTCGAGCCGCATGCTCACGACGATGGCCTTGTCGACTAAGGTCCTGGAAATCAGAAAGTCGACAATGGATAGCTTGTCCTTCACTCCTCGCACAAGCCACGCCTGAACTTGGCCTCCTTAGCCATATCAGTGGCCACATCCTCGGGGAGCATAACGAGCTAGATGGTTGAACTCGAGACATACTCCATGATCGAAGCACGCCTTGCTTGAGCGCAAGAAACTCCGCTTCTTGATCTCCATCAAGCCGGCAGGATGTGAGCCCGACGGAAGGCAAGACGAAACTCCTCCCAAGAAACGGTGGTTCATGGGCTGCATGGCGAGAAAATTCTCCCACCATGACAAAGCTGCACCTCCAACTGGTGCGATGCAAAAACAGCGCCTTCTCGTGCTCCGGCATCGCTTCTTGAGCTTCCGCTCAACCGACGGCCAATCGTCTCAGATCGAGCGGTCCTCGCACCGAAAAGGTAGGAGGCCGAGTACGAAGAAACTCCGCGAGTCCTCCACGCTGCCGATGGGCTTCCCTTGCCTGCATCCTCAAGCTCCGGTAAGGGCAAGGTGGTTATGCGCGCGATGACGCCCAAGAGAACTCTCCTCACATCCGCGCGGTTGCGCCGATCCAAGAAGAACTCTGGCCATGGTCGGAGGAGGAGGAAGCCTCGTCTCGGACCAAATGACCGACTGCCTTGGTCGCACGAAAAGGCCCGCCATCTGTCATATAAGAAATTTCGTTAGCAACTAGACTCAAAAACAAAGCCTTTAAAAGGAGCAAAAGCGATCGACTAGGGAATGGGATATCACCCTAAACGAAAGCTAAAACAGCGAGTAAATCAACTTTAGAAGCTTCTAAAAGACTCTAAAACAGCCAAGAAACACCAAAAGAAGGCTCAACTTCTCAACTCAACTAACCCGTATTGAATGAACGAGTAATTGATCGAGAAGATTAAAAATCAGATTGTAAGATGAGATCTAAAACTATTAGAGAGCAAGGTTAATGCAGCGAAATAAGTGTTAGATACTTAGCTAACTAGTATCACATCTTACCCTTTTATTTCCACAACTTTTAGTTGATTTAACCTCTCATTTTCTACCCTAATTCTGACTTGTGCTTGCTGCCCTGAAATACTTGTTGGCTGTCCAAAATTCCAGATTTGTATTTCGCCCAAACACTTCTATTCTTCACCAAAAGGCAGCCAAGATTTCAAATTTAGGACTCTCATAAGTTACCCAAAACCCAATTAATCGATAACAACTATTTTGCGAAAGGAAGAGAGGAAAACAACTTTAAAACTCAAATTAGAGTAAGATGAGAAGAGAAAGCTAAGATAGATGAGGAGTAAAATCTGAGAATTTTCTTAAGCTTTCAAAACTCATTTGATACTTTGAAATTAGGTTTTAAAAATATCCTAAAGACGACTAAGCTTACAAGCATTACTACCAGTCGAATCTTTCGATACTAACTTTAGGTGCACCGGATTTATTAAGCTCATAATACTTAGTCATCCAATTGACCCTAGTATTATCAACCAAATAAACCTGCCTCGAGAGATGTATACTCCCGTAATGCACGAGATACATACCTCACAACAAAAGAATGTATCAATTCCATACAACACATAGTACATAAGCAACAAACCGTAAGTTAATATTAATAAGGAATAGGTTATTACAAAAGAGGGCCTTCGCCAAATAACAACAAGAAGAACTAAGATAACAATGAAGCAAAAGTGCCATAAAGATGGCTATAACACAAAGCCAATCAAGGTGCCTTAACCCCTAGGCATCCGACCGGACCGCCAAGCTAGTCGTCAAGAAGGCGCAACACATAGCACAAAAGTGAGGCTCTTGGAGCTCACCTCTTCCTCTCGCAACAAAAGCCACAAAAAATGCCACAACCACGGGCGATGAGTACATAAAGTACTCCATAAGACTTACGTGTGAGATAACAGAACTATAAATAGCTACATGCAAGCTTTATTTAAGTGGATGAGGCTTTGGACTCATTTTAGCATAAAGCAAGTTTCATTTGCAATAACATAATAGATTGAAGGCAATTTGGCAAAGCATTTTAATTGTTGAAATAACAACGAGATAATAACATAGTAACAACAACAAGATCAACTCGAAGTGACTAACCCAATAGTCACCACAACAATAGCATGAACTCCCGCTCATACCAACCATGTCAAGTTTTAATTAAAGGTTGTAGTCTAATTCTTACGGAAATAACCAAGCGTGTCCATAACCTAGGATGAGGCTATTCAATAGTTTTATCCTCGCAGGGTGTACCAATGTACCCACACGCCGACATCGCCTTTCCTTTAAGCACACTACCTTTGGTATGCCGGCACGGCTAAGTCCTACGAGACATTTCCAATGGACAATGCTAATTACGACCAAGACAACCCACGGGATAAGGACCCAATGGACACCCTAACCGTCCGCCAACGCTCCATTCCCACACCACACACACACACATTTTATCTTTAAAACACACCAACCGAGCGACCCCAATTAGCACCGCCAAAGTACTTAGTCAAGAGAGGTCCCATATCCCCTCGTGTGGTTAGCACGCATAATTGCTTGGATCAATGGCGCAAGAATTCGGTCCTTGTTGACTCAGCATACCACCACATCCAAAAACCACACCATCCATCCAATATGCCTAAGTCTAAATCAATCTTTTATTTTCAGTTTTTGATTTTACAATAAATCAAAGCACAAGTGCTGGACATATAGGAGTAATAATCAGTTTTGAGTGATCAAGACCATCGACTAAGTCGATGATCGCCCATTACTACCGATAACTAAGCATGGCTAAGCAATGTTAACGAAACTACTAAGTGATAAGAGCTCATCCAACGAGCTCAAACCACAGCAAATAACCTAGGCTCATGGTAGTAGAGGATAAACAATTCCTACAGATTATGCAACTATAGGCTTGCTAGCTTATATTTTAACACAAAGTAGCATGCATACATACAAGTAAAACAATATATTAAGCTTTAAAGTAATGGGACAATGATGGAAATGATCAAACTGCTTGCCTTGCTGTTGCTGGTCAATTTGTTGCTGAGGATCGCCACGGGATCACCACAAATGTCGGCTTCAACGGAAAAGACGAAAAACAAACGATAAGAACGACTTAAACGACAAAGACAGCACAGCAAACGAACTCCAAACACTCTGAATTTTCTACAGCAGCAGGAGGATGATTTTAGGAATTTTGCAACAAGAACCAATTGATTTGGATTCTCAATGCAAAAGTTATGAGCAAAACAATTCTGCTCAGCCTCTAAAACACCAAACTGCACTATTCACTAATTTAATTATGAGGCAACATTTTCTAGAGAAGTGGTGACACTGAGATTTTTACTGTAAAACCAGCACCTCATGAGATGAATAACACAATTGAGTTCACCTCATTTGGAGCTATTATGCACTTTCTACAATTTTTCAAAAACAAGAACTTGAACAAAATTATAATGCATAAGTCCTCATTTTTATAACAGCAACATGCTCAAAACTAATTTTCTTAGTGAGTTCATTAATAGAGGAAACCAACAAAGTTGGATTCACTCAAAAATAATCTACAGAGCATTAATTATGTATTTTACAAGTTAGACCTTATTTTGAGTGTATATTTAAAGTGAGTTTTAAAATCTAATGGCAAAACTGTGCTCTGGAGCTGAACTCAACTTACAATCATTTTTGGATTAAAGTCAAGTTCAAGACAGAGCTAACACAATTTGAATGACCTCAATAGGATTTAAAATGAAAAAGATATGGAATTCTAAAGTTTATACCTTATTTCAGTTTACACTTAAGAGTTCACCGGAATTTCTAAAACCCACAAGGACATGGGAGGACGTGAGCCACAGATCTCGAGATCTAACGCTCAAGACCTCCCAGAGAACAACGCACGCGCCGAGGTGAGGGCGGTGTCGTAGCGTCAGATGGGGAATCCAACGGACCACAACGATGGGGAGGTCCGGACCGACCAGATCTAACGAGGAGGTCCTCAACGGTTGAGATCTTCCAAAGGAAGATCTAAACTACCAAGATCTCCCAAGGAAGATCTACATCGTCAAGACTCACAGGAGGTCCCGGACGGTCCAGATGTTCCAAGGAGGTCCTTGATGGTTCAGGATCGTCCGAGGGAGGATCTTGACGGCCAAGATCTACCCGGGAGGTCATGAACGGCCGAGATGACCTAGGGAGGTCCTAAGGGAGGTCCTAACGCCATAGACCTCTGGGAGGTCCTGACGGCCACGATCGCAAGGGAGGTCTTGGACGCCCAGATCTCCTGAGGAGGTCATGGACGCCCCAGAGCTCATGACCACGTGCTTATGCGCACGCACATGCTGGACAAGGATAAATGCGCGGACAACGAGGAGGTCACGCGCACGGAGGTCTTAAATGCGCCGCAAGGAGGATTAAATGCGCTTAAGACACGCCAATGATTTCAATGATTTGAGCACTTGATTAGTGCATTTAACGCGACAAATCTGTCCTAAAACGACAAAGCGCCCAACGCTTTGTCCGACAAAGACCCAGTGTTTGAAAAGATGGTCCTCGCCGGCGATGTAGGCCTCGCATGCGACATCCAATGGTACCACCGAGTGCACAATAACTTTGCGCACCCAAGGACCTCCTCTCAACGGCGGGCCGGTTTTGAACGCCGGCTGAGCCGAGAGAGACAACGAAGGCACCACACGGCAAAATCCAAATGCGAAATAAAGCTCGCGACATCCATTTAAGCGCAGTGCTCAACAAAGCTCCGCTGAAGATACATGTGGGTGCCCAGCAGCCTACGGACTATCAGGAGGTTTACTCGAGGTCTCAAGGCCGAGGAGGTCGAGGTGGAAGGACCGGTCGGGGAGGAAGGGTGCTCCACTGGCCAAAGCTTGACTCCAAGCTCCACTTCATCCCTCTCTGCAAATGCCCAACAAATCAAGTTAGGACTTGGTCCCAGAGGGTAGGGCACAAATGGAAGCAAGGAGAAAAGGAGGAAAACTCAGGACCCTTGTCCACCGAGGAGCTTCAAGCTCCAAGAATGGCGCCAAGGAGAGCTTTGGTGGTTTAGAGCTCACAAGCACAGGGGTGCAAGCAAGGATAATGGTGCAAAGGAAGCCAAAGAAACCGTGGGGAGGCTTTATACTAGGGCACAGGAGGTCATAGACCCGGGTTAAGCTCATGGTGAGCTTGGCCCATGGTCGGTCTAGGGTTTGGACATGATGTAAAGTTGATAGGGGCAGCCTTGTATGCATCGGAGGGCGGAAAGTCGAAAAGAATTAATGCGGTCGACAAGGGAGTGGTAGAAGGTACATATGACAAAGCCGTGATTAAATCATTGCGTGAGTGGCACGATGCGTGACCAAGGAAGGAGAAGAACAGGAGGTCATGTTGACTGCTGGATAAGCCCACGGGAGGTCCTGCCCGATGTGGTTTTTGAACCGTTACGCCCAAATGATCGGGAGGAGGTCCCACCACACGATCAAGGACGGGGAGGTCATGGCCTCACGATTTCCTTAATGTGTATATGCACGTGGAAAATGAGACAGAGGTCCAAAGCGCTGATCTCCATCCAATCTAAGGGACTCTCCCGTGAGGTCTTAACCGCACATGAACTTCAGAACCTGAGGGGAGGTCATGGCCTTTGGATTTAAATCCAAGGGCTACGACCTCACGTGGCGCGGGGAGGTCTGATGCGCACGAGGTAAGGAGGAGGTCGTGAACCGTGATTTTAAATCCAACGGTGCACAACATGAGATGGGGAGGACCCGGGTCATGCGATGAATTGCGGTGGAGGTCGTGGCCTTTGGATCTGAATCCAACGGCTACGACCTCAACAAGGTGGGAGGTCTGAAGGATTTTGACAGAGAGGGGAGGTCATGGCCATGGATCGTTGATCCAAGGGCTGTGACCTCAAGTAGGTGGGAGGACCTCACTGTGAATGTTTGAGGAGGAGGTCGTGGCCTTTGGATTGAATCCAACGGCTACGACCTCAACAAGGTGGAAATGGAGGTCAGCTTGAGCCGGACTTGGTTGGGTTCAACCCAAAATGAAAAGGTGGTTTCACCCAAGCAACAAAGGTATGTTGAAATGAGTTATAAAACAACTGAGACTTTGAAACATTGTTTGGGATAGCAAACAACTCCAAAAATTATGCAATTTTAACTGGAGCTTGCTGACATTAAGATTAACCTTACATAAAATTTCCAGAGGTTATTATGCAATGCATTTTTCTCAGGAAATTCACGAAGGTTGTTCAAGGATTTGTTTTACCTCCAAAATTTATCAAACAAGTTTTACAACTTGTGATATTTTTCAGAGGGTCCCACCTCAGTTTTAGGACCAAGGAAAAGGTGTTCCAAATGTTTGGCACAAGATTTGTGACAATTGGAAAAAGGAACTTGATTTTGGTCAACAAGAGCTTGTGTTTTTGGATTACACAACTCTTGGACAAGAATTACATGAGTGATTAGGGTTTTCAAGATGTGGAAAAAGTTTTAATTTCTACACATATAATTATACTTGAACAAACCCTGCTTATACACGTTGGGATGTCACAGCCACCAAGGCAGGTATTTGGTGAAATTACCAAAATACCCTTTCTCGATCTTTTTTGCAAAGACCGAGTCCCATCTTCGTGAAGCACCTCCATGCTTCGCCACGTAGGTTGAACCAGCGACTCTCTTCATGTCGGCAAGTCTCCCATCCGCTCCCACCGAAACCACCATGGCACTTGCAATCGACCCCCGCCACGCTTGATCGAACTCGCTACACCGAATCGCCTGTTCGGTCACCTTTGTCCTCTTGTACAATGCTTGACTCCATTGACCTCACCCAAGATCCCCGATCGTTCGACCTCGCCTTCCAAGCTTAGTCCCGATCATCTTCGCCGCTGACCGCCATTGACCTCCAAGCAACTCCGCACATCAATAGACAAAGAAATCGAATCCGGAACAAGTTCTTCACAACTTGACCCACGTTAGTCAAAACATGCATCATGCAACACATATGCCATGAAACCCATGAACTTGACCTAACCCAAAAGCAATTCTCCAATCGAAAATACAATCAAGACAAAATCGGTATTACCATTGTTATGGCTTCAGATTATCAAGATCAAGCGGTAGTATCAAGACTCTATAATCAAGGTCATACCGCTACCCAGAGAAAACCAAAAGTCAAATTACACTCATTCTCGAAAATCCATACCGCATACATGCGGTCATTCCGCCATGCAGTACTACTGCAACTATAGCGCAAAGATTACCGACCTCAAGAAATCCAAAACACAAATTACACTCGTTCTGGAAAATCCATACCGCACACATGCGGGCATTCCGCCATGCGGTACTACCAGCAACCATAGCGTGGTACTACCGCATCGTGGTAGTACCGCGCAGACATTACACGGCATTACCGCTTAACCGCACACTTGCCAAAAACAGATTTCAACAAAACCGAAAACTACCGCTTTCGACAAACCGAGAATGACATTGCCAATTGTAACATCATCCTAAGATCTCGCATATCCCCATGATATCCACACAATGCTTGCTAGATTCGAGGTGGAACGGAACTGAACAAAGTTTATGTTTGGCATATGCACCCCAGAGCGCTTCTACCGCAGAATCGAGAGTGATTGCTTTCCTTCCGATGGTCCCAATACCCTCCAATCTCCCCTCATGATGAGCTAGAGGCACACCTATCGGTTCCACATGAGTCATGTAGTCGATGCAGAACTCAATGACCTCTTCGGCCGCGTAAACTTTGATGATGCTTTCCTCCGGTCGAGATCGATTTCATACGTAGGGCTTGAGAATTCCCATGTACCTCTCGAACGGGTACATATGACGTAGGAACACAGAGCCGCATATCTTTATCTCTTTCACAAGTTGAACAATGAGATGGACCATGATATCGAAAAATGACGGAGGAAAATACATCTCAAGATGACATAGAGTCGTCACCACCTCGGCCTGCAGAGCATCTAGTCCTTCGGGATAGATGACCTTTTGAGCAAGTGAGTTAAAGAAATAATACAGCCTCAAGATTGCCACTTGGACCTTGTTCGGCAAGATACTCCTAATTGCAACAGGAAGCATTTGTGTCATCAGCACATGACAATCATGAGACTTCATACCAATTAATTTGAAATCTTCCATAGAAACAAGTTTCTTAATGCTGACGGAGTAACCGGATGGAACTTTCACACCATGCAAGCTCTGGCACAATTCATTTCTCTCGGCCCTGGACAGAGTGTAGCAAGCTCGGGGAAGGTACGTTCGGCCTTTATCGGTCCCTTTCAGTGCTAACTCGGTCCTTATGTTCATATCAACCAAGTCACGCTGTGCGTTGATACCATCCTTTGTTTTGCCACTAATGTTTAGTAAGAGACCAGTCAAGCTATCACATACATTCTTCTCCATGTGCATGATGTCGATGCAGTGGCGAACTTCTAAGTGCTCCCAAAAAGTTAAGTCCCAAAAAATTGACCGCTACTTCCAGATGTTCTTCTGAGGGATCCTCAATTTACGTCCCTTCCCAAGCACAACATCGATATCATTAACCATATCATAGACCTCATTCTCTCTAAAAGCCCTTGAGCTGAACCGTCCTCCTAATTTCTATCAAATTATTTCTTCATCTTGTGGTATGGGTGTATCCTTCAAGGAACCTACGGTGACGCATGTATAGTTTTTGCGAAGTTGTTCAAATGCATACACTCTCTCGTACTATCTAAGCAAAGGCGAGAACTGTGCTTTGGCTCCTTTTGTATCGAACCCGATAGGTTACTAAGGGTAAAAATCATTGATGGTGCAGAACAACATGGTGCGTAAAGTGAAGTTCTTTCATTTGTACGCATCCCATACTTGTACCCTTCGCTACACAAAGGTCACAAGATCTTCCAGCAATGGAGCTAGGTACACATCAATATCGTTCCCAGGTTGCTTTGGCCCTTGGATAAGTAGTGACATCAAAATGTATTTCCGCTTCATACACAACCAAGGAGGAAGGTTGTACATACATAGATTTACGGGCTAGATGCTATGTCGGCTACTCATGTTACCGAAATGATTCATTCCATCTGTACTCATCCCTAACCTTATGTTCCTCGGTTCCGCATCAAGTCTTCAAGTCTCGATCAAAGTTTTTCCACCGGGCGTAATCAAATAGGTGTCTTAGCTTTTCATCTTTCTTACGCTCCTTCAAGTGCCAACGCAGCAATCTTACCTCCTTTCGGTTCGCAAATAAACGATTTAAACGTGGGATTACAGGCAGATACCACATCTTAGCAGGAGGTCCATGCTTCACCTTAGCAGGATTCTTACGCTTGTATCGGGATGCTTTGCACACGGGACATACATGCATGTCTGTATACTCTTTACGGTAGATGATACAATCGTTAGGATATGCATGTATTCTTTCTACTTCCATTCCGATTGGACAAAGAACCTTCTTGGCTTGGTAGGTGGTGCTGAGCAACACGTTTCCCTCCGAAAGGATGTCCGCTAGGAGACCTAACAACAGAGTGAAACTCTTGTTGAACCAATCATTGATTGCCTTCAATTTCAGCAGTTCAAGCACGGATGACAACCTTGTGTATTCCGGCTTACAGCAGGGGAACAAAGGTTTCTCCGAGTCCTCCATTAAGCCCTCAAATTTATCAAACTCTCTCTCACTGTAGTTCCCTTCTACATCGCGTAGCATCTAATCCAGATTGTCCTCGTGCGACCTATCCTCATCAAAAGAACAGTCCACATCCGGCATATCGTTGACTTCCTCAGCGATGTTGTTATTATTAACTTCCGTATAATCTTCTCTTCACCGTGACTGGTCCAACGTGTATACCCCTTTTTGAAACCCCTTCAAATCAAGTGTGCGCTGGGTTGTTAAACATCTTCAGATTACCACCATCAATGTATGAACAGTACATAAATTTTATCCCCTTCTTGAACATATCCTACTCGGCGGCTCTTCTAAAAGCAGACACGCCATCAATGTAATCTTCACTCACACGGTTCTCACCGTTCATCCAGTTTCGGTCCATCTACGGTACACACGTAACAAATTAGTGTTAAATTAGATTAATACACGTAACTATGTACTCTTCCTATTGACTAAACATACTAAAATTGATTAGCGATTAACCTAGGACAAATATAAAGGGTTACAGATCGTTACCCTTAGAGCTCACAACGAAAATCCCAAATATCCCGCAAGATCATCCTCCCTTTCTTCCTCCTTTCCTTCTCCTCCCTTCCTCCTTCCCTTTTCATCTCTTTAGCTTCCTCCTTTCCTTCTCCTCCCTACCTCCTTCCTTCTCCTCTCTAAGGTGGCACAATGGGGAGGAGGCAGCAGGGGTGGCGGCTCAAATGAGAAGGGAGTGGAGGTGCTAGGGGCATAGGGGTCTGTTGGGACGGCTCGGTATTTAATGCCTATATATCACAGATGGTTCTTATTAAGAACCGTCTATGACATTTGCACTATCACAAACGGTTATTATTAAGAACCGTCTGTGATAATTTCGTATCACAGATGGTTCTAGGCATCGCTATATATCATAGACGGTTCTTAATAATAACCGTATGTGATGAGACGTCCAGTATAACCTGTTTTTATAGTAACCGTCTATGATGAGACGGCCAGTATAACCTGTTTTATAGTAGTGATCACAGGAAAGTGGTGAGAGAGCGTAACATCGGTGCATTTTACAAAGGAATACCCAATCTGGCAGATAACAACCTAAAAGGCGCACGTAAATGGGCCGGGAGGAAGCACACAATAATCTTTAAAAAGGAGGTGCGTTGGATGGGGACCGAGCAAGTAACAAAGACAATGGGGGAAATGACAAGCGTGAAAAGTGCTGAACGGAAGGGACTGATGAACGGCGGAACGTTGCGGGCAAAAAGTAGCAGCCCAAAAAGGCAGAACAAGAGAAGGATGAGATAGCACGACAACGTTGTAGATTAGAATCGAAAACTCAATATGGCGCATAATGAGCTAAAAGGAGAACACAAACAGATAGGAAGAAATCGCACAACGGGCGAGAATAAAGAGCTACGCCGATAGCAAATGACTAAGCAATGAAGCGACGCAGATAAATGGACAAATCAGAGAACCGATTTAACGAAAGCTTATATAAAAACATGGAAACGTAGCAGACTAAAAAGAAGGATCCAAAAATGGTAAAGTGCACAACAAAGCTCGTATCAGCAGTATCGCTGTATAGCAACCGCACTGCAACCAAGCGCATGGCAAAAACGACAAATTGCATAATCGATGAAAGAAAGTAATGGTCGAACACGAAAACGTTGCAGCCTAAAGAGGACCCCAAAATGGGCTGTGGTGACCTTAAAGGAGCACGGCTACAGAACAGGGAAAACCCAGAAACATGCTACAAATAAGGAAAGATCGAAGAAAGATGTAAGCAGCCGCGACGTGGTCTATAAAAGCGACGAAGGGCAGGACGTCGCGGTACCAACCAGTAAGAAAACAGGCAGTGAAGCGAGAAATTGAACGCTCTGTGGCGAACAAATCGATGAGGCACCAAGACACCGTATGCTAAATCCAGATAACCGAGCGGATGGCAACAAGAACGTACATCAACAAAGGTTGGTCTCTCGTAAGCATAAGCGCTGCACTAAATTGAAAGAAAGAAACGGTGGATATGTATATAAACCTACGCGAACGGATCGGAAGAAATCACATAAGGTGTTGGTGATATGTCTTAGAGGCAATAATAGAGATGATTGTATCACGTTTATGGTTATGAGTTATCGAATAGATGTTATTATGCTCTTTGAATGAATCATCGGTTATAAAGATTAACAAGTATATGACATGTTGGTGAAACTCTTTAACTTATAGGATGTTGTTCTAAATGTATCTCTGGTCGGATGTCACTGGCCGGAACACCAGTGACTTATCGACAGCACATGTATTGATTGATGACTATGTTTAACTGGTCATGGATATAAGGATAACGTAATCAATAATGTGAACACATGTTAGAGAATATGGTGTTGGATTGACTCCACCTTGAGACACTATTGAGATTGTTATGATTTTATATGTCATCAGTTGGTCTCAAGCAATGATGATGTATAATCCTTATGCCTGATATCAGTATGGTTTCCTACATGTGTAATAGTGCACTTAGGGGTTGCCAAACGATACTCCATAACTGGGTAGTTATAAAGGTAGCTTTCGGATATGCTATGAAACATACAGAGGAATGTGACTGGTCAGATATGAGATTTGCCCCTCCTAACATAATAGGAGAGATATCTCTGGGCCCTTCGATGTGGTCAGATAAAGGAAGTACATGTTCATGCCACTAATGATCGAAGAGTTGACCACGTGAAGTTATCCGCCACTTGATCGAGAAAGTGTTGAACAATCCATGGATGACATAATATCTCACCTGGAGTTCAACCAGATATCGTGAGACAAAGTGAGAATACTCGAGTAGGTCATTCGGTTCGATCAGATACGGACTAGTCGTATGGAGATGCGAGCTGGTCATATACTGGTCGAACATGATCACTAACTGGTCGTAAACTGGTCGTAAGGAGTTACGAACAAGTCATGATCGAACGGTAATCGGTCGATAAAGATACGAGCTAGTTGTAAGTGATAAGGACATAGTCGTAGATTATATTGCATTAAGGTTCGCCTGATATAATTTATGTGCATTCGGGAATCGTTATGTCCTACTATGAATCGCTAACGACTAGTGGTCGAAAAAGGGTTTCCGAGTCACAACCGACTACACATGAACCTAACGGGTCACACACTTAACGGGTTAGAACAAACGAGTTTGGATATGATCCGTCATGGGCTCTATATAAGGAGATGCATGAGCCTGTTGGGAGATACGAGGTAAATACGCAACATGAGTTGCTCCACCGAAACCCTAGTCACCATCTTCTCGAGAGAGCCTTACCGTGCGAGTTAGTGCCAGCAGACTGGTGTACGGTGTTCCATCTCTGGATGTGTGGATACCGTAGAGGCACTGTTGCGGTTGCTGTTGTGCTCGGAGACGATCCACGACTTTGCAAGAAACGCGATTGGTTGCTGGAGGAGGCGATCGACTACGCTGGATGATTGACTCCGTTGGACGATCGATTACACTGGACGATCAACTACGACCACTACATCGACGTGCTGTGTGTTGGATCAGGCTACTCCAACTATTCTTCCGCAGCTCTGTGCGTCTAGTGGTAACGATCTATGATCTCTTGCTTGCATGGCTTTCTGGTTTGTGTGGTAGAATTTTTGAATTGTCAGCTAGGGTAGCCTACCAGTATCCCTTCAATGGTATTAGAGCCATCCTACATAGTTTTTGATCTAGATCAGTCGCATATACTTGATATGTTGCAGTAGTAGATTGGATCTATTATTGGTTAGGGCTGGTGACCTAGATCGGTTCATATGGATGAAGCAGTTTAGGCACTAGTCGATGAGATCGATCGGTTTTTGGCGATAATAGATGGGTTTGAGGGAGGTATGAGTTGAAAGCACCAGATGATTACTCGACTTGTTTATGACCACATTGCATGATACTCCGACCGGTTGAAATTTCGCCATCGGAGTATGCCGTAGTGCATGGTCGTATCAAAGCAGTGATCAGATTGGTTCGGAATAGTGCTAATATGATTAATCCGATGATTTCCAATGCTCGATTACGTGAATAACATTCATATCCTAGGAAAAATTTCCAAGGGGCTTCCCTCGACTCACGAGGGGTGCTGCCCCTTCAAACTCTACCCACTAATTGGCTAGCGGGGCCACCGTGCTAGGTAATCGTTGTCGCGTTATATAGTAGTATGTGTTCATGTCACCGATAGAACTGGATTATATGCATAACACCTTTTGCAGAGATTGATGTGAATAGTATGGCCTATTGTGTATGTGATGCATGTACGGATTTTACATGGCCTGCGTGTCATGCTGTGTGATAGCCATCGAGCTACATATTATTGTATAACGGTCTTGTCGACGATCGAGTCGCCGATCCTACGAAATAAAAAGAGGACAATGACGTGAAGTATCCTGGGAGAGAATGGGGACCGCTCTTTATTGATATGAACTGGATTTACAAGACCTGACTAGGGACTATCTTTAATTACACCAAATGTATCAATGTTAGGCAAAGTAATCGTGCTTAAAGACCGATTTCTTGCTATCGCTGGCTTCGTGCTCGTTGTCTCGAAGTTCTCGTGGTCGTGTCTCGCTTTCGTGTTCCACCATTAAATAACTTCCAAAGAGGTGGCAAGCATTCTCGGAGAAGGCGCCCTCGTGAAACGTTACGACCGTCGAAGCATTAAGGCGCTTAACAACGTGTTAACTACCTTTGCGTTAAATGTCTGTGAAATGCTTAATCAGAGGGTGGTTTATTGTTAGTGTCTTGTATATCATCGCATGGTACGGAACATACAAAGACGTGTTCCGCTCATCATACAAAGAAGGGTGCCACCATAGCTTTTCCGAAAATTTAATCGGTCGGAGTTTAGGCATAAAGCCTTGTCCCACCAGGTACCCATTGTGTAACCTCTCGAATCCTCACGACCAAAGGAAGTCGTTAGCCTTAGGGTTATGACCATGAAGACGATGGTCTTTTATTATGTATTAAAATAATACATAGAGGTTTTAATCTCGCCGCCTAGCCCCTAACTTTAAATGAATAGGTTGTGTGAACACCTCTTCTCGATGAAGTTGTATCGAGCGACCCCATTTAATGCCGTGACATTCGAGGTGGTCTCAGATTCACTTTAAAGTTGAGAACATGCCTTGGGAACCTAAGAGTTTCTCCGTCTGCTGGGCTTAAAAAGAAGCTTTTGCTAGTTGGACTTTTGTGGGTAACTTCTGATCGTAATTAAAGATCTAAGGCTATAAAATCCCCATCGCTGGGCTTTTCGAGTTTTTACGCTTCTAGATCCCCTTTTGATCCCCTTCAGCTTCTTGCCAAGAAGAATCCTTTAGACCTCTTTCTTGTTCTTCCTACCAAAAAACTTCCTACGATCACTACTCATCCTTGATGATTTTCATCATGTCGGAGCAAATCACGAAGTGGTTGCCTCCGGAATTGAGCAGGAAAAAGCTTGAGGCATTGGAGAAGATTGGGATGCTCCCAGACAAGAATTTGATCAGATGGAGATCGGCGATCGGAGAGCACTTTCCGAGCCGCGAAGATGGGGAAATCCCCATTTTCCTCGCCTACATCGAATGCGGGCTGAGGTTGCCGGTACACAAATTCCTTCTTCGCGTTCTTGAATATTGCGGGTTGGAATTAGTGAATTTGGCTCCGAATTCCATCGCCAACATCAGTATTTTCACCTATTTATGTGAAGCATACCTGGGAGTGCCACCGAATTTGATGCTCTTTAGGTATTTCTACCGAATGGTGATGGGGAGAACCACGGCGACTCCGGGAGAATGTACATTGCGTCTTCACGACGGGAAGGCCGATGAGTACATTTATATGTACTCAAATCCTCGTGGTCGCTATGGAAGAAGAACCGGTTCTACATGATGGTTACGAGGACGACGGCCTTACTACGGATGAGAGCAAATGAAAATCCCAAGTGGAGGAAGACCGTGGAGAAGACAGGGGTGGTCAAGATGGGTGGATGCCATCTACGGCTCATGAAGTCAAGGGCTTGACATCCCGCATGTGGTGAGGATTTCACTATGCCGATTAGCCCTCTCAAGCTCCTGACTCATTCCCCCATGGTCCATTGGTCGTGATGAAACTATCTCAGAGGTGGTAAGTCTTTGAGAGAAGCCCCTACCAAGATTTTTTTATTTGATTATTGTACTACCTTAAAATTTGCCATTATTTCTTTTTTTTTTTTTTAAAGCCCTTTCCCGAGGAAATCAGAGAGCGGATCAGCCGATTCATACGGAGAGCCTTGTGAGAAGGCCGGATTCTCGAGATCTTGGCCATAGTTCCCGCCAAGAGAAACCGCAAGGCTTAAGGTAGATAATCAAAACTTCTTTTATCATGTATACATATTCTCTGATCAGATTTTGATCATGTTCTATTTCGCACCGGTCGGATTGCGAATCACTCAAGGTGAGGGTCAACATCCCACCGTGGTTCCGACCGATTCGCGTATACTCGATGCATCGGAAGAAGATGAATCTCCGAGGTAATAGAACATTTCAGATGGATATATGTGTAGTTTAGATAAAAGATTTCATCACCTAACCAAATTCATTTTTTGATTTAGATGGAGAAGGTTGAAGGCCAAGCAGGCATGATCAAGGAGGTCAGAGATTCCGTGACCGTCGCTCACGCACGACAGCTTGTTATCAAGCAATTGGTCCGAGGTTGGTGAAACCACTTCGCTCGACCAGATGGTCAAGGACGCAACCCTTGACGAATCGACGAGGGCATCGCTCAGGCATCTTTTTGGAGGATGCAACGGGTTTGATTAACCCCGCGGTTCAAAACCGCAAAATCGAAGAAAAGAAAAGGAAGGGTGACGGCACAGAGTTTACTCTTCCGCGCTTCAAAGTCAAATCTCGGAAACTAACTAGGTATGTACAAATGAAAGTGGTCGTATAAGCGCATACCTCTAATAATTTCTTGATGTTTTGAACTTCCCTTCTTTGCTTTGCATAGGTCTTCTGGTGTTTTGGTTGTTTTTGACCAGATTCCTCCTGAGGACCAGGCACTCGTGGAGGTCCATGACCATACCACTTCCCAAGACAGAGTTCCTGAGGATAAAGTGGTCGAAGAAGCCCCCGAGCAGGTGTCAAGGCCAGCAGTTGAGCTGGACCCACTGGTGGTTCCAACTTCTGCAGAGGAAAAGACCACTGAAGGCCCCCAACAAGTTTTGACCCATGTTGGTGGTTCCTCCCAACCTGATTAATTCCCTTTTCGTCCTCGATTTTATTGAGGATAAGGATCTTAACGAGGCTTGGGGAAAGATATCGGATCATCAAATGAAGACAAATCCTGATCTGATATTTGCCAATTATAATGATGTGGCAATCCGGTAAGATTCACGACCAGCCCATAGTACTTCTCAAAAGTGTACAAGGAACTTAAAGAGGAAAAATGCTATTTGTGCAAAGATTCGGTCGAGAACTTTGTCTGTGGCTCTGAGGATCCACCCAAAGAAATTAAGGACTTGGAGCAAAAATATCTCAATTGGAAAGTAAAAACTTCCCACTTAACTTTTTTCTTTCTTCAAAACTTTGCCCTTCTCTAAATATTCTCCCTCATCGTATTCGATAGATTTGGAGAAAATGAAAGAAGAGATCGTGGCTGAGAAAGCTAGGACATACTCGCTTGAAGAGGAAATTAAAGTTAAGGACCTCGATCGCGAGGCGATTTACTAGCAAGGAAACACTTAACATGAAAATTGAAGGTAACAGGTCGTAAACTTGACTTATTATCTTCCTCCAATCATGTTTGTGCTTATCACCCATTTTACTCTTGTAGAGCAAAACAAGCTTTTGGACAGTAATGAGAAGACTCAAATTTGAGCAGATAAGGAGGCGGCTCTTGTGCAAAGCATTGATGAAAAGATTCTTGCCTTGAACAAGATGATCTTTGATATGGGATCGGGATCAAGTCCACCTACCTTAAGAGATCCGATAGAGAAAATGAACCACTTGGGTCAACTTCTAGAGGATCTCAGAGGTCCATCAAGACTACTCTAAGAACTATGCCTAGACCATGAAAGCAAAGCGCATTAGTGGAGTTAGCTTTGCTTTGGCAAAATCAAGGCTTCCGACTTCCATTGATCTCCAAGTCGTTGAAGATGACTTCAATCGCGCCCAATTGATGAGGCTTACTAAGTTCATGAAAGAACTTAGGCCACTCGTGATAAAGTTGTAGAGGAGATGGAGGTCGGATCTCCATCAAGCAGTAATTAGTCTGGAGATATTTCAAGAGTAGGCCCCTGCAAATGTAAGAATATTGAAAATGTATAAAACTTACCTTTTATGTCATCAACAATGCTTTTGTTTATCCTGTTTGACTTTTAAAATTCTCATATACTTCCTAGCCCCCAACTGTTTTATAGTAGAAGAACTTTACTATACAAGTAGGTAACCAAGAAAGAGAATGAAAGTCGAAACCATTATTTTGAAGGTATGTACTGATGTTAAGACAACACTGATCGTAGCAATACTAGGAAATCACTGTGGTCGGAACCAGCTTGTGATTTCGACTAGTTATATATTGTTGTTTGTCATGATCGAAATACCAATCAAAAGTTGTGCATGGTTGAAAAAAAGACTTGTTGTATTGACATAAGAAGAAATGCAAAAATGTATGCAACTAACGATAAGTGATCGTATTTATATATACGACCCAAAACTGGTCAGAAAACACTGCTAAGAATAGAAGATATAGAAAAACATTTGACAAAACGTGTTCAAGCTCAAGTCCGATTGGCAGCGAGGATCGAAGAAAAGAACCATCGCTAGGAAGCTCCTTCCAGCAAGGTGACCACGCGTAAAAAGGAGAGACTTCGACTAGGAGGCTTTCCGTGTCCCACCAAGAGCTAAACGAGAGTAGAACAGAATTTTGAAATGAAGAAATATAGTCTTCATAGTCTTAATAGTATAAAGAACTATACATAGTTGCTTGTATTATGCTCTATTTATTCGTAATGTCGCACGTGGAATCATTCATGGAATGATTACGACTAGGACCTATACAGTGTATGACACTGATGCCGTTGCCAAAGAGTAACAAAGATCCCGATAAATGATATCGGAAAGAAAAATTGTCTTCTCCGACCATCTTAAACAACAATAATAGATGACCAGGATATAGGCATAGATATATAAACTGTATCACTTGTTGAAGACAAAAGAATGAATGTGCTAAATCAAGAATTGAAATAAATTACGAAAAAAATAAGACATAGAACTTACGCAATTGATCAATGTTCCAAGAATTTGACAAAACTTGCCCGTCCGACATGGCTAGTCTAACAGAACCTAGTCGGGTGACTTCGACCACAGTGTAAGGACCTTCCCACTTGGGAGAAAGCTTGTTGCGATTTGCTCGATTCTCAATTTTTTCGAGAACCAGATCACCTCTGAAGAAGGTCATGAGGTTGCACTTACGACTATGGTACCTTCGCATGGCTTGTTGATATATCGCTGATCGCATAAGGGCTTGGTTTCGTCCTTCTTCAAGGAAATTGATGTCGCCGAAGTCGCCGCTCATTCTCGATCATTTTCGTTAAACGACGCCGAGCAGAGCCAATTTTGAGTTCAGAGGAAGCATGGCTTCAAAGACCATAAACCAAGAAAAATGGTGTTTCACCGGTCGCCTGACCGTCGTGGTTCAATGGCCCATAATACGACGGAGTTCTTGAACCCAAGCTCCCGACCGCTTGATTAATCGGTCGAATACTCGGCGCTTTGATCCTCGCATAATGATACCATTAGCTCGCTTAATCGCCTCATTGCTCGCGGATGAGCAAATGTAGCAAATGAACTTTGACGCCAAGTTCATCGCAGTAATTTTGGAATTGATTGTCGGAGAACTAGGCACCGTTGTCCGTGATTATACGACCGGGTACACCAAATTGTGTGATCACATTTTTCATTAGAAATTTAGCGGCCTCGCTTGTTGTTTTAACAACAGTTCGCCTCTATCCATTTTGTAAACGTGTCAATCATGATGAAAAGGAATTCGAAGCCCCCGGATGCTCTTGGAAAAGGTCCCAGAATGTCCAGTCCCCAGTTTGCAAAAGGCCAAAAAAGAGGAATTGTTTGTAAGGCTTGTGCCGGCTGATGTACTTGTTGGCTATGAAACTGACATTGTACACACTTCGTCACAAGCTCTTTGCATCATAAGGGGCGATTGGTCAAGAGTATCCTTGCTCAAGGCTTTACCAACCAAGGTTCTCAGAGAATGATGTGCTCCATGACTCCTTCATGGATTTTAGTTAGCAACTTAATGCCATTCGTTTGAGATATGCATCTCATCAACACTCCGTGAGATCCTCGTTTATACAAGGTACATTCGATCAGAGTATATGATTTGGCTTTTCGTGCGAGACGATCGGCCTCTACATCATCTTCTGGAATTATGGCATGCTGAAGATAATTGTAGATCGATGTTATCTAGTCTTTACCTTGATCGTGACAACGTCAACTGTCAACGACTGTGGAGCGCCCATGTTCTCATGATCGGTTTGTACGACCAGAAAGAATCATGCATGATGTTGGAAGGCTTGACCACCGAGGGCTTAACTGTTGCTCGAGAAAACTCCTCGACGGGACGGTTGCCTTCGTGGAGGCCATCCGCGCTAACCGGGTCTCGCTAGAAAGTTTTGTTTCTAGGAATATAGCCGGATCTGGAAACCAAGAAGTGTTTTTGAAGCTGCATTCCGCCAAATAAGATGACATCTTGGTACTCGAGCATTGATATTTTTGCCTACTTGATTCGCTACTAGTTGAGAATCACCTTCACTAGTAATATGTAATCCCGAGCTTAACGAGCTGCCGGAGTCCTACCAAGAAACCTTCATATTCTCGCCACGTTGTTTGTGGTAGGAAAATTTAACGGATGGCGACTTGATTTGTTCACCAAGAGGGATATCAAGACAACTCCATTCCCTGTCCTTTAACATCAAGGAACCGTCAAGTACATTGTCCACTCATCATGGTGTTCGTACTCGTGCCCTTGGGTGGGTTCAGGTTTGTCCATTCGGCAATGAATTCTCGCTATTGCTCGACTTTATTGCTGTTGTGAGATGAAATGGAGGTCAAACGCCCTAGCTCAACCACCCATTTTGCTATTCGTCTTGATGATTCCCTATTTCCAAGGACTTGACCAAGGGGATATCCAGTTGGTACGACCACTTTGTGGGCTTGGAAGTAATGCCTGAGCTTCCTTGAAGACATAAGGAGGCCATAGAGCAACTTCTGTACCTGTGGGTATCTTTCCTTTGGTCCATGTAAGACTTCGCTTACGTAATATACTGGTCGTTGGATGTTATCCCGTTCTACAACCAGTACACCGCTAACTATTTGTAGCGTTGTAGCCATGTAAATCAGCAAAGTTTCACCCAATCTTGGAGAAACTAAGACCGGGTGCTCAGAAGGTACTTTTAAGTTCTTCAAAGGCATCGCTTGCCTCTTTAGTCCACTCAAAACTTCCGTGTTTTCGAAGAAGTTTAGGGCTTGTTTGGGAAGTCTATTCCCGGCCGGGATCCATGTGGATGGGCCGGGAATTTGAACTAAAATCCCGGTCCATCCATGGGGATAAGCAGGGATTTTAGTCCAACCAAACAAGCCCTTAAAGAAATGTAACCCTTTTTCACCTAACCTTGCTATGAAACGACTTAGCGCTGCCATACAGCCGGTTAGTTTTTGGACCTCTTTCTTCGTGGTCGGAGGGCGCATCTGGTCTATGGCTTTTATCTTTGCTGGATTTGTCTCAATACCTCTAGCCGAGACTAGGAAACCGAGCAATTTTCCAGCAGAAACTCCGAACACACACTTTTTCGGATTTAACTTGAGGTTATGCCTTCTCAAGTTATTGAAAGTTTCTTGTAACTCATGAACATGATCACTAGCGTTGACGCTTTACTTACGACGACCGGATGATCACAACGCAGCTTCAAGGTTCAATTTATTTGTGGATTAAAGGTTTTTGCATCAACCTTTGAAAAGTTGCACCAAATGTTTTGAGATCAAATGGCATCTTAACATAATAGTAAGTGCCATATGGGGTGATGAAGGAAGTTTTTTTCTTCATCTTCTTTACACATGTTAACTGGTGGTACTCTCAATATGCATCTAAAAAACTTAGTAACTCGCACCTGAGGTAGAGTCTACCACTTGATCAATGCGGAAGGGAAAATCATCATTCTGGACAAGCTTTATTAAGATCTCGAAGTTGATACACATTCGCCATTTCCCATTATTCTTCCTAACCATTACAGGGTTGGCGACCCACTGAGGGTGGTCGACTTCACGAATGAATCCAGCCTTGAGGAGCTTGTCAATCTCCGACTGGATTGCCTCCTTCCGATTAGGTGCAAAATGTCGTAGCTTCTGCTTGATCGGTTTCTTGTCAGGCTGGAGAGCTAGCATGTGCTCGATCACCTCCCGGGGGACTCCGGGCATATCGGACGCCTGGTAGGCGAATACGTCCTGATTTGCTCGGAGGAAGGAGACGAGCGACTCTTCCTATTTAGGATCGAAGTCTTGTTCACTGTAACCTTGCGAGTAGATGAGTCGTCGACCTGTAGTGACTTGGTGTCGTCTCAAGAAGCGCCTTTGTCGAGCGTACTCTTTTTGCCTGGTCGGATGGTTTCAGTGTCATCTTTGGCCTCGAGTATTTGACCTGTATGGTAGATGGGTTAGCCTCTCTGGTCGGAAGTTCATCGACTAGTTCTAGGGATTTCCAATCACATACATAGGCCATTTTCTGGTCTCCTCGAACCGTAATGACTCCTCTTGGTCCCGGCATTTTCAAACTTTGATAACCGTAGTGCGTGGCTATCAAGAACTTTGCTAATGCCGGTCGACAAAGGATTCCATTATATGCAGATTCAAAATCTACAACATCGAATGGAATTTTTTCTACCGAAATTTTCGTGTTTTTTAACGTGAATCCCAGAGGGAGACCTACCCTATCGGTTTAGCGGTGGAGTGGGAACTATGCCCTCGAAGGCATATTTCACCGGCCTCAACTTTGACCTAGGAACTTGCATTTCTCCTAAAGTTTCCGCAAATAATATATTCAAAGAACTACCTCCATCTATCAAGACTCGATTAACCCTACAATTATTGATAGTAGGTTCAACAACAATAGGGAACCTACCTGGTCGAGTTGAAGGGATAGGGCAATCTTCTTTGCTGAAGGAGACTATTGTGTCCGACCACTTTGATGGCTTGATCATGGTCGGAGGCTCGACGAGGTTGACCTCCCGCTCCACGCCTTCAGATGACGCCTTGAGTCGTATGACGAGGATCCTCCAAAGATCATGTTGACCGTGTGTTGAGGGTCCCTGCACTCCAAATCTTCGTCGCCATTCTTGTCCTTTTGGAACTTGTTTCTCCAAGCTCCGGTATCGCGGGAAATGGTCCTTTACCTGCATAATAGTCCTCCAGCTTTCTTTTACTGCACTCGACAGCGGTCGTGTGTCTCGCTTGTTTGGTGAAGTGAACACCACTTCTTGTTTTTCTCGAAACTTTCTTCTCGAGCCTTTGCTTTGCTTCTCGACCGTGTAGTCCTTCTACCTTCGTGAACTTTTCAGGAATCGCTAAGACTTCCTTATCGTTAGGTCTGCGGTTATTTTTCTTCTTGAGAGACTTCTTATTCTTTTTCTCTAGTTTGTCCAGGCCAGGCCGGGGAATTTTGTCTTTCCGATCGATGGCCTCACACCACTCGATTGCTTCGCTAGTGGTGGCATATTTATCGGCCATGTCGAAAAGCTCGACGGTGGTTTGTGGAGGGTTCATTGCCATGTCCTCCGTAAACCTCCGGTTCCTTAGACCTATCTTAAAAGCCTGAATAACCGATGATTCTGCGATCTCTGGTATGGAATTATGGACTTGGCTGAATCTCTTGATGTATTGACGAAGAGTTTCATTCGAGCCTTGCCGGATTCGGTGGAGGTCGTCCTCCTTTCCAGGGCAATCGTACGGACCCTGGAAGTTCACAATTAAGAGGTCGCAGAGTTGCTCCCAAGTATAGATTGATCCGACCGGTACGTTTAGTAACCAGGACCGGGCAGACCCTTCGAGCACGGTAGGTAGATAGTTAGCCATTACATTTTCGTCACCACCAGCAGCTCTGATGGCGGTGGTGTATATTTGGAGAAACTCTAACGGGTTTTGAGTCCCGTTGAATTTGTCCAAGTTAGCTTGGCCGAACCGGTTTGGCCAACGCACGTTTCAGAGCCCCGCAGAGAAAGCTCGACAACCTCGTGATGGATTCATGGCGCTTCTTTGGGAAGGTGCCGATTGTAATCGGTCGAGACCGGTTCCTTTGGTTGGAACGCAGGTGTTCGATATTGATCCGGTCTGTGACATTTGTATAATGTCTCCAACCGCCTACTTGATTCAAACGATGCCGAGATTGTCGTGTTCCAAATTTTGTTCTTCTCAACGTGGTGAGGGAGTTGCTATCTGAAATAACATTCTTCCCTCCTGACTCCTAGGTCGGAATCGCCGAGGGGGCCTGGGTATCGATTGTTCCCCAACTTGACCTTGTTGCCCTCTACTAAGGGAGGAGCGTTGAGATGAAGTCATGGTCTGACTTCCCAGACTTCTTTGTTCTTGATACACCTCCGTTCGTTGCATAGTCTGTTGCAAAATTTCCGATACTTGGCCTACGAGCTGTACAAAACCTGGGGTTTCTACTAGAATAGGGTCAGAATTATTTAACATATCTTGCACACGTCGCAAGTTTTGTACAGTTACCAAAGGTCTCAGGGGGTTCAGACTGGTCGAAGGTGTACGCAGACCTGAACCTTCCCCCGACCTTCGGATTGGTTCTGTTCGATCAGCTACTCTTAGCTGGATAGTGCTAGGCGAGTTAATTGATGGACGTCGATCAGCTCTGTTGCCTCCGGAAGTTGGTGCTTGACGGCCCGCATCATTTCCATCAACACGTGGTGGCGTGGCAGAGTGCGTAGGACCGCGCAAGGCATCCGGATTTGCATCACCGATCGCATTGACTTCGTGCCTCCAGCAGCGATCTTCCGATGAGCTTCCATCGAATTAATGGAGAGCTTTCGGTGCTTTGCCAAGTTTCCACGACGGAGAGAGCAATGAGATGAGCACCTCCAGAGGTCTTCTTGGCGAACTCAACTCGACCCAAATAATACCGATCGTATGCAGAGTCTGATCATCCCCACATGGCCTATGACCAGTGGAGGCTTCATCGACACCGCTACGTGTGTCGGTTCACTCCTGGAATTGCCAGAAACTGTAGGTGAGTATCTTTCAGCCATGATTTTATCGAGAGTATAGAGATTCTCGAGTTGTGGTGCTGAAATTTCTTCACCTGTTTTGCCGGTCGGAACGACCGGGCTTGAGGAGGTTCCCTGACCTTCCGAGCCAATCGGAATGGCCAGTTCCTCTGACTGCGCCACTAGTTGTGGTGGCTCATCCTCGTCCATTCGGTCGACTTGCCAAGAGTCAAGCGACGTACAACCATGGAGGAGGAAGAGGATGACATGCCATTTTCTTCCATGGCACGGATGCATCCTTCTATGTCGAGGTTGGCGTAGTCCGCCAAGTGGAACCAATTCTCCTCATCCCAAACTCCGGGCATAGTCGCATGAGCGATTATAGGAATTTGGGCGAGGATTTTGATGAGCGAAGAGTTTCTTCAGGAAACTCACGTCTTCTTCCCCACGGATGGCGCCAGCTGTCGACGATCGAGTCGCCGATCTTACAAAATAAAAAGAGGAAAATGACGTGAAGTATCCTGGGAGAGAATGGGGGCCGCTCTTTATTGATATGAACTGGATTTACAAGACCTGACTAGGGACTATCTTTAATTACACCGAATGTATCGAATGCTAGGTAAAGTAATTAGGCTTAAAGACTGATTTCCTTGCTACCGCTTTGGCTTTTGTGCCTGTTGTCTCGAGTTCTGTGTCGTGTCCTCATCTTCTGCGTTCCACCTTTAAATAACTTCCGAAGAGGTGGTAGTTACTCCTCGAGAAGGCGTCCTTGGTGAAACGTTACGACTGGTCGGAGCATTAAGGCAGTTAACAACGTGTTAACTACCTTGCGGTTAAGTGTCTGTGAAACGCTTAACCGTAGGGTGGTTTATTGTCAGTGTCTTGTATATCATCGCATGGTACGAAACATACAACACGTGTTCCATTCATCATAAGGTAAAGGGTGCCAGTCCATAGCTTTTCCGAGCAGCTAACTGGTCGGAGTTTAGGCATAAAGACTTGTCCGACCAGGGTACCCATTATGTAACCTCTAGAATCCTCACGACCAGTGAAGTCGTTAGCCTTAGGGGTTACGACCATGAAGACGTATGGTCTTTTATTATGTATTAAAATAATACATAGAGGTTTTAATCCTCGTCAGGTCTACGTGCCAACATGTGATGCTTTATATTATCATATGTAATTCATTACTAGCTTTTAGGAGTAATTGCTTAGTAGATGAATACGGTGGTAGATTTGAAGCATGATGGTCGTAGGATAGGAAGTATGTTGATGGAGATCATCATGATAAGGGTCATACTATTTCACAGTTTAATATGATTATTTGTGAATGTTTATTCCTGTCATTCTATTGATCATATTTTATGATTAGATGTTTTAACATGGTAGAGTAGTATCCCTCAAGAAAAATTAAGTAAATTTGACGCATTTCCAATTGCTACGCCTATCACGATTTTGATCGTTAATTAGTAGGTCTACCAAATTAGGGTGTCATTAACTATCTTAATGAATGGGGTGGGTGTCGGACACCCACATGTTGGTCACCGGGGCATAGAGATGCCACCCAACAAACAAGAGTCATATGAGATATGATTAGCAAAAGGTTGCTTACCTAAATCACTAGGTTTCTAGCAGTGATGCCAAAGCTCACTAGGACTTAATGATTTATGGATCTTGAACTCACTATATGATGTTAGAGGGAAACATGGTTTAGAACGTATAGTGGGAGTATCTTTTATTGACTGTTGATGATTAAGTTCGGCTAAGTATGGACTGGTCGTATAGAGATACGACTAGGCATGGACTAGTCGTATGGAGATACGAGATGGTCGTAGACTGGTTGAATATACGCACCGACATGAGTGTTTAATAGAAAATCTTACATAAACATAGTGCTGAATTTTTGTGCATATTTTTATGTTGTAGATCATGGCACCTGCTACTTCTTCTGCACCTGCCTTTTACTTGCGATCTATTCTTGAGAAAGAAAAGTTGAATGGAACAAATTTCATTGATTGGTTTCAAATTTTGAGAATTGTTTTCAAACAAAAAAAGAAGGAATATATTCTAGAGAGTCCTATCAGGAACCGAATCACGGATGCTACGTGCCGAAAAGAATGCTTATGAGAAGCATTGCAATGATGCAATCGATGTACACTGCCTTATGCTTGCCACCATGAACTCTGATCTTCAGAAGCAATATGAGACCACAGACGCTTACAATATGATTGTGGGTCTAAAAGGTATGTTTCAGGATCAAGCAAGGTTAGAGAGGTACAATACCTCCAAGGCATTGTTTTCTTTTAGGTCATGAGAGGGTAACCCGGTCAATCCTCATGTGATCAAGATGATTAGTCACATTGAAAGCTTGGAAAAGCTTGGTTTTCCCCTTAGCCAAGAGTTGGCTACTGATGTGATTCTCCAATCGCTCCCTACGAGCTTTGAGCCCATCATATTGAATTTTCATATGAATAGCATGGAGAAGTCAATGACCGAGTTGCATGGCATGCTTAAAGGTGCTGAGGAGAGCATCAAGAAAAGTTATAATAATGTGATGATGGTTAAAAATACTACTAGCTTCAAGAAGAAGGGTAAGTCAGGAAAGAGAAAAGGCAAAGGAAAGACTCAAGATGAGATCGAGAGTCTCAAGGCTAAGCTTAAGAAGCTCAAGCTGGGTCCTAAGCCAGACACAGAATGTTACCATTGTTATGAGACTGGGCATTGGAAGAGAAATTACAAGAAGTTCTTGGCAGAAATGAAAAAGAACAAAGGAAGTAAGACTTCCAATTCAGGTATAAATATTATAGAAATTAATCTTGCCACTTCTCCTACATGTTCTTGGGTATTTGATATTGGATTGGTTGCTCATATTTGCAATTCGATGTAGGGACTGATAGGGAGTAAAATTTTAGCAAAAAGCGCAGTTGATCTTCGCGTGGGCAATGGAGCAAGAGTTGCTGCATTAGCTATTGGCACTTTACCATTAGCTTTACCTTTAGGATTAGTTATGGAATTAAATAATAGTTATTATGTTCCAACCTTAAGAAAAAACATTATCCCTGATTCATGTTTAGGAGGAGAAGGTTATGAGTTCAGAATACAGAATAATTGTTGTTCAATTTATTTTGAAGATATGCTTTATGGCCATGCTCCATTAGTGAATGGATTGTATGTTTTGAATCTTGAGGATATGCCTGTCTATAACATTAGTGCTAAGAGACTTTGATCTAATGATTTGAATCTCACTTTTATTTGGCATTGTCATCTAGGTCATATAAATAAGAAGCGCATGATGAAGCTCCATAAAGATGGTCTTCTAAACTCATTTGATTTTGAATCATTTGAAACATGTGAATCTTGTTTACTTGGCAAGATGACAAAAGCACCTTTCACGATCAGAGGTGAGAGGACGAGTGACCTATTGGCCCTTGTACATATGGATGTATGTGGTCTGATGAGCACTCTAGCCAAAGGTGGTTTTTAGTACTTCATAACCTTTACCGATGACTTTAGTAGATGTGGTTACATCTACTTGATGAGGCACAAGTCGGAATCCTTTGAAAAGTTCAAAGAATTTTAGTATGAGGTACATAATCAACTTGGCAAGACAATTAGATGTTTATGATCTGATCATGGAGGTGAATATTTGAGCCATGAGTTTGGCGATCATATAAAGAAGTGTGAAATTGTTCCACAACTTACTCTGTCGAGAACACCTCAATGGAATGAGCTGTCTGAACGATAGAATCAAACTTTGTTAGACATGGTTCGGTCAATGATGAGCCAATATGATCTTCCATTGTATTTCTGAGGATACGCTCTAGAAACATTGGCTTTCACTTTAAATAGGGTTCCGTCAAAAACAGTAGAGAAGACACCATATGAGATATGGACTGGGAAGTGTCCTAGATTGTCTTTTCTCAGGATTTGGGGTTGTGAGACATATGTGAAAAACATTTGACGTCTGACAAACTCACACCCAAGTCAGATATGTGCTTCTTTGTGGGGTATCCTAAGAGAACTAAAGGATATTACTTTTATAATCGGGATAATAACAAAGTGTTTGTTGCCCGACATGGTGTCTTCTTGGAGAAAGAGTTTTTTTCTTCCAAAGGAGTCAGTGGGAGCAAGGTGCAACTCGAAGAAATTCGGGAACCATCTGAAAATATTTCAACTCCTACTAAACCTCTACAGGATGAACAAAATGTTGTAGATCCTGTAGATGAGGCATCAGCCCCACGTAGATCTAAAAGGCCACATCAATGGCTTATAAGGTATGTGCATGACGTTTTATTATTGAATAATGATGAGCCTAAGACTTATGAGGAAGCGATGGTGGACCCAGACTCTAAGTCATGGCTTGAATCCATGAAATCCGAGATGAAATCCATGTATGACAATCGAGTTTGGAACTTGGTTGATGCACCTGATGGTGTCAAAACCATTGAGTGCAAATAGATTTTTAAGAAAAAGATAGATATAGATGGAAATGTTCACATTCAAAAGGAACGATTGGCCGCAAAGGGTTTCAACCAAATTCAAGGTGTTGATTATGATGAGCCTTCTCGCCTATCGCTATGCTTAAGTCTATCCAGATCATTCTAGCTATTGCTGCATATTTCGATTATGAGATAAGGCAAATGGATGTCAAAACGGCTTTCCTAAACAAAAATCTAAGTGAGGATGTGTACATGACACAACCTGAAGGTTTTGTCGATCCAAAGGAAGCTAGAAAGGTATGCAAGCTTCAGAAATCCATGTATGGACTAAACCAAGCATCTCGGAGTTGGAACATTCGTTTTGATGATGTGGTCAAAGGGTTTGACTTCATCAAGAATGAAGAAGAACCTTGTGTTTACAAGAAGGTTAGTGGGAGCAAACTTGTGTATCTGATATTGTATGTGGATGACATACTACTAGTCGGAAATGATATTCTTATACTTGAATCTGTTAAAACTTCATTAAGAAATAGTTTATCAATGAAAGATTTAGGAGATGCAGCATATATTTTAGGCATAAGGATCTATATGGATAGATATAAAAGGCTAATTGGATTAAGGCAAGATATATACATTGACAAGGTGTTGAAGTGGTTCAACATGCAAGATTCCAAGAAAGGTTTCTTGCCCATGGTACATGGCATTGATATTAGCAAGAGTCAGTGTCCTACGACCACTGATGAGTGAGACAAAATGAGTAAAATTCCATATGCCTCGGTTATTGCATCTATCATGTAGGTCATGCTTTGTACACGGTCAGATGTGTCATATGCTCTAAGTGTTACAGGTAGATATTAGTCGGATCCAGTGAATGTTACTGGATAGCAGTCAAGAATATCCTAAAGTACTTGAGAGGACTAAGGATGCATTCCTTGTTTATGGTGGTGAGGAAGAGCTGATCGTAAATGGTTATACCGACGCTAGCTTCCAAACTTACAAGGATGATTTCAGATCATAGTCTGGGTTTGTGTTTTGTCTTAATGGAGGAGAAGTGAGCTCGAAAAGTTCCAAGCAAGGAGCGGTTGCTTGAATCTGATGAGGGCCGAGTACATTGCGGCTTAGAAGTCGCAAAAGAAGCCATGTGGATTCGAAAGTTCATTTATGAACTGGGTGTGGTTTCTAGTGCTTCCAATCCAATGGATCTCTATTGTGATAATAGTAGAGCCATTGCACAAGCTAAGGAGCCTAGATCGCATCAAAAATCCAAACACATACTTCAACGATATCACATTATTCGTGAGATTATCGAAAGAGGTAATGTGAAGATATGCAAAGTGCACACGGATTTGAATATTGCTGATCCGTTAATAGGGACTTTGCCGCAACCTAAGCATGAGGTGCACACATGAGCTATGGGTATAAGATACCTGTATGATTGACTCTACTACAAGTTGGAGACTGTTGGTGATATGCCCTAGAGGCAATCATAGAGATGATTGTATCACATCTATGTTTATGAGTTATTGAATAAATATTATTATGTTCCTTGAATGAATCATTGGCTATAAAGATTAACAAGTATGTGACTTTTTGGTGAAGATCTTTAACTTATATGATGTCGTTCTAAATGTCACTACTACAAAACAGGCTATAGCAGACGCCCTATCACAGACGGTTAAAATGGAACCGTCTGTGTTGGGTCTATCGGGCCTATCACAGACGGTTCGTATTACACACCGTCTGTGATACTCAGTATCACAGATGGTTCGTTAATACAACCATCTATGATAATTCACAGACGGTTCTATTAAAGAAACATCTGTGATAATCTCTAGTATCACAGACGGTTCTATTTACGAACCGTCCGTCTATGATAATGTAACACCCTAAATTTTGGAGCCTTTTTGAAAATTTTCAAATAAAAAGAACCATTTGGGTTTAATGAGAATTCAAAGCTTAACCTGATATTTTCAGAAATTGAAGTGTTTAAAGTGACTAAGCTAAACTTCAACTAATCCAAAATTTGGTTCTTTTGGTTTTACTCGAGCTTTCTGGAGCTATCTCTCCTTTTCTTGGTAGGATCTCCTTTCCTCCATCCTGTTTGGACCTTCTTTTATGTCTAGACCTCCCCTTTTGTTTGGCCTCTGGTGTTGTTCTTCTTCTTCTTGTCCATTCGGTTCCCTTTTCTTTGGAAATCCCTCTCTGTTGAGATCTCCCCTTGACTCTGACCACTCTAATGGTCATCTTCATGATCTGTTGTAAAGATTACCCTTCGGGTCCAGATCACCCTTTTGATCAGGACTTCCCTGTTGTAGTTTAGACCTTTCTTGAGGTTTAGACTCATCTTTGTAAATTAGACCTCCTTTGAAGTTTAGATTTCCGTTGTAGCTAGTCCTCCTCTGGGGACTAGACCATCTCTGTGGTTTTGACCCTTCCCTTTTGTTTGGGCAATCCTTAGGCCTAGACTTTCCCTATGTTTATCCCTCTTGGGTGTCCAGGCCTCCTTGTGCCTGGTACTCCCTTATGAGGCTAGGCTTCCTTGGTATCTAGACCTCTTACTTGTTGGCTTCAATCTCTTCATGTTTCAAGCCTCTTTTCCTCATTATTCATTTGAACCTCTTAAGGTTCATGTAAAGCCCCTTAGTACTCACTTGGACCCTTCGAGCTCCAATGGACCTTCCTTGGATCCTTTGAACTCCTCTATGCCCGTTGGACCTCTCTGTATTCATTGGAATCCCCTCTGAGTTCATTTGGACTTCTGGTATTGAATTGAATCCCTCCCATGCTCACTAGAATGCCCAGTAATTCATTTGGACCTCTTTGTGTCCAATTGGATCTCTCCTTATTCAATTGAACCTCTTCTGTGTTCACTTGGACCTTCCAGTGTCCAATTGGATCTTCTTTGCATTCAATTGAGCCACCTCTGTGCTCAACCTCCTCTGAGCCGTTCAGACCTCCCTTGTGTAGATCTGAACCATTCAGACCTCCCATGGGTCTCATCCAAAGGTCCAGACCTCCTTGAGTCTAGACCTCCCAAGCGTTTGGACCTCCTCTAGTCCAAACTTCTCTCTTTAGTTCACCTCAGGCTTAGACCTCCCCAGGTCTAAACCTCCCTCATGTTCATTTGAACTCACTCTCTGTTCTGTTGGAACTCCTCCTTGTCTATTTGGACATCCCCGTGTCCTTCAAGACCTCCCCATGTCCTCTAGGACCTCCTCCTTGTCTATTCCTTCAGGACCTCCCCATGTTCTCTAGGACCTCCTCCTTGTCTATTTGGACCTCCCCGTGTCCTTCAGGACCTCCCCATGTCCTCTAGGACCTCCTTCTTGTCTATTTGGAACTCCCCGTGTCCTTCAGGACCTCCCCATGTCCTCTAGGATCTCCTCCTTGATTATTTGGACCTCCCTCGTGTCCGTTCGAGCCTTCCGCTTGATCCAGACCTGTATCGCTGGTGTACCATTTGATTTGCGTTGGACGGTTTGATCTTGGTGAGACGTTCGGATGGTCCGAACGTCCGACTCCTTTAGAATCATCCGATCCATATTGGACGGCCCTGATCTGTTGGGGCATTCGCTCGGTCCGAACGGCCCAATTGCCTTGGTCCGTTCGCTTGAAACCCAATGGCTCCCGTTTCTCCCACTTCTTATCTCGCTATCACTCAGATCTTGACCGTTAAGACCTCCCCTTTGGAGATCTTAGCCGTCAGGGTCTCTCCTTGTTAGATCTTGACCGTTAAAATCTCCCCTTTGGAGATCTTAGCCGTCAGGACCTCTTCTTGTTTAGATCTTGACCGTTAAGACCTCCCCTTTGGAGATCTTAGCCGTCAGGACCTCTCCTTGTTAGATTTTGACCGTTAAGACCTCCCCTTTAGAGATCTTAGCCGTCAGGACCTCTCCTTGTTTAGATCTTGACCGTTAAAACCTCCCCTTTGAGATCTTAGCCGTCAGGACCTCCCTTGATAGATCTTGACTATTAAGACCTCCCCTTTGGAGATCTTAGCCGTCAGGACCTCTCCTTGTTAGATCTTGACCATTAAGACCTCCCCTTTGGAGATCTTAGCCGTCAGGATCTCTCCTTGTTTAGATCTTGACCGTTAAGACCTCCCCTTTGGAGATCTTAGCCGTCAGGACCTCCCTTGATAGATCTTGACCGTTAAGACCTTCCCTTTGGAGATCTTAGCCGTCAGGACCTCTCCTTGTTAGATCTTGACCGTTAAGACCTCCCCTTTGGAGATCTTAGCCGTCAGGACCTTTCCTTATTTAGATATTGACTGTTAAGACCTCCCCTTTGGAGATCTTAGCCGTCAGGACCTCCCTTGTTAGATCTGACCGTTAGGACCTCCTCTTTGGAGATCTTAACCGTTCAGACCTCCCCTTTATTTGATCTGACCGCCAGGACCTCCCCGTTGTAGTGCCTGTTGGACCTCCTGCCCATAGGACCTCCCCCTTAAGCTTTGACTGGTCCCAGTTGTCAGTCACGGCCTTTTTCTTTATCATTTGACCATGTCCTTTGCACGTGGAAGTCTCCTATCATTTAATACCTGTTGTGTCGCATTAAATGCTACAACCTTTTGGCAGCACCAGGCTACCTTTTCTCACCTCCTTTACCTGCTCCCATCTCTTCCCACCCCTGCCCTCGACCTCGTGCGCCCTTGGACCTCCCAGTAGCCTTGGCGATATAAGCCTGAGCAAGCCCTCTGTCATTGCCTCTTCTTCATTCTAGCTCTCTAACTCTCCCAGTTTGTTCTCTGGACCTCCCTCAAACCTTCAGCTCTACTTTCACCACCTCTCTGGTCCTCCTGCAAGCCATTGGACCTCCTTCCCGCCAGCATCTTGGACCTCTTCCAAATCGCCAAGCTCTTCTGTGGTTCTTGTTTGATGTCTATTTGGAGTTCATTGAATCTCTTTCTGGTCTTTATTTGATCTTGAGCTATTTTAAACGTGTAGGCCTCGACGCCTCTGGTGAGCCCGAGCTTTGTGAAGCAGTGGATCGTGAAGCCTTTCAAGCAGGAGGCAAGTTACACCCTTGATCATATTGCACTCATTATCTCAACATATTTGTGTTCCATTTCAAATGCTATGCATGCTTACTTTACTAAGTATTTCAATACCTGTTTCTAAAATTGTAGCTATGCCTAAATCCTTCATAAGACCACTGTTGATTTTGAACCAAACCTGCTTGTCACCTTAGGCAAAACCTGGTGCTTATGCAATAGTGTAAGCCATGGCATTTTGAAAAGGAATGCTTTGTTGAGCTTAGACCAAGAATTCTATTTTGGGGAGATTCGGCCAAAAATCATTATTTATTTAAATGTTTTGAACCATGGCATTGGTGTGTCATGGAGGTTTGAAAAAGCAAAGAAATGGAAATGGATTTGGACTTGAGCGAATCTGGTTGTTTGGTTGGTGCAAGTCTATATGCAGGGTCGTAATCCGATGCCCAGGGGTTGAGATTGCCGCCTGTCAATTAAGACCGGTCTCATGGCGATCCTTTGCTATACCTATAATGGGCTATGCCTCACCATGCAACCATATGTCCTCAGTGTGGAGAGTAGGACCTGGCCAATTAATTTGCAAAGTTATCACTGCGGTTGATCCGGCGGAACAGTGGGTGGTCTTTTATGGCCTGTCTTTTATGACTATGTTGTACCCACCTGGCATGAGAGGGGGCACCCATTAATCCGCCATTAACCCGGCGGGTTTCTATCCAAAGGGGGGATTTGCGAAACCTTAATGTGGGTGGACTGCGGTGGAGCGATGCATTGTAAAGGCTTTGCCATGTGCTCTAGACCTCTCACCAAAGGAAGTGTGAGGTGGCATCGACGGGTGCCAAGCAAACTAGAGAAGTCATGTTATGTGGGTAAAGTGTACAACCTCTGCAGAGTGTAAAACTATTCAAATAGCCATGTCCGCGGTCATGGATGTACTAGCAAAGCCTCTCAAAGTTAGATTTCAGTTTTGGGTTCAAAATGATTTGTGAAATGGTTTTGGATTTCTATCCAAATTGGTTTCGGGCAGGGAGCCTTGTGACAGGAGGGTATCCTTCCCCACTTGTGATGAATGTTATCCAACTGAAAACTGAGATTTGAAAATGCTTTTTAATTATTGTAATTGCTTTGGAACTTAGTACTCATATTTGAAATAAACTTGGCTTTACGCAAACTAACCCTATTATGCCTTCCTTTGATTACCCTTGTATGCATTTCATTCTGTTAATTGACGGGTGTAACTTACGAGCACGGTTGTTGTGCTCACTCTTTCTTGCAATTATCTTTTGAGCAGGGAAAAGAAAGCTTGAGAAGATCTTGCTGTGGACCTAGTGGTCCTGGACGACTAGGATGCGCCCTCCAGCCGATTGCCTGTGGTGTATCGGATGGCCTTTATGTTCATCTTCCGCTGTGTTCTGGTTTGTTGGCATATATGCCTCCCCTTTTGTAAACAACTCTGTTGATATTAATAAAGCTCTCGTTGAAGTGTATGTTACCACCATTGTATGCTGTGAAGAGCTAGCTGTTGATCCTTGGGACTAGCTCGATTCACACAGAGGAGCATGGGGTGATCTCTGACCACCACGACCACCCTCGGGCCTGGTCGTGGGAGGTCTTTGGGGATGAACCCAACCCTTCACGACCTCCCTTGGGTCTGGTCGTGGGAGGACTTGAGTCACCTTAGAGCTCACGACCTCCTCAGGATTGGTTCCTTGACCTCTCCTAAGTTGGCTGTGGCTTTTGAGATCCTCCTAGTGCCTCTCACTCGTCTTGGCGGGCCCCTCGAGCAGTCCTACCACGGGCCCTCGAGCGAAACTACCGGACCCCAGTCATACCGGGTCTCCTAGAGCGGTACTACCGGACCCTTCTGAGAGGTCCTAATGGACTTCCCGAGAGATCCAAGAGGACCTCTCGGGTGACCCCTCGGGTTGGGATGTTACAGATAATCTCCAGTATCACAGACGGTTCTTTAATAGAACCGTCTGTGAATTATCACAGACGGTTCGTAACTAGAACCACCTGTGATAGTAAGTATCACAAACGGTTTGTAATTCGGACCGTCTGTGATATCCTGGCAATACAAATACCAGGTCCCAGACTGCCCCTGCCCATTCCTGGTCCCATTTGAGCCGCCATACGGTCCTCCCCCATTCTTGCGTGACGAGAGAGGAAGGAGGAGAAGGCAAGGATTCTCGAGTGATATTTTGTATTTTCGTCGTGAGCTCAGAGGGTAATGATCTGTAAGCCTTTATGTTTGCTATAAATTAATCGCTAATCAATTTAAGTATGTTTGGTAAATAGAAAGCCCATTGCGCCACCGACAGGGAGGGAAGGGAGGATAAGGAGAGGAGGAAGGGAGGAGAAGGCGAGGATTCTCGAGAGATATTTTGTATTTTCGTAGTGAGCTCCGAGGGTAACAATCTATAAGCCTTTATGTTAGCTATAAATTAATCGCTAATCAATTTAAGTATGTTTGGTCAATAGGAAGCCCATTGCACCGCCGACAGGGAGGGAAGGGAGGATAAGGAGAGGAGGAAGGGAGGAGAAGGCGAGGATTCTCAAGAGATATTTTGTATTTTCGTCGTGAGCTCCGAGGGTAACGATCTATAAACCTTTATGTTTGCTATAAATAGGAAGAGTACATACTTGTGGTTTATTAATCTAATTTGACACTAATTTGTTACATGTGTAGCGTAGATGGACCTAAACTGAATGTACGGTGTGAACCGTGTGAGTCAAGAGTACATTAATGGCGTGGTTGCTTTTAGAAGAGCCGCAAAGCGTGGATATGTTGAAGAAGGGGATAAAATTTATGTCTTGTCTATGCATTGATTATGTGTCTGAAGATGTTTAACACCCAGTAGCAGATAGAAGCGCACTTGATTGAAGGGTTTCAAAAAGGGTATACATGTTGAACGATCACGGTGAAGAGCAGATTACGAAGAAGTTAGTAATGGGATCGCCGAGGAAGTCAATGATATGCGGGATGTGGTCATGCTTTTGACGAGGATAGGTCATACGATGACAATCTAAATCGGATGCTTCGTGATGTAGAAGAACTACAAATGAGAGAGAGTTTTATAAATTCGAGGGCTTAATGGAGGACTCGGTGAGGCCTTTGTTCCTGGTACAAGCCGGAATACACAAGGTTGTCAAGCTGTAATTGAGCTACAATGAAATTGAAGGCGAGCAATGGTTGGTCCGATAAGAGTTTCCGCAGCGTTGTTAGGTCTCCTAGCGAACATCATACGGAGAAGCGTGTTGCCCAAAGACCACCTACCAAGCAAAGAAGGTTCTTTGTCCATTGGGAATGGAAGTAGAAAGAATACATGCATGTCCGAACGATTGTATCCTCTAGTAAAGAGTATGCAGATATGCATGTATGTCCGTGTGCAAAGCATCCGATACAAGCGTCGAATCTGCTAACGTGAAGCAAGGACCTCCTGCTAAAATGTTGTGGTATTTGCATGTGATCCCATGTTTGAAGCATTTATTTACGAACCCATAGGAGGCAAGATTGCTGCGTTGGCACTCAGAGGAGCGTAAGAAAGATGGAAAGCTAAGACACCCTGCTGATTCTACCCAGTGGAGAAATTTTGATCGGAGCTTCAAAGAGTTCGGTGCAAACCCACGGAACATAAGGTTAGGGTTGAGTACAGATGGAATGAATCCTTTCGGTAACATGAGCAGCCGACATAGCACCAGGCCCGTGAATCTATGTATGTACAACCTTCCTCCTTTGCTGTGTATGAAGTGGAAGTACATTTTGATGTCACTACTTATCCAAGGGCCAAAGCAACCTGGGAATGATATTGATGTGTACCTAGCACCATTGCTGGAAGATCTTGTGACACTATGAAATGAAGGGGTACATATATGGGATGCGTACGAACGAGAGAACTTCACTTTACGCGCCATGTTGTTCTGCACTATCAATAATTTTCCTGCCATTGGTAACCAATCGGGCTTCAGTACAAAAGGAGCCAAAGCCTATCCGCACTGCTTAGATGGTACAGAGAGTGTATGGCTGAACAACTCGCGCAAAACTGTGTATATGCGTCACCGTAGATTCCTTCTTAGGAGTCACCCATACCGCAAGATGAAGAAACAATTCAATGGAAATAAGGAGGACAGTTCAGCTCTAAGGGCTTTAGAGGGAAAGAGGTCTATAATATGGTTAAGGATATCAATGTTGTGCTTGGGAAGGGACGTAAATTAAAAACCTGTCAGAAGAACATCTGGAAGAAGCGGTCAATTTTTTGGGACTTGCCTTATTGGGAGTACTTAGAAGTTTGCCACTGCATCGACGTCATGCACGTGGAGAAGAATGTATGTGATAGCTTGATTGGTCTCTTATTGAATATTAGTGGCAAAACAAAGGATGGTGTTAACGCACGACGTGACTTGGTTGATATGAATATAAGGACCGAGTTAGCACCAAAAGAGACCGATAAAGGACGAACGTACCTTCCACCAGCTTTCTACACTCTGTTCAAGGCCGAGAGAAATGAACTGTGCCAAAGCTTGCATGGTGTCAAAGTCCCGTCTGGTTACTCCACTAACATTAAGAAACTTGTTTCTATGCAAGATTTGCAATTAATTGGTATGAAGTCTCACGATTGTCATGTGTTGATGACACAAATGCTTCCTATTGCAATTAGGAGTATCTTGCCGAACAAGGTCCGAGTGACAATCTTGAGGCTATGTTATTTCTTCAACTCAATTGCTCAGAAGATCATCGATCCCTAAGGACTAGATGCTCTGCAGGCCGAGGTGGTGACGACTCTATGTCATCTTGAGATGTATTTCCCTCCATCATTTTTCGATATCATGGTCCATCTCATTGTTCACCTTGTGAAAGAGATAAAGATATGTGGCCTGTGTTCCTCGTCATATGTACCCGTTCGAAGAGGTACATGGAATTCTCACGTCCTCGTCTGGAATCGATCTCGTAGGAGGCGACATCATCGAAGGTTATGCAACTGAAGAGGTCATTGAGTTCTGCGTCGACTACATGGCTCAGGTGGAACTGATAGGTGTGCCTTTATCTCGTCATGAGGGGAGACTAGATGGTATCGGGACAATCGGAAGGAAATCAATCACTCCCGATTTGGATACGTACGCTCAAGCCCATTTCACGGTCTTGCAACACATGACCCAAGTGTCCCCGTACATCGACGAGCACAAAGACAGGGTACGCCAACAGAATCCAGACCGGTCGGAGGTTTGGATCACGAGAGAGCACAACCGTCGGTTCAACGAATGATTAAAGGTCGATTCTCGGGAGGTCATCAAGTGATGATACCTTGCTATGGTTGGCAAAGGGCCACAATTTAAAATTGTCACATGGCAAGGATACGACATAAATGGGTATATATTTTATACGGCAGCTCAGGATAGGAAGAGCACAGTCTAAAATAGCGGTGTCCGCATAGATGCATTCAGTACCGACGGGCTGAGGAGCTCGTACTATGGGCAAATTGAGGAGATATGGGAGCTCGACTCTGTGCTTTTCACGATCCCCCTATTTTGGTGCCGTTGGGTCCATCTCCCATAGGTGAAGGTCGACAAGTATGGCGTCACTACCGTGGACCTCGAACGTGTCAGATACAAAGACGAACCATTCGTACTGGCTAACCAAGTTGTTCAAGTCTTCTATGTAACTGACCTAGCAAATAAGAAGCGGCACATAGTTCTTCATGGAAAAAGGAGGATTGTCGGAGTTGAGAATGTAGTGGACGAGGAAGAATACAATCAATTTGACGAGTTGCCTCCTTTCGGAGACGGCATCAGGCTCGAGGAAGAACCCAGTGAGGAAGCTAGCTATATGCGCGTCGATCATCATGAAGAGCTATATTTTAATTAAGAATTTACTCCATTGTAATTAATTTATTTCATTGTCATGTGTTAATGTGTTATGGACTTGTCATCTTTAATATTGATGTCAATGTGGACGTTCATTGTAATGTGGAGTATGAAAATTGGTTTGACTTGATTTGGAGTTGAGTTGAATTAGATATGAATTTTTCAAGTCAAACGAATTGTCAGTGCATAAATTAATTTTCAGTCAAATTATTTGGAGTTGTGTTATAGACTTATTTGGAGTTGTGTTATGAACTTGTCATCATACTTGTCACCAGGTTCATATGGACTTGTTCCATATATAACACAACTCCTTATGGACTAGAAAATGCTTATAATTTTTTTACACTAGAAAATGCTTATAATTTTGGTATTATAATTTTATTTGAGTATTATCACATCCGAGGAACCTCCATGAATTATTTCGGGATTTTATGATTTTTTTTGCTATTTGTTTCCTATTTTATATAGAGCAAAATTTGTTTGGACCATCCGTCGAATCGGACGGTCCGTCGGAGGAGACGTTCGGACGATCCGTCGTCTCCTCGATCTGGACCGTCGATTTGATCGGACGGTCGAAATAGCCTGACGGTTCTATTAAAGAATAAATCGTGATATGGAACGTATCCGAGCGGTTCTTTAATAGAACCGTCTGTGATATTAAGGACCATCCGTCGAATCGGGCGGTCCCGTCAGAAGAGACGTTCGACGGTCGACGCGTCTCCAATCAGACCGTCCGATTACGATCGAGACGGTTATAAATATCACGAGCGGTTATATTAAAGAACCGCTCAGTGATATGGAACGATCTGAGCGGTTCTATTAAAGAATCAGATGTGATAAGGGCGTATCACGAGCGGTCCTATTAAAGAACCGCTCAGGATTCTTTATCCTGAGCAGTTCGATAATAGAACCGTCGTGATAAACCTTCATAACCCTAGGGCTCACCCATTCATCTCCCGATCGCCCATTCATCTCCATAGTGCTTAGCTTTGCTTAGCTTTTCGCTCCGCCTCCTCTAGGGTTCGCCTGTTCACCTCCTCGGCAGTAAGCCCCCGACGCCACCCGACATCGACAGACTTGCCCGCCCGCCCACGACAGCGGCCTCCTCCCCATGTCGGCATCCTCCCTCTGCAGCGTCCTCCCTTGCCGTCCTCCTCCCGTGTCGGCCTCCTCCCTGCTGCCGGCATCCTCCTCGGCCCCCTCCTGCCTTGGCCTCCTCCTTGCTGCCTCCTCCTCAGATCGGCCTCCTTCCCACCGGCCTCCTCCTTGCAAGTGAGTTCTTGTGCGGTATCCTCTCTGTGAGTATTCCTATATTACGATTGTGCATCACTTTAGCTATATACTTATGTGCTGCTGGATTGGCTTCAAATTCTATATTAGATTGTGCACTAAGAGATAGCAAAGTGGTGGTTATGTGTGCTCGGTTGATCAGCTCTGTGATGAATGTGAAATCTGAAATCAATTTGATAATTGGAAACAATCTTGAGCTAAAACTATTGCTTTCTGTTGTTAGGTTTAATATATAGCTTTATTCCTTTTGGTTGTCAGTTCTGCATAGTTCAGATTATCCTTGTATGAGCTAGTTGATCTTTGTGAGATACATAGTTGGTAAGGCTTATTGCTGAAATGATATTGTGATTATCTTGGTATCATTGCTCGTTACATTTTTTCATAACAGATTGCCTTCGTAAATGCAGGTGGATATATAGACTCTAATAGTCTTTGATAATCTGTGAACTGAATCTAGTACTGAATATATTGCAAATTGATCAGTGGGCTTTGTTGACATGCTCTGTGATGAACTCTGTCTTATACTAAGATTGAATGTGATAGTTAGTTCATTCTTGAGCTCTATTGTATTACTTGCTACTATCAATTTGATATACTGTTAATTGGTTACTTTCAGATGAAAGCTAGTTAATCTGATTCTTCTGGTTCTTTTGATCTCTAGCATTTGAAGTGGATACTCTTATGTCGACCTAATCGGCTTTATCATTTGGCTGTGACTTCATGTTCGATTCTATTGAGAGTATTCGGTTTTTGTTTGTAATCTAACGACCGGTTTGTGATTCTTCTAGTAGTCTGTTTGATTGGAAGTTTAATCTGCTTTTCGATGTGATTGAGATCATTTGACCGTTAAGCAAAGTATGGTTTAGAGCTCATAGTTTGAATTTATATTATCATATTCGTTTAATGAAGAGTATAGACAATAGGATTGAGATGGCAAAAACTTGTTCTTTTGCAACTCTCCTTCTGAGAGCACAAACTATCATCAATCTTTTGCAACTCTATGCTAATTTCATTCATATACATGTCGTATATGTTTAGCATTTCAATCAATTTAAATGACTTGAATGATTTACATTTGATTATGTTAATTTGGTCATTTAAATGATGTTGGATTAATGCTTTATTGTTTCATATTTATGCAGGAATTAATTATGATTATTTGCTAATATTGCACAAGTTGAGCGTTTGTAACTTATATAGATAGCAAGTAAGCGAGATGGCTGAGGCGCCGTCTTCACCACCGTCGACGATAATGATACGTAAACGAGATGGCAGAGGAAAATCGAAATTGCTTGCGGGCCGACTGATCATCACGGAGGTCAGTGACGTTGGGATCCCTCTGAGTCCCTAGAGATCAGCGGCGAGATTCCGGACCATCTGCGGGATACTTGCAAGGGAACGGGTCCCTATCACTAGACCAAGCTAGAAGTCTCTGATGAAAGATGAGAGGCGCGCGCTGTGGATAGAACTTTCAAGCAAGTTCACTATCCCAGAAGCAGACATGGCACGTGTGAAACGACATGTGTTGCTCTCGATGGATCACGCGTGGAGGACCTTCAAGAGCATTCTTGTCACGGAGTACGTGAACAAGGGTGAGACACCCCTTACGAAGTACGGATTCTTGACGCAGGAAACATGGGGCGCCTTTGTGTCTATGAAGACGCCGGCCGAGTTTAATGAGCAAAGTGTGGCGCACAAAGCTCTCCAGACACGAAACTCTCACCCCCATAGACTCGGCACCGCTGGGTACGCGGCTAAATCCATGCAATGGGCAGCGGATTTGGAGAAGCCAACCAGTCCATTTCTTGATATCAAAGACCCGCGTTCCCTAAGCTGGTTAAAAGCGAGGGCAAAAGTCTCGTCTTCGGGCAGCATCTCTTTCACAAACCTGGCGGACTAGGAAGTGTCCCAACGTGTGGTAAATATGTCGAACTACCTAGTTGTTTATAAGTCCATAACTTCATATTGTCTATAATAACATGATGACCTCTTGCAGCGTGAATTGACTGTCCAAACTTCCCAAGGCTCCTTCCAATCAGACAGGGAGAAGGATATACTATCTACCGTCCTAGGAAATAAGGAGCACCCAGGCCGCACGCGAGGCAAGGGGGTTAACATACCTTAGAGAGATGGATTCGCAGACGACTACTGCATGTATAGAAGTAGGAAGAGATCCAAGGCCGAGTACGACAACCGGTTGGTACTGCAAAATTTGAAGGACATGTAGCAAGATTGCAGGATCAACTGAATCAAGTACTCCTCAACCAGTCGCAAGCCCTCCTTGTTAATTTGGGAGCCAGTCCTCCTCGACATTGAAGTAGCGTCACGTCCACGCATAATTTTGAACATGACGACGTTGAATTACCGATACACAACATCAAGGTAATGTACATCTATGGAATGCACCAAAGATAGACCCATAGGACACCTTAGCTAATTGCGTATCATTTTGTAGGAGCCGACGCCCTACAAGCTCCATGTGAGGTTGGTTGGGTCCATTTCTATTGAGGCTGGGCGAGGGATGGTGTATCCATACCGGAAGGGCGATCTGACACGGTGCCCACCGGCCATGAGGTTACGCCAGGCTCGAGGTGGACATGGTACATGACAGTTTCATGGCCGTTCTGTTGGAGATTTGCCCGAACGAAGAAATCAGAACACTAGGGAATACCAAGCACACTTTTATCCAGTGGCCCAAGAAGGACATTGCCCTGGACCCAACAGTGCCGCGATCTCGACACGACCTTTCCTCTCCAACAGGACCCTCGATGACTCCACCTCATCCTTCGCCTCAAAAGGCCACCTCATTGGTTCCCATGGAGAAGACGCCGAAGGAACAAGAAAAGCATGCTACCGTATCGGTTCCCGAGTCGTCTCGTAGGAAGATGCTGCCAATCGTTAAGGCCAAATCGAAATCGATGAACATTAAGTCGCCTCCCAAGTCCGAGAAGTTCGGGAAGTACTCCATTAGAAAACCATTGTGCCCCGACACAGAATTAGCCCGCGCTAGATTTGCTTGTTAGGCTTTGCATGCCTAGTACATGCGGAAGACCGGAAAGAAGGGGTGCGATACTGGAATCACCGTCGCATACAAGGATGAGCATTTCTTCAACGGGACGGGCAACTTCGTCGTGGGCTTCAACGACTTATATGACCTATTCAACCTCGTTGGCCTTGACGTTTCGCTTGTATGATGTTGGACACTGTAAGTGTGTACAATCAAGTTCTACATTCACGTAATACCGATAAATATCACAACTCATTGCTTATGTATAGATACATGATGAAAAAAGCACGGGAATGGCGAGAACCGGTGGGTTTCCTCGACCCACACGTGGTATCCATGCAAACCATCGAAACAGACCCGTCCTTCGTCGAAAAATACATAACGGCGGCATTGCTTCGCCAGGACAAGAAGGACTACATAGTGGCGCCCTACAGCTAAGGGTAAGTGTTGCACTATTTGCTATACAAATTTCATTTGTACTTTATACGCAGCACGAAGTTAGGTTTAATGATTATAGAGACATACATGAGTAGGTACCACTGGGTCCTTTTAGTCATTATACCAAAGAGGAACAGGGTGATATACCTTGATTCCCTAGTCAGAAACAAGCGCAACTTCAGCATTCTGTAAGGAATACTCGACAAGGATGCTCATTTCCTCCATACATAACTCTATTGTAGTCTTCCTTCGTTTGAAATGGCCAAGGACAACTTTTTGGAATCATGTAGTTCGTTCATCACTTACGTTGGCCAAGAAGGACCATACAATGGATCCAACGCCGAACTAAGACATAGGACGAAATTTCCGGTACGCGCTACAACACAATAATCCTATATCATACTTCATAATAATGCGTCTCGAACTGACTATAACTATATATGTGATTCTATTTTTGTAGTGCCGCCAGCAAGAAAATGATGAGCTATGTGCAATCTATGTTTGCCATCATATGGAGCAAATCATTAGTGCTAAGATGAAGGATTCCGAGGTTTGTCAATCTCGAAATAATTATTTCCTAATTGTAAATTTAAATATATATGCTTACCATTTTTCCCTTGCTAGCGGCAGGACTTGATTATAGATTTAGATGGACTTGTTGTGCAAGAGATCGTGGAAGTTCAAGGGAAGCTCTGCTCCTTTATCTCGTCAGAGATAGTTAACAGCAAAGGAGAGTTTCACTCCGTCGCCGACCCAGAGTTTCACGTAAACAATTGACTCAATTGTAATCCAGTTGTAACTATAGCGACAACACTTGAACAAATTCGATCTTTTGTAATTTATTTTGAGTAATGATCACTTTGAGTTGTCAACAATTGATTATCTGTGATGTATCTATTGTCAACAATTGATTTTCTGTGATGTATCTGTCAACAGAGGGCATGGCTAGCAATTCCTGAGGCTAGCCAAAAATCAGCAAAAAGTAGTTAGGGTTCTCGAGTATCACGAGCGGTTTTTTGTAAAGCTATGCGTGAAGGCTATAATATCCTGAGCGGTTTCCATTAAAACCATCAGTGATACGAGAATATCCTGACGGTTCTATTCATGAACCGTGCAGCGATATTCTACGTATCATAGATGGTTACGTAAATAGAACCGCTCATGATATTCTCGTATCACGCAGACATTTTTAATGGAAAATGCGTGATGACGGTTCCGAATAAATGCGTGATGAGGTGTTCCGTAGTAGTGTGTATCCACAGGTGGGATGTACATTTGGTCGAACACTAATGACTTATCGACAACACATATATTGATGGATGACCATGTTTCACCGGTCATGGATATAGGGATATCGAATCAATAATGTGAACACATGTTAAAGAACATGGTGTTGGATTGACCCACCCTGAGACACTATTGAGATTGTTATGATTTTATGTGTCACCAGTTGGTCTGAAGTAATGATGATGTATAATCCTTAGACCTAAGATCAACATGGTTTCCTACATGTGTAATAGTGCACTTAAGGTTGCCAAACACTACTCCGTGGCGAGTAGTTATAAAGGTAGCTTTCGGGTATGCTATAAAACATGCGAAGGAATGTGACTAGTCAGATATGGGATTTGCCCCTCCTAACATAACCGGAGAGATATCTCTGAGCTCCTCGATGTGGTCGGATAAATAAAGTGTATGGCCATGCCACTAGTGGTCGAAGACTCGACCACGTGAAGTTATCCGACACTTGATCGATAAAGTATTGAACAGTTTATGAATGACATAATATCTCACTTGGAGTTCAATAAGATATCGTGAGGCAAAGGGAGAATACTCGAGCAGGTCATTCAGTTCGATCAGATACGGACTAGTCGTATGGGGATGCGAGCTGGTCGTAGACTGGTCGAACATGATCACTAACTGTCGGGACCCAAAAAATGCAATTCTGGACCCTCTGTGTATAATGCACTAGTCCAGGATCACGCTAGTGCACACAGTGTCAACATAGATGAATATCGATCCACACAAGACGAAATAATAGAATAAACGTCTAATTTGAATAACAAATAACCATTTTGACTTTATGGCCGAGTTTACACTTATTAAGCCACACAGGGTTGACAAAGGATTAAATAGCAGCGGAACAAATAAACTCCAGTGGAGATCCCATCAATTCACCACAGGCAACCGACTGGGATCCAGATCCTAATGATCAACACCTTCGTAAAACTCCTCCTCGAAGGTAGGCGATGACTCCGCCTCTTCTGTTGATTTGATTTAGCAAGCATGAGTACACAACCGTACTCGCGAGTCATACCACAGAATGCAATGTATAAATGCAGGCTTATTCCAAAGGAATGGCTTCGGTGGTTCTTTTGCAGAAATGCAACATTTGCAATTGAATACAAATAATAGATTGAAAGCGTAATTCAAAACAAATAAACAATATTAATTTTAACAGTTGTTTTCACCAAGACACATAGCCTAATCAAGTTATTCATACAGCCATATCACTAAGATCACACAGCTCCCTTCCCAAGTGTTTTATGAAAATCTACCCCTCATGGGAAATCCCCGAGCATGTCCATGACCGCAGATGCGGCTATTCGAATAGATTAATTAACACTCTGCAGAGATTGTACACTTTACCCACACGATACAACTAGTGTAGCTAGCACTAATCATAACAAAATGATTCAGAAACTTCATCTCACGCATTGACACACCCGATGTGGTTTACCGCCAGACTACCCCACCTAGGAAGCCAGTCCGACACACACCGTTGGACAGGGAAGCGACGAACCGTCCCGCGATGTGATTACCTAGTAGTACACACCTTCACCCATGCAACACAGCCTAACCTACTACCTGAGCAATCAATGTCAAGAATCCATAACTTACTAAGTTAGGCCTGTCCTATCAGGCATGTGGTTGTACAAAAAAGCTCAGTTCAATGGCGCACAAAGTCAAGTCCTTAAATGACTAAGGCAAGACTTTCAATTTCTAACTATGTCACACAGATTAATATCCCATGCACATAGCTCAACCATAACAATACACAGTACCACTTGCCTCCGTCTAAATCTTTTCCCGCCCAGTTGGTTAAGTGCAACATATGCCATCCACGAGTAATAGCACATAGTACACACAGTTTTATCACAAGGTTCCATAATCACTTAGTCAAGTTTATATTTGCAACTTACATGAGATGATGACTCGTGGCATGGCTAAGCAATTTACTCGTAACTAACCAACCCACGTTGGTGCTACAATAATACCAACTAAATAGTGAACCAATCTAGGGTGACAAAAGATTAAGACATAACAATAGACAAGGTGGATATAAAAAATTGGATTAATAACTAAACCCAAAAGCATTTAAATAAATACTTAAAGTAAACGCAATAATTTGAATCAAAGTATTTTAAAAACTGGGATTCAACATGATCAAAGGTATAACTTGCCTTGGAATAGATCTAGGTACTAGTCTTGATCTTGAGGCACTCCTTCTTCTTGAAAGTTCCCCCAAGTATCGACGTCTACTCGCAAACAAAGCAAATAAACAAAAACAAATAAATAACAGAGAACAAAACAAATCCAAAAATTAAATAAAAATCTCAAATAAATAGATCTCGAATTTAGATGAATTTAGAAAACTCGGCGAATGGCAAGTATTTCACCCAATGCTTCCCATAGGAAAGAACGCAAGCACGGAGCATGTCTTCCAAAACTTGGTTGACCTCTCGGTCGACCATTAGTTTGGGGATGATATCTTGTCTTTGAAGGAAAGGCGAGTTCCATAGCCTCTTGCAAACTATGCCAAAATCGAGAAGTGAACAGAGAACCACGATCAGAAATGATCGTCTTAGGTATCCCATGCAAACTTACAATTTTGGAAACATAGAGTTCAGCTAAGAGACCCACACGAAGCTGAGTCTTGACAGGAATGAAATGAGCCACTTTAGTCAATCGATCGATGACAACCCAAATGGCATCATTCCCCTTGGGAGACCTAGGTAGACCGATGATAAAATCCATCCCGATCGAATCCCACTTCCACTCGAGCGCGGCAAGGAATGAAGTAGGCTGCGGAGACGCCGATGCTCGGCCTTGACACGACGACACACGTCGCTTTTCGACAACGAACCCAATCTCCCTCTTCATTCGGGTCCACCAAAATCCTGGCGGAGATCTTAATACATCTTTGTGGCCGGGATGAATGGACAAAAGCGAATCATGGGCTTCACGGAGGATCAAATTCCGCAACTCCATGTCCTTTGGAACCACAAGGCGTTGCGAACCTCACAACACCAAGCTCATCTTGAGAAGCACTTGGTCGTTCCGTTCTTGACATTTTGCTGATTTGGTTCACTCCGACATCCGGTGCTAAGCGGCCTTGACACGATCCACCAAGGTTGGTTGCACAACCAAGGTAGCGAGAAACCCTACTCAACCAAACCCAAGTTGAGGCGCTTGAAACTCCTCCGAAGGGGTGGGCGATGCTCCTTGAGCAACAATGCATTGCAATGCACTACGACTAAGCGCGCCGACAACGACATTAGCCTTGCGGGATGGTAGTGAATACCCACATCATAGTCTTTGATCAAATCCAACCATCTCCTTTGCACGAGGTTCAGATCTGGTTGGGTGAACAAATACTTCAAGCTTTTGTGATCCGAGTACACTTCACAACGATTCGAAGTAAGGTAATGTCGCCAAATCTTAAGTGCATGAATCACGCAGCTAGCTCCAAGTCATGGGTAGGATAGTTGAGTTCATGAGGTCTCAATTGCCTTGATGCATAGGCCACTATCTTGCCTTCTTGCATAAGGACACAACCGAGGCCTCGAGGAGAAGCATCGCAAAGATATCGAAACTCCGATGAACATCGGGAAGAAGCGAAGCGGGAGGCGGTGGTCAAACGCTTCTTGAGTACTTGAAAACTTTCCTCACAATCCGCGGACCACACGAACTTCTTGTCCTTCTTGAGCAACTCGGTCATCGGCCAGCGATCTTAGAAAGTTCTCGTTAAGCGGCGATAATATCGCTAAGCCGAGAAAACTTCGCGCCGGTTACCGGTCAGGTGACTCGGAAAGCACATCGCTGATCTTGCTAGGATCAGCAGCTCGCCTCCGCTAAAGAACATGGCCCAAAAAGCCACTTCCTTCAACGAGCAGCGCGCCTTGTCGAACTTATCATGATACCGTGCTCACGCAGCTTTGCCCAAAACAAGCAGGATGCACAACGTGTTCCTCATCGTTCTTGGAGTAGATAAGAATATCATCGATGAAGACCACAACAAACTTATCCAAATACTCCATGAACACGAATTCATGAGGTTCATGAACAAAGGCGGGAGCATTGGTTAAGGTGAGCGACATGACGGTATACTCGTACAAACCATAACGAGTAGAAAGCCGTCTTGGGAATATCCTCAGGTCGGATCCGAACTTGATGATATCCCACTCTCAAATCAATCTTGGAGAAGACTCGATCTCTAGATAATTGATCAAAGAGATCGCGTCGATGTGGGACAAAGGATACTTGTTCTATCTGTCGCTTCATTAAGCGAGCAGTGTCACGACATCTTAAAATCACGATCCTTATTCTTTACGAAGATGGCGAGACAACCCCACGGAGATGAGCTAGGGTGGATGAAACCCTTCTCTTGAAGCTCGCCAAGTTGCTTCTTCAACTCCACCAACTCATTCGGGGCATCCGGTGGGCCTCTTTGAAATTGGGGCGTCTGAGAGCCAACTCGATGGCGAACTCGAGGTCTCGAACTGGTGGCATCCTTGGAAGATCTTGGGAGAGACATCCATGAAGTCACATGCCGTTGGGACTTCACGAATATCTAGAGTGGCTTAACCGGCCTGAGCCAAGAGATCTCGGACCTCGCAGACTTCGTAGCGAACACCTTTCGCCACGAGGGACTTGAGGTAGATGAGCTTTCGAGCGCAATCGATTTGCCCCATGTGTTGGGATAACCAATCTATGCCCAGAATCACATCTAAGCTCGCTGCATTAAGGAGAATAAGATTTGCTAAAAATCCTACTTCCTCAATCTCAACAGGAATGTAACGTCCCGTTTGTCCAGAGTTCCTAAAGTTTTAAAAGTAAAAATAACCATTTGGTTTTGGTGAGAGTTCAAAGCTTAACTTGAGTTTTCAAAAGAAGCTTTAATTAACTAAACCAAACTTGAACTAAGTCAGTTCTATTTCCTTTGGGAGTTTGTTAGAGTGTTCTCTTCCTCCCTCTTTTGCTTTGTGTGCCTTTGTGTTTGGCTTCTCCTTCCTAGACCTCTTACGTATGCAGGTGCCTCTTCTCTTTCTTTCTCTCCTTGTCGGTCCAGACTTCCTCTCTGGAGATCCTAACCGCTCAGACCTCCCCCTTGTTGAGATCTGGCCGTTAGGACCTCCTCTCTGGACATCTTAACCGCTCAGACCTCCCTTGTTGAGATCTCGCCGTTAGGACCTCCTCTCTGGAGATCTTGACCGCTCAGACCTCCCCTTGTTGAGATCTGTCAGTTAGGACCTCCTCTCTGGAGATCTGACCGCTCGAGACCTCCCCTTGTTGAGATCGACCTGTTAAGACCTCCTCTCTGGAGATCTTAACAGCTCATACCTCCCCTTGTTGAGATCTGGCCGTTAGGACCTCCTCTCTGAGGTCTTGACCATAGACCTCCCCTTGTTGAGATCTCGCCATTAGGACCTCCTCTCTGGAGATCTGACCGCTCAGACCTCCCCTTGTTGAGATCTGGTTGTTAGGACCTCCTCTCTGGAGATCTTGACCGCTCGAGACCTCCCCTTGTTGAGATCTGGCGTTAGGACCTCCTCTCTGAAGATCTGACCGCTCAGACCTCCCCTTGTTGAGATCTGGCCGTTAGGACCTCCTCTCTGGAGATCTGACCGCTCAGACCTCCCCTTGTTGAGATCTGGCGTTAGGACCTCCTCTCTGGAGATCTTGACCGCTCGAGACCTCCCCTTGTTGAGATCTGGCCGTTAGGATCTCCTCTCTGGAGATCTTGACAGCTCATGTAACATCCCAACTGTATAATTAGGGTTATTCAAGTATAATTATATGTGTAGAAATTAAAAAATTTTCTCACATCTTGAAAACCCCTAATCTCTTATGTAATTCTTGTCCAAGAGTTGTGTAATCCAAAAACACAAAGCTCTTGTTGACCCAAAAGTCAAACTCATTTTCCAGTTGTCTAAATCTTGTGCCAAACATTTGGAATGTATTTTCCTTGGTCCCAAAACTGATGTGGGACCCTCTGAAAAATATCACAAGTTGTAAAACTAGTTTGATAAATTTTGGAGGTAAAACAATCCTTTAAACAACCTTAACGAATTTCCTGAGAAAAATGCATTGCATAATAACCTCTGGAAATTTTATGCAAGGTTGATCTCATTGTCAGCAAGCTCCAGTTAAAATTTCATCAAATTTGGAGTTCATTTGCTATCTCAAATAATTCTGCTAAGTTTCATTTGTTAAAAACTAAATTTAAAAGCCTACTGCTGCTCCTTGGGCTAGCCACTTTGCAAAATTTGGTCGGCCAAACCCCATCGACCTCCTTCCCCACCTTGATGAGGTCATAGCCGTTGGATCAATCCAAAGGCCACGACCTCCCCTCAACCAACGCACCCAGACCTCCCTTGAAGTCCTCTGGACGCGTGGACCTCCTCGGGTCAACGTGGGCGCCAGACCTCCTCATGGTCAACACCGCAAAGGCTTTTCCACGCATCAGTCGTCAGAATCGTTGGATCAAAGATCCATGGTCATGACCTCCCCTGTATTAAATCCCAAAGACCTCCTCACCTTATCCGGTCATAGCCCTTGGATTAAGATCCAACCGCCCGACCTCCCTTGTTATCAAACCTCAAAAACCACCTTCCACCTTGGCGAGGCCATAGTCATTGGATTTATCCAACCGCTCACGACCTCCTCCTCTTAATCTAACTATCGAGACCTCCTTTGCACTCACTTGAGGTCGCGGTAGTTGGATTACATCCAAAGGCCACGACCTCCTCTGAAAAAACATCACAACTAGGTCCTTCACAAGACGTGAGGTCGTTGCCCTTAGATCTAAATCTAATGGCCATGACCTCCCTTGTGTGTTGCGCAAGCTCATGACCTACCTTGCGCCACGTGCGAGGCTCAGGACCTCCCCTGTTTTGATCACCACCGTTGGATCAAAATACAAAGGTCTTGACCTCCCTCGCGCTTCACGCAAAGCCTCAGACCTCCCTTTGGTTGTGTGCCCTTGGATTTAAATCCAAAGGCCATGACCTCCCCCTCATGTCTTATGTTCGCGTGCAGTTAAGACCTCACAGAGGTCGCGCTGTTGGATGGAGATCAACGCTTTGGACCTCTGTCCTATTTTCCCACGTGCGCTTACATTAAGGAAATCGGAGGCCACGACCTCCCCATCCTTGATCGTGTGGTGGGACCTCCTCCCATCCTTTGGCGTAACGGTTCAAAATTGTCATCCGATGGTTAGGACCTCCCTGGTCTTATCCAACGGTCATAAGACCTCCCTGTTCTTCTCCTTCCTCGGGCGCCTCGCAAGCTCGGCGGTGAGTTAATGCCCACCTGTCCCATGTGTACTTTTCATCACTCTTTGTCGACCGCATTTAATGCGTGTCGACTTTCCGTCTCGGTCACTCAGGCTGCACCTTGTCAACCTCATGTCCTTGCCACCCCATGGACCAACCCGTGGGCTAAGCTCACCATGGAGCTTAGCCCCACTCTCATAACCTTCACCACAGGCTATAAGTTACCCTTGGAATCCTCCCTTGGCTTCCTTTGCACACAATTGCTCTCGGCCTTGCACTTTGTGCGTGGTGAGCTCCTCCTCCACTAATCGACCTCCTCACCGGCGGTGCCATTGTCAAGGTCCTTGGAGCTTCTCAGTGGTTCGGGAGTTCCAGTGGCTCCTTTTCAAACCCTCGCTCCTTGTTGCTCCCAAAACCTCTTGGAAGTTAACCCTAACTTAATTTGTTTGGGCATTTTTGAGAGGTGGACAAAGTTGAGCTTGGGCCGGTGCCTTGGGAACATGAAGCTTCATTGTCTTCCCCAACTCCGGTCATCACCTCCACGACCTCCCCAGCACCTTAGGACCTCCAGGTACCTCCTGTTAGTCCCTTAGCTGCTGGCACCCGCATGTATGAATGTCGCGGAGCTTTTATTTGGGCGCACGCTTGAATGTCGCGCGGAGCTTCCCTTTTGCGTTTTGGATTTTGGCCGTGTGGTGCCTTCGTTGTCCTCTCCGGCTCGCCGGCGTTTAAGGCCGCCGCCGCCGTTGAGAGTAGGCCCACAGGATGCGCCTGGCTATTGCGGTCCCGACGGTGCCCTCAGTGCGCGCCGCCGTGCCCTAAATCGCCGGCGATAAGCCGTGGGACGTCCTCAAATCTTTGTCGGACGTCCCGACCGTGCCATTGTCGTTTAGGACAGAGATTCACCGTTTTTAATGCCTCAATCATTGCAATCATGGGGTTAGCGTTAAATGCCATTAACCCTGTCCCATGCGCGTATTTAAGACCTCCCGCGCGCGGACCTCCTCGTTGTCCCGCGCGCATTTACTCCTTGTCCAGCGGCGTGCGCTTTGGAGTCTCAGACATCGAGACCTCCTCAGGGAGATCTGGGCGTCCAAGACCTCCCTTGCGCGATCGTGGCCGTCCGGACCTCCTTGGAGGTGCAGCGGACGTTAGGACCTCCCCTAGGTTATCTCGGTAGTTCATGACCTCTCCGGTAGATCTTGACCGTCAAGTTCCTCCCTCGGACGATCCCGAACCATCGAGGACCTCCCTTGGAACATCTGGACCGTCCAGGACCTCCCCTGTGAGGTCTTGACGATGTAGATCTTCCTTAGAGAGATCTTGATAGTTTAGATCTTCCTTTGGAAGATCTCAACCGTAGAGGACCTCCCCCTTTAGATCTGGTCCGTCCCGGACCTCCCCTCATTGTTGTGGTCCGTTGGATTCACCTTCAACGGCCACGACCTCCCTCACCTCGGCGCATGTGCGTTGCTAGGAGGTCCAGGACCTCTGGACCTCATGGCGCTGCGTGTGTGCGTTACCTCTGGGAGGTGCGAGCCGTTAGATCTATGATCGTGGCTCACGTCCTCCCATGCCTTTGTGATCTTTAGAAATTCCAAAGAACTCTTAATTATAAACTGAAATAAGGTATAAACTTTAGAATTGCATATCTTTTTCATTCTAAACCCAAATAAGGTCATTCAAATTGTGTTAGCTCTGTCTTGAACTTGACTTTAATCCAAAAATGATTGTAAGTTGAGTTCAGCCCAGACCTGATTTATATAGATTTTAAAACCAACTTTAAATATACACTTAAATCAATGCTTAACTTGTAAAATACATAACTAATGCTCTGTAGATTATTTTTGGTGAGACCAACTTTGTTGGTTTCCTCTATTAGTGATCTTCTGTGAAAATTGGTTTTAAGCATGTTGCTGTTATAAAATGAGGACTTGTGCATTATAATTTTGTTCAAGTTCTTGTTTTTAAAAATTATAGAAAGTGCAATATAGCTCCAAATGAGATGAACTCAATTGTGTTATTCATCTCATGAGGTGCTGGTTTCACAGTAAAAATCTCAGTGTCACTACTGTTCTAGAAAATGTTGCCTCATAATTAAATTAGTGAATAGTGCAGTTTGGTATTTTAGGGGCTGAGCAGAATTGTTTTGCATATAACTTTTGCATTGAGAATCCAAATCAATTGGTTCTTGTTGCAATATTCCCTAAAAATCACCCTCTTTCTGCTGTAGAAAATTCAGAGAATTTGGAGTTCGTTTGTTGTGCTGTCTTTGTTGTGTTTCGTCATTCTTATCGGTTCTTTCTCGCTTTTCCGTTAGGCTTCGACATTTGTGGCGATCCCGAGAGTGACCCTCCGCAACAAATTGACCAGCAACAGCAAGGCAAGCAGTTTGATCATTTCCATCAATGTCCCATTACTTTAAAGCTTAATACTTTGTTTTACTTCTATGTATGCATGCTACTTTGTGTTAAATGTCGCTAGCAATCCTATAGTTGCATAATCTGTAGGAATTGTTTATCCTCTACTACCATGAGCCTAGGTTATTTGCTGTGGTTTGAGCTCGTTGGATGAGCTCTTATCACTTAGTAGTTTCGATTAAATTGCTTAGACATGCTTAGTTATCGGTAGAAATGGGCGATCATCGACTTAGTCGATGGTCTTGATCACTCAAAACTGATTATTACTCCTATATGTCGCACTTGTGCTTTGGTTAATTGTAAAATCAAAACTGAAAATAAAAGATTGATTTAGACTTGGGCATATTGGATGGATGGTGTGGTTTTTGGATGTGGTGGTATGCCCGAGTCAACAAGGACCTAATTCTTGCGCCATTGATCCAAGCAATTTTATGTGCTAACCACACGAGGGGCATATGGAACCCCTCTTGACTAAGTACTTTGGGCGGTGTTAATTGGGGTCGCTCGGTTGGTGTGTTTTTAAAGATAAAATGTGTGTGTGATGTGGGAGGGGAGCATTAGCTTCCGGGTAGGTTGTGTGATGTCTCCTTCTCCCCGTGGGTTGTGCGACTCAGAATTAGCATTGTCCATTGGAAATGTCTCGTAGGACTTAGCCGTCTTGCAGCACACCTAAGGTAGTGTGCTTAAAGGAAAGGCGGTCTGACGTGTGGGTACATTGGTACACCCCTGCAGGGATAAAACTATTCGAATAGCCTCGTCCTAGGTTATGGACACGCTTGGTTATTTCCCGTAAGAATTAGACTACAACCTTTAATTAAAACTTGACATGGTTGGTATGAACGGGGAGTTCATGCTATTGTTGTGGTGACTATTGGGTTAGTCACTTCCAGGTTGTTCTTGTTGTTGTTACTAGGTTATTATCTCGTTGTTATTTCAACAATTAAAATGCTTTGCCAAATTGCTTTCAATCTATTATGTTATTGCAAATGAAACTTGCTTTATGCTAAAATGAGTCCAAAGCCTCATCCACTTAAATAAAGCTTGCATGTAGCTATTTATAGTTCTCGTTATCTCACACGTAAGTCTTATGGAGTACTTTATGTACTCATCCGCCTGTGGTTGTGGCAATTTTGTGGCTTTTGTTGTAAAGGAAGAAGGAGAGCTCCAAGAGCCTCTCTTTTTGCTTCGTGTTGCGGCTTCTTCGACGACTAGCTTGGCGGTCGGTCGAGATGCCTAGGGGTTAAGGCACACCGATTGGCTTTGTGTTATAGCCATCTTTATGGCACTTTTGCTTCATTGTTGTCTCTTTAGACTTGTTGTTATTTGGCCTAAGGGCCCTCTTTTGTAATAGCCTATCCTTATTTATATTAACTTCGGTTTGTTGCTTATGTTCTATGTGTTGTATAGAATTGATACATTCTTTTGTTGTGAGGTATGTATCTTGATTCGGGGAGTATACATCTCTCGAGACTGGTTTATTTGGTTGATAATACTAGGGTCAATTGGATGACTAAGTATTATGAGCTTAATAAATGTCCCGTGCTCACAAAAGTTGGTATCGAGCTATCTTGACCGTGTCTAACGCAAGCTTGGTCGCCTTTTGGATATTTTGAAAACCTAATTTCAAAGTGTCAAATGAGTTTTGAAAGCTTAAGGAAATTCTCAGATTTTACTCCTTATCTATCTTAGCTTTCTCTTCTCATCTCACTCTAATTTGAGTTTTAAAAGTTGTTTTCCTCTCTTCCCTTCTACAAAATAGTTGTTATCGATTAATGGGGTTTTGGGGAATCAATGAGTTTGGCAAATTGAAGTGTTAGCTGCCCATCTACAAGGTTTTGAAGCTTCTGGAATGGCCAATTTCGACTGGAAGCTTGGATGCAAAATCTGGACAGCAAGCGTCAATTTCCGGACAGCAAGCTCAAAGGTTCTAAATAGGGTAGAAAATGAGAGGTTAATCAACTAAAACTTGTGGGAATAAAAGGGTAAGATGTGATACTAGTTAGCTAAGTATCTAACACTTATTTCGCTGCATTAACCTTGCTCTCTAATAGTTTTAGATCTCATCTTACAATCTGATTTTTAATCTTCTCGATCAATTACTCGTTCATTCAATACGGGTTAGTTGAGTTGAGAAGTTGAGTATTGCTTTTGGTGTTTCTTGGCTGTTTTTAGAGTCTTTTAGAAGCTTCTAAAGTTAATTTACTCGCTGTTTTGGCTTTCGTTTAGGGTGATATTCCATTCCCCTAGTCGATCGCTTTTGGCTTTCCTTTAAAGGCTTTGTTTTTCGAGTCTAGTTGCTAACCAAATTTCATTGTAACAGGATGGCGGGACGACTCGTAGCGGCTAAGGTTGATCACCGGTCCGGACGAGGAGCTTCCTCCTCCTCCGACCATGGCCGAGGTTCTTCTTCGATCGAAGCGCACCGCTACGGATGACAGAGAGTTCTCTCGACGCCATCGCGCAACACCACCGCACTTACGGAGCTTCAGATCCGGGCAAGGAACGCCCATCACCAGCGTGGAGGACTCGCGGAGTTTCTTCGTACTCGGCCTCCTACCTTTTCCCTTGGCCCGAGGACCCTTTGGATGCAGACGATTGGCCGTCTTGTGGAGCGTAAGCCGATCGCGCAGATGCCGTGAGCACGAGAAGGCGCTGTTCGCATCGCACCACCGGAGGTGCGGCGTTGTCATGGTGGGAGAGCTTTCTCGCCATGCACCCGCAGACCACACCGCTTCTTGGGAGGAGTTTCGTCTTGCCTTCCGTCGGGCTCACATCCTGCCGGCTTGATGGAGATCAAGAAGGAGTTTCTGCGCTCAAGCAAGGCGTAGCTCACCATGGAGTATGTCTATGAGTTCAACCATTTAGCTCGTTATGCTCCTGAGGATGTGGCCACAGATATGGCTAAGCAGGCCAAGTTCAGGCGTGGCTTGTCCGAGGAGCTGAAGGACAAGCTATCCATTGTCGACTTTCTTGATTTTCAGACCTTGGTCGACAAGGCCATCGTCGCTGAGCATGCGGCTCGAGAGCTTATGGACTCCGAAGCGCAAGTGGGAGGCCCATAAGTCATCTAGGGCTGTTCCTCCGTCCCGCTTGAGGCGCTCTCGGGTACCGGTCCTCATCTTGGCACCCCGAGGTTGCCTACCCACATTCGCTCGTTAAATCAGTCGTGTCTCGATCACGCACTGCGAAGTCGGCAGAGCGGCCTTAACCCAGTGCCGGGTCACATGCTTTTCTTGCAACCGAAGGGGCATTATGCGAACCAATGCCCTAAGAAGACAGGCGCCCTCTCGTCCTAATGGAGGACGCGGCCGAGGTGGAGCATCGCAGGACCAGAAGATCGTCCCGGCTACCCAAGGCGTGGGTAGTGGTCGCGTCAACGCCGTCACTACAGAGGAGGCTCAGGAGGCACCCGACGCCGTGCTAGGTACACTTTCGTTAACTCTCACCTGCCATCGTCTTGTTTGATTCAGAGCATCTCATTCCTTTGTTTACGAGTCTTTTCTCTTTGTGGGAGAGCTTCTTTTCTCTCCATTGTCGGTCCCGCTTCTCATTCGCTCTCCTGGTTCGGAGTTGAGAGCCGAATCTGAGTGTAGGGATGTTCCTATCGAGATCGAAGGGGTAGGTTTCTTGGCAAACCTTATCCTTCTCCATTCAGCAAGTCTTGATGTGATTCTTGGCATGGATTGGTTGTCCCAGCACATGGGGCAAATCGATTGCGCCAGGAGGCTCATCTCTCTATCTAGTCCCTCCGGCGAAAGGTGTTCGCTTTTGCCAAAGTCGCTAGATCCGCATCTCTTCGCGCTTGAAGCGAAGCCCGCTAGATATTGGCGAAGTCCCAACAGTTTGTGACTTCGTTGATGTCTTTCCCAGATCTTCCGGAATGCCACCGCTCGAGACCTCGAGTTTGTCATTGAGTTGGCTCCTGCACCGCCCTATCTCAAAGAGGCCTTATCGGATGCCACCGAGCGAGTTGGTGGAGTTGAAGAAGTAGTTGAGTGAGCTGCAAGAGAAGGGTTTCATCCGCCCTAGCTCATCTCCTTGGGGTTGTCCAAAGGCAATCTTCGTAAAAGAAGTAGGATCGGTACTTTCTGCGATATGTCGTTGATTACCGCCCACTTAATGAAGTGACGATGAAGAACAAGTATCCTTTGCCCGCATTGACGATCTCTTCGATCAATTAACTGGAGCTCGAGTTTTCTCCAAGATTGATCTGAGAGTGGGATATCATCGAGTTCAGATTCGCCCGAGGATATTCCAAAGACGGCGTTTCTACTCGCTCACGGCTTGTACGAGTACCTTTGTCATGTCATTCGCTTAACTAATGCTCCCGCCTTTGTTCATGAATCTCATGAATTCGGTATTCATGGAGTATTTGGATAAGTTTGTCATGGTCTTCATCGATGATATTCTTATCTACTCCAAGAATGATGAAGAACACGCCGAGCATCTGAAGCTTGTGTTAGGCAAGCTACGTGAGCACCAGTTGTATGCGAAGTTCAGCAAGTGTGCATTCTGGTTGAAGGAAGTGTCTTTCTTAGGCCACATTCTTTCAAATAGAGGCGAGCCGCTGACCCTAGCAAGGTCAGCGATGTTCTTTCATGGAGTCACTGTTTGGTCACCGATGTACGGAGTTTTCTCGGTTTAGCGGGATATTATCGTCGCTTTATCGAGAACTTCTCCAAAATCGCTAAGCCGATAACGGAGTTGCTCAAGAAGGACAAGAAGTTCGTGTGGTCCGCCGAGTGTGAGGGAAGTTTCCAAATACTCAAGAAGCGTTTGACCACCGCTCCGTTCTTGTTCTTCCCGATATCCATCGAAGCTTCGATATCTTTTGCGATGCTTCTCGTCGAGGCCTCGGCTTGTGTCCTTATGCAAGAAGGCAAGGTAGTGGCCTATGCATCAAGGCAATTGAGACCTCATGAACTTAACTATCCTACCCATGATTTGGAGTTAGTCATTGTGATTCATGCACTTAAGATCTGGCGACATTACCTAATCGTGTCGTCGCTAGAAGTGTATTCGGATCACAAAAGCTTAAAGTACTTGTTCACACAACCGACCTGAACCTCGTGCAAAGGAGATGGTTGGAGTTGATCAAGGACTATGATATGGGTATTCACTACCATCCGGCAAGGCTAATGTCGTTGTCGATGCGCTTTAGTCGCAAAGCGCATTGCAATGCCTTGTTGTCCAGGAGCTTCACCCGCTCTTGGAAGAGTTTCAGCGCCTCAACTTGAGTTTAGTTGAGCATGGTTCTCTCACGCCTTGGTTGTGCAACCAACCTTGGTGGATCGGATCAAGTCCGCCAAAGCATGGATGTTGGAGTGAGTCACATTAAGGCAAATGTCAAGAACGGAACAACCAAGTGCTTTTCTCGAGGATGAGCATGGTGTTGTGAGGTTCGGCAACGCCTTGTGGTTCCAAAGGACATGGAATTGCGGAATTTAATCCTCCGCTGAAGCCCATGATTCGCTTTTTATCCATTCATCCCGGGCCACAAAGATGTATCAAGATCTCCGCCAGAGATTTTGGTGGACCCAATGAAGAGGGAGATCGCGGTTCGTTGTCGAAAGTGCGGCGTATGTCGCCGTGTCAAGGCCGAAAGATCGGCCCAGCCAGATCGCTTGACCTTTCCGCCAATTCCTCGAGTGGAAGTGGATTCGATCGAATGGATTTCATCACCGGTCTACCCACGCCCTCAAGGAAATGATGCCATTTGGGTCGCCATCGATCGATTGACTAAGGTGGCACATTTCCTTCCCGCCAAGACCGAACTCTCGGTAGGTCTTTTATGAACTCTATATCGCCCGCATCGTGAGTTTGCACGGTGTGTCAAGACGATTGTGTCGGATCGTGGATCCTTTTCACGTCTCGCTTTTGGCATAGCTTGCAAGAAGCTATGGAACTCGTTTTGCTTTCAAAGACGGCATTTCACCCCAAACCGATGGTCGACCGAGAGGGTCAACCAAGTTTTGGAAGACATGCTTCGTGCTTGTGTCCTTTCATATGGGAAGCATTGGGAGAAATGCTTGCCATTCGCCGAAGTTTTCTTATAACAACGACTTTCAGGCGGCCTCGGCATGGCACCATTTGAGGCCTTGTACGGAGAAAGTGTAGAACCCGTTGAACTCGGTCGAGACCGTGAAAGACCTCTCTTGGGTCGGACTCAATCAATGAGGCCGAGCGCCAAGTCCAAATTATATTCGGGAGCTGCTTGCGCCGCACTCAATCCAGCAAAAGAGCTATGCGGATCGCCGTCGACGTGAGTTGCGCTTTTGAGCCTAATGACTTTGTTTATCTCAAGGTCTCTCCTTTGAAGGGCCATCAACGTTTCAAGGTCAAGGGCAGTTGGCTCTCGATATGTCGGTCCCTACCGCTGCATTATCGAGAAGAAGGAGCTGTTGCCTATAAGTTGGAGTTGCCACTGCACTTGAGGGGGTACATGATGTTTTCCATGTGTCCCAGCTTAAGAAGTGCCTCCGTGTTCCAACCGAGGAAGCTCGTTGGAAACCCTCGATGTCCGTGAAGATTTGACCTATCGCGAGCACCACCTGCTCACGTGCTCGATGAGTCTCGAACGAAGGACAAGGAATAAGACCATCAAGTTCCTTAAAGTTCAAGTGGTCGAACCATTCTCGAGGATGAGGCTACTTGGGAAAGAGAAGATCGCTCATGCGTGCGGACTATCCATCTTTCTTTACCGAGTGAGCCAAATCTCGGGACGAGATTTTTGTAAGGGGGGGAGATTTTGTAACATCCCAAATGTATAATTAGGGTTATTCAAGTATAATTATATGTGTAGAAATTAAAACTTTTTCTCACATCTTGAAAACCCCTAATCTCTTATGTAATTCTTGTCCAAGAGTTGTGTAATCCAAAAACACAAAGCTCTTGTTGACCCAAAAGTCAAACTCATTTTCCAATTGTCTAAATCTTGTGCCAAACATTTGGAATATATTTTCCTTGGTCCCAAAACTGATGTGGGACCCCTCTGAAAAATATCACAAGTTGTAAAACTAGTTTGATAAATTTTGGAGGTAAAACAATCCTTTAAACAACCTTAACGAATTTCCTGAGAAAAATGCATTGCATAATAACCTCTGGAAATTTTATGCAAGGTTGATCTCATTGTCAGCAAGCTCCAGTTAAAATTTCATCAAATTTGGAGTTCATTTGCTATCTCAAATAATTCTGCTAAGTTTCAGCTGTTAAAAACTAAATTTAAAAGCCTACACTGTTCCTTGGGCTAGCCACTTTGCAAAGTCGGGTCCAAACCAAACCCCATCGGCGACCTTCCCTCACCTTGATGAGGTCGTAGCCGCTGGATCCAATCCAAAGGCCACGACCTCTCAACCAACGCACCCAGACTTCCCTTCAAGTCCTCTCGGACCGCGTGGACCTCCTCGAGTCAACGTGGGCGCCAGACCTCCTCCATGGTCAACACCGCAGAAGGCTTTTTCCCTTGATCAGTCAGAATCGTTGGATCAAAGATCCATGGTCATGACCTCCTCGTATTAAATCCCAAAGACCTCCTCATTTTGTCCAGGTCATAGCCCTTGGATTAAGATCCAACCGCCCCGACCTCCTTGTTATCAAACCTCAAAAACCACCTTCCACCTTGGCGAGGCCATAGCCGCTGGATTTATCCAACCGCCTCCGACCTCCTCCTCTTAATCTAACTATCGACCTCCTTTGCACTCACTTGAGGTCGCACTGCTGGATTTACATCCAAAGGCCACGACCTCCTCCTAAAAACATCACACCTAGGTCCTTCACAACATGAGGTCGCTGTTCTTAGATCTAAATCTAATGGCCATGACCTCCTTGTGTGTTGCGCAAGCTCATGACCTACCTTGCGCCACGTCTTGAGGCTCAGACCTCCCCTGCTTTTGATCACCACCGTTGGATCAAAATCCAAAGGTCTTGACCTTCCTCGCGCTTCACGCAAAGCCTCGCGACCTCCTTTGGTTGTGTGCCCTTGGATTTAAATCCAAAGGCCATGACCTCCCCTCATGTCTTATGTTCAAGCATGTTAAGACCTCACAGAGGTCCGCCGCTGGATGGAGATCCAACGCTTTGGACCTCTGTCCTATTTTCCCACGCGCGCTTACACATTAAGGAAATCGGAGGCCACGACCTCCCCATCCTTGATCGTGTGGCTGGGACCTCCTCCCATCCTTTGAGCGTAACGGTTCAAAATTGTCATCCGATGGTTAGGACCTCCCCTGGTCTTATCCAACGGTCATAAGGACCTCCCTGTTTTTCTCCTTCCTCGGCGCTACCGCAAGCTCTGAAAGCAAAGGAGTTAATGCCCACTGGTCCATCGTACTTTTCATGACTCTTTGTCGACCAAGATTTAATGCAGTCGCCTTTTCCTCTCGGGTCACCAGTTGCACCTTGTCAACCTCATGTCCTTGCCACCCCATGGACCAACCCGTGGGCTAAGCTCACCATGGAGCTTAGCCCCACTCATAACCTTCACCACAGGCTATAAGTTACCCCTTGAATCCTCCTTGGCTTCCTTTGCACACAATTGCTCTCGGCCTTGCACTTTGTGCGTGGTGAGCTCCTCCTCCACTAATCGACCTCCTCACTGGCGGCTGCCATTGTCAAGGTCCTTGAGCTTCTCGGTGGTTCAGAGTTCCAGTGGCTCCTTTTCAAACCCTCGCTCCTTTGTTCTCCCAAAACCTCTTGGAAGTTAACCCTAACTTAATTTGTTTGGGCATTTTTCAGAGGTGGACAAAGTTGAGCTTGGAGCCGGTGCCTTGGGTCAGAAGCTTCATTATCTTCCCCAACTCCGGCCATCACCTCCACGACCTCCCAAAGACCTTAGGACCTCCAGTACCTCCTGTTAGTCCCTTAGTCAGCTGCACCCGCTTGAATGAATGTCGCGAGCTTTTATTTGGGCGACGCTTGAATGTCGCTGAGCTTCCTTTTTGCTTTTTGGATTTTGGCCGTGGGTGCCTTCGTTGTCCTCTCGGGCTCGCAGGCGTTTAAAACATGCCGCTGAGAGTAGGCCTGACAGATGCGCTGGCTATTGCGGTCCCGACGGTGCCCTCGGTCTCGCCGCCGTTCTAAATCGCCGGCGATAAGCCGGACGCCCTCAAATCTTTGTCGGACGTCCCGACCGTGCCATTGTCGTTTAGACAGAGATTCACCGCTTTTAATGCCTCAATCATTGCAATCATGGGGTTAGCGTTAAATGCCATTAACCCCGCCCCATGCGCGCGATTTAAGACCTCCGCGCGACCTCCTCGTTGTCCCGCCAAGCATTTATTCCTTGTCCAAGCTGCGGCTGGCTGGAGTCTGACATCGAGCACCTCCTCCGAGGAGATCTCGAGCGCCCAAGACGCCCTTGCGCGATCGTGGCCGCCTGCACTTCCCCGAGGTCTGTGGACGTTAGGACCTCCCTAGGTTATCTCACTGCTCATGACCTCCCCTGTAGATCTTGACCGTCAAGGTCCTCCTCGGACGATCTGAACCATCGAGGACCTCCTTGGAACATCTCGGACCGCCCAGACCTCCCCCGTGAGGTCTTGACGATGTAGATCTTCCTTAGAGATCTTGATAGTTTAGATCTTCCTTTGGAAGATCTCAACCGTGAGGACCTCCCTTTAGATCTGGTCCGTCCCTGACCTCCCTCATCGTTGTGGTCCGTTGATTCACCTTCAACGGCCACGACCTCCCCACTCACAGATGTGCGTTGCTAGGAGGTCCAGGACCTCTGGACCTCGCGCAAGGCAGGTGTGCATTCTCCTGGGAGGTCTCGAGCCGTTAGATCTATGATCTGTGGCTCACGCCCTCCCATGCCTTTGTGATCTTTAGAAATTCCAAGTGAACTCTTAATTATAAACTGAAATAAGGTATAAACTTTAGAATTGCATATCTTTTTCATTCTAAACCCAAATAAGGTCATTCAAATTGTGTTAGCTCTGTCTTGAACTTGACTTTAATCCAAAAATGATTGTAAGTTGAGTTCAGCCCCAGAGCACAGTTTGCCTTAGATTTTAAAACCAACTTTAAATATACACTTAAATCAATGCTTAACTTGTAAAATACATAACTAATGCTCTGTAGATTATTTTGGGTGAGACCAACTTTGTTGGTTTCTCTATTAATGATCTTCCTGTGAAAATTGGTTTTGAGCATGTTGCTGTTATAAAAATGAGGACTTGTGCATTATAATTTTGTTCAAGTTCTTGTTTTTGAAAAATTATAGAAAGTGCAATATAGCTCCAAATGAGATGAACTCAATTGTGTTATTCATCTCATGAGGTGCTGGTTTCACAGTAAAAATCTCAGTGTCACTACTGTTCTAGAAAATGTTGCCTCATAATTAAATTAGTGAATAGTGCAGTTTGGTATTTTAGGGCTGAGCAGAATTGTTTTGCTCATAACTTTTGCATTGAGAATCCAAATCAATTGGTTCTTGTTGCAATATTCCCAAAAATCACCCTCTTGTTGCTGTAGAAAATTCAGAGAATTTGGAGTTCGTTTGTTGTGCTGTCTTTGTTGTGTTTCGTCGTTTTATCGGTTCTTTCTCGCTTTTCCGTTAGGCTTCGACATTTGTGGCGATCCCGAGAGTGACCCTCCGCAACAAATTGACCAGCAACAGCAAGGCAAGCAGTTTGATCATTTCCATCAATGTCCCATTACTTTAAAGCTTAATACTTTGTTTTACTTCTATGTATGCATGCTACTTTGTGTTAAATGTCGCTAGCAATCCTATAGTTGCATAATCTGTAGGAATTGTTTATCCTCTACTACCATGAGCCTAGGTTATTTGTTGTGGTTTGAGCTCGTTGGATGAGCTCTTATCACTTAGTAGTTTCGATTAAATTGCTTAGACATGCTTAGTTATCGGTAGAATGGGCGATCATCGACTTAGTCGATGGTCTTGATCACTCAAAACTGATTATTACTCCTATATGTCCAGCACTTGTGCTTTGATTAATTTGTAAAATCAAAACTGAAAATAAAAGATTGATTTAGACTTGGGCATATTGGATGGATGGTGTGGTTTTGGATGTGGTGGTATGCCCGAGTCAACAAGGACCTAATTCTTGCGCCATTGATCCAAGCAATTTTATGTGCTAACCACACGAGGGGCATATGGAACCCCTCTTGACTAAGTACTTTGGGCGGTGTTAATTGGGGTCGCTTGGTTGGTGTGTTTTAAAGATAAAATGTGTGTGTGATGTGGGAGGGAGCATTAGCTTCCGGTAGGTTGTGTGATGTCTCCTTCTCTCCGTGGGTTGTGCGACTCGTAATTAGCATTGTCCATTGGAAATGTCTCGTAGGATTTAGCAGTCAAGCACACCTAAGGTAGTGTGCTTAAAGGAAAGGCGGTCCGACGTGTGGGTACATTGGTACACCCCTCGCAGGATAAAACTATTCAATAGCCTCGCCCTAGGTTATGGACACGCTTGGTTATTTCTGTAAGAATTAGACTACAACCTTTAATTAAAACTTGACATGGTTGGTATGAACGGGAGTTCATGCTATTGTTGTGGTGACTATTGGGTTAGTCACTTCCTGAGTTGTTCTTGTTGTTGTTACTAGGTTATTATCTCGTTGTTATTTCAACAATTAAAATACTTTGCCAAATTGCTTTCAATCTATTATGTTATTGCAAATGAAACTTGCTTTATGCTAAAATGAGTCCAAAGCCTCATCCACTTAAATAAAGCTTGCATGTAGCTATTTATAGTTCTGTTATCTCACACGTAAGTCTTGCGGAGTACTTTATGTACTCATCTGCCCGTGGTTGTGGCAATTTTTGTGGCTTTTGTTGCAGAGGAAGAAGGAGAGCTCCAAGAGCCTCTCTTTGCGCTTACGTTTTGCGCCTTCTTCGACGACTAGCTTGGCGGTCGGTCGATGCCTAGGGTTAAGGCACACCGATTGGCTTTGTGTTATAGCCATCTTTATGGCACTTTTGCTTCCGCCGTTGTCTCTTTAGACTTGTTGTTATTTGGCCTAAGGGCCCTCTTTTGTAATAGCCTATCCTTATTTATATTAACTTCGGTTTGTTGCTTATGTTCTATGTGTTGTATGGAATTGATACATTCTTTTGTTGTGAGGTATGTATACCGCATTCAGGGAGTATACATCTCGAGACCTGGTTTATTTGGTTGATAATACTAGGGTCAATTGGATGACTAAGTATTATGAGCTTAATAAATGTCCGGGTGCTCACAACTCAGACCACCCCTTTGTTGAGATCTGGCCGTCAGGACCTCCTCTCTGGAGATCTTGACCGCTCAGACCTCCCCCTTGTTGAGATCTGGCCATTAGGACCTCCTCTCTGGAGATCTTGACAGCTCAGACCTCCCCCTTGTTGAGATCTGGCCGTTAGGTCCTCCTCTTTGAGATCTTGGCCATTCAGGTTCTCCTTTTGAGATCTGAGCGTCAGGACCTCCCGTTGCCTTTTGATCTTGACTGTCCAGGTCCTCCTCTTAGAGATCTTGGCCGTTCAGATTCTCCTTTTGAGATTTGAGCGCCAGGACCTCCTTCTGCCTTTTGATCTTGACCGTTTAGGTCCTCCTCTTTGAAATCTTGACTGTTGGACCTCCCTTTGGAGATCTAACCGTCAGACCTCCTCCCGTGCTGTGTGTCTTTTGGACCTCCACTCCATAGGACTACTTCTCTGTGTGTTTGGACCTTTGTGGTCTAGACCTCCTCTTTTGTGTTTAGACCTTTGTGGTCTAGACCTCCCTGTTGCGTTTGGACCTCCTTTTAGGTTCTGTGACCTCCCTGTGTTGTGTTTGGACCTCTCTTAGGTTCAGACCTCCTCTTTGGTGTTTAGACCTTTGTGGCCTAAACCTCCTCTTTTGTGTTTAGACCTTTGCGGTCTAGACCCCTCCTGTCTTTTGGACCTCTTGTCCTTAGACCTCCTTGTGGCCTTTAGGACCTTTTGTCCTCAAAGACCTCCCTGTCTGTCCTCTCTGGATCTCTTTGCAGGACCTCCTCTCAAGACCTCCTCGTAGGACCTCCTCTTTGGATCTCCTTGCAGGACCTCCTCACAGGATCTCCTCTTTGGACCATGGACCATGCCCTTTGACTGGTCTATGCATTTTTTGACTGGCTTCTTTGGCAGTCTTAAGTGCATTTGATGTGGGTTGAGTCACATTAAATGTTGCCACCTACCTTTGTACTCTTTTCTACTTTTTGTCACATCCCTTGCTTTCTTTATCCCTTTTTTTGTACCTTTGGCAGTGTACCTTTTGTACTAATGCCTTGAACCAGGGCGTCTCCTTTTGGTGGTGCTTCTGTTTTCCTCTCCCCTTTAAATAGAACGCCAGGGGGTGTCCACTTCCTCCCTGTTCGCCATTTTAGTCTCTCTTCGGTTTTCTTCGTTTCTAGAGAGCTCTCCAAGCTCTTTTGGGTTCGGACCTCTTGGGTCTGGTCCTCCCTCCTGTTGGACCTCTCCCTTAGTGGTTTTCTTTCCTTTTGGTTTTTGAGCTGTGTGCTTTTCAGTTTTGGTTGTAGTTGCTTTGTTGATTTGGTTTCTTTGCAAACGTGTAGATTTCGTGGGTGCTGAGGAGCTTGAAGATCCGGCAGCCACCGCAGAAGCTCAGCAACTCGCCACCAAAGGCAAGTCGTGGGACCCTTGACCATCTTGATCCCATTTACAAAAGTATTTTGATTTGTTAACTTGCATTGCTATTTGTATAAAATAGTTTGGGTTCTAGTTAAATACCTTCCCGTTTTTATGCCTCCTTGTTACTTTGGCAATCTACATGTTGACATGTTCCTTTGAAAACGTAGGATGGGTACTGTTAGTTGGTTTCTTATTGTTATTGCCAACATGGGTAACATATTTGCTTAGCCATGCTCTAGTAGACGCTGGTCTCCCCATGAATCATCAATATTGCTTAATCTTGACTAATGAATTATGGAACCTTGGTTGGTGCCACTGAGAAGCGACTGTGGTTGCAGCCATAGTTGTGTTGTTTGTGGTGCGAGACCACTTTAAAATATGTTGTGCTAGGACTGGGTGGTCTTTGGCCAGGTGAACCTAAAAGCTGTTTTTGCTCGAGCGAGTTGGCCAGAGGCGAGTAGTGGGTGCTCCAGGGGTTGTTGCCATGGAGTCACCTGGGTGATCCAGGGGTGGCAGCCATGGAGTCACTGGTGCCCCAAGTTGTTCTTTGGGGTCACATTTGAGTTGTGGAATGCCTCGCCTAAGCAGCCATTTAAGGACTGAACCTTAGGAGCCATTGATCTAGGCCAAACCATGCAACCACATGTCCATTATGGGGTGGACCAGGAGCAATAACTAGAGAAGTCCTGATTTGGTTCTATGGTAGATGAGTCGTTGAAGCTCTGGCGTAAGAGGGGCCACCAGTGCTATCGCGCTGGCCGAGTTGGCGAAACCTTAACGTCTTGAGCTAAGTTGGGACCGATCTTTGTAAAGGCCCGTTGGTAGTCTCCACTTGATTCACATGTCTAAGGTAACGTGTGTAATATCAAGCGACTACCTCTTGTGGGTAAAGTTGTACACCTCTGCAGAGTGTAAATCTATTCGAATAGCCGCGTCCTCGGTTATGGACATGCCTGGAGATTTTGAATGAGGGTAGAATTCTGTTTGTGAAATGGTGTTCCTCCTGGGCTCTTTGGTGAGAGGTCATGGCTTTTACCTCGAAAAGACCTTAGCCGGCTCTAGAGGGGTCTTGGCTGGCTCACAAAGTGGTCCAGGGGCTGGTCTTGTGATGCTCTGGAGTGGGTGCTCCAGAGAGGTTTGGGTTGGTGCCTTGGGTGTGAGTGGGTGCTCACTATCCCCTTTGAAAATCAAATGTACTTATGTATTATGTTTTCTAAACTTGAGCTTTGCAATCTATTATGTTATTTACTGTCAAACTTGGCTTTCTGCAAACTAACCATACAGCTCTCATTGTCAAGCCTTGCATAGTACCACTTGCATACCTTACCCATGGCTTGCTGAGTACATTCAAAGTACTCATTGGCTTGTGCCCTACTGTTTTGATCAGCAGTGGTTGGAGTTCCAGGTGATCCAGTGCTCTCAGGAGGGGAGCACCTTTGAAGGCCTTGCGCAGTAGGTGGCGTCCTCCACTTGGTAGCCTGTGGGCTGGCCGAATGGACCTTGTGTTTATGTCTTTGCCTCCGTTGTGTTGTTGTTCTCTTTTGTTGTTAGCCTTGAGTGGCACCCCTGTACAAACCTTGGCCATAAGGCCACTTGCTAATATATGTGTTATTTTGGTCTGTTTTCTCTTTGAGCTTGTTGTATTGATTTGATTACACTTGTGTTAGATCTGTGCGAGCTAGCCAATCTGTTCCTGGGACTAGCTCGGTGCACAGGGGCAGGACCTCTAGGAGGTCCTACGGGACTTAGCCTGGGAGATCCTATTGGACCTCCCTGATGATATACCTAGAGGTGCTACCGGCTGGTTGTTGGCCAAGACCTCTAGGAGGTCTTGAAGACCCCCTGGGAGGTCCTGGTAGACATCCCCCGGGAAGCACCAAGTGGTACTACCGCTCCTCCATGCGGTAGTACCGCAGCTAAAAAAAAAGGGTCCTCCCGGACCTTTGCTGTATATCTCAGGGTGGGTCGTCACAAGGAACCTCCCGACACTCGGATTCAGCTCTCAACTCCGAACCGGGAGAGCGAATGAGCAACGAGACCAACAAAGGAGCAAAAAGAAGATCACTAACAGCAGTAAAAGACTGAGATACAAAAGAATGAGATGCTCCTGAATTGAACAAAACAGTAGCAGGATGAGAGTTAACAAGAAGCGTACCCAACACACGGTCAGGTGCCTCCTGCGCTTCCTCCGCGGAGATGAGGTTGACGCGGCCGCTGCCCACGCCTTGGGCTACGGGGACAATCTTCTGATCCTGAGAAGAACCACCTCCTTGCCCGCGTCTTCCATTAGGATGAGGGCCGCTCCAATCTTCTTAGGGCAATTATTTGTATAATGGCCCTTCCAGTTCTGCGTAAGAAACAAGTGACCACGGCAACATTGCGGAGGCCACCCTGCTGAGCCGCAGGTGCACGTGGTTGAAACACGGCCTGCAGAGGACGAGGGGCGATCTTGGCGACCTCGGGGTGTTGAAGCTTGAGGGCAGACCCCGAGATCGCCTCAAGTGAGCACGCGAGAAGAGCTGGTCAGGAAGACTTCGAAGTCTCCCACTTGCGCTTATGGAGTCACGCAGCGCCCTTCCCTTTTGCTCGGAGACGATGGCCTTGTCGACCAAGGCCTGGAAGTCGGGGAAGTCAACGATAGATAGCTTGTGTGGATATCATGGGGATATGCCTGAGATCTTAGGATGATGTTACAATTGGCAATGTCATTGACGGTTTGTCGAATCACGTGTTTTCAGCAAAGTTTCAGTTCTGTCAGGCCTCTGACGGTCTGACTGGCCATGGTGGCGGTCAGACCGGCCATGCCTTGATTTGGTTTTTCTGAAATGGTCACTGGCGGTCAGACCGGCCAAAGTGGCGGTCAGACCGGCAAGTGGAGCGGTCTAACCGGCTTTGCCTGAGCGGTCAGACCGGCCATTGCAATTTCTTGGTTTCTGGAGCTGGGCCAAAAATAGACGGTGTAGGCAAGTGAGAAGGTGCTTCTGTACTTGGTCTCATTTTTTTTTGGAGCTTCTAGGCAAAAGTTCTATTGGTTGGAAAATTCCAGTAGGTTTCAGATTTCGAGGATGGAAATTTGGTTAAGTCATGGGTCGGCGGTCGGACCGGCCTTTGGTGGCGATCGGCCGGGAGGCGGTCGAGCCAAGCCAAGGTGGCGGTCGACCGGTTTGTTGTGTTTCGTCGTCCTTCGTGACGGCGATGTTTGCTTGTTAGGTCAAGTTCATGGGTTTCATGGTATATGTGTTGCATGATGCATGTCTTGACTAACGTGGGTCAAGTTGTGAAGAACTTGTTCCCGGATTCATTTGCTTGTCTATCGCCGCAAAGTTGCTTGGTGGTCAACGACGGTCAACGGCGAGGATGATCGGGACTAGGCTTGGAGAGCCGAGGTCCGTAACGATCGGCGATCTTTGGGTGAGGTCAATGAACTCAAGTGTGGTGCGAAATGGACAAGCGTAAATCAATCGGTTGAGTGCGACTAGTTTGATCAAGCGGCGGGGCCTGCAAGTGCCATGGTGGTTTGGTGGGGCCGGATGGGAGAGACTTGCCGACATGGAAGAGCCGTCACGATCAACCTACGCGGTGAAGCATGGATGTGTTTCACGAAGATGGGACTCGGTCTTTGCAAAAGATCAAGAAGGGTATTTTGGTAATTTTACCAAATAACGCCTTGGTGACCTTTTGCCAAGTCACGACGCAAGATGGCGCAAGGTGAAGTGGATTAGGTCAAGAGATGAAGACGGCGCTTTAAAACGCGTGCATATGTGACCCGTTTGTTTTGGGCCTTAACGGGAGCCAATTAGGGTTACTCTTCTAGAAGGTTTAAGCCTCCACTATAAATAGAGGAGGGAGGTGGCTGCACCCCCTCAACCCTTTCATTGTGTTTGAAACCCTAGTTTTGCTTAGGGAGAGGATTAGTGGAGGTTAGGGTTCAAGAGAGTTGGATTGGATTTCGTGCTCATGTATTGAGTCTTTGTCCTCCATTGGTGGAGTGGCTGGAAACCAATACTCAATCAAATCAATCCAAAGAGATTTCTCTCAAGATGAATCTATTCTCTCTTTGTCTCTCTATTTGGTGATTTGATGCCTCAATTTGATTCTCGAGTTTTTGCTTGGTTTCTTGGCTTGATCTAACTTGTTGTGACTTGTGGGAACCCATCTATGATCATCTTGATCATCAATTACCCACGAGCAAGTCTCTAGATCTTATTTTGATTCTTACTCGGTTTTTGACCTACCTTTGCTCAAACCGCAATAGATAGGAACCTTGTCTTGGATTCTGCGATCCTTGGTGGAATAGGTTCACAATATCTTTGAGAAGGTATGTGTCAAGTTTCAGTGAGTTTGGCCGCATAGATCAAAAGTTAGATCGATTTGAGTTTAGTTTTCAAATTTTTCTTCTTGTTCTAGACAAAATCACGACCGATTTTAGAACGCTGGTCGGATCATTTGTCTTGACGCTGGTCGGATCATTATTATAACGCCATCGGACGCATCGAAGAACCGGTCGATCATTGAGACAAAATCGGTCCGACCGCTCGACCTCGATTTGATATTTCTTTGATCTGTTGCTTTGGGGTTTTAGTTTGGATTCAATACAAGTCTTCCGCTGTACTTGTTGATTGATCTTCATAGCTTTCATAGCTCTTGGAGTAAAATTGGGGTTGAATTCATACGTTGTGAAAAGTGGCGTGCTCCTATTCACCCCCCCTCTAGTCGCCTTTTCGGTCCAACAAGTGGTATCGAGCCCGGTTAGTTCAATTTTGATCTTAACCGGTCACTGAACTTGGCGATGGATAAGTACTCGACCAAGCCGCTGAAGAATCTAGACCCGCCATTATGTGTTAATGGAGTTTTGGTTATTAATGACAAATCTATTTTTGAGACTAACACTCTTATTGATATATCTATTGTTTAGTCTCAGCTTGGATATAAAAGGAAAAATCCAAACAGGTATGCATTCATTTTGATAAATCTAATTGTGAGACTAACATGTTTATTGATATACCTATTGCTTAGTCTCAAATTGGATATAAAGGTGAAAATCAAAGAGGTATGCATTCTACATTATATTTCTATATATTGTTGCATTCCTCGGATCCAAAATATAGGATGAATTCCACCAAAAGTCTAACTTGAATATGTGCATATGTTCTTATTACACATTTGTGTATGCACACATTTAGGGGGAGTTCACACTATGTTTTGTGGTTTCATTAGTATTGATCCATATTCCCATTTCCACATATATTAAGGATCTTTACTTTGAAATATATCCTTGAGTATATATAACTTGTGTAGTTAATATATTCATATAAATATATGAGACTTGTGTAGCTCATACATGCTCATATATCCTTTGAGTATATACAACTTGTGTAGTTCATATATACTCATACCAATCTACATTCAATTATTTGTAATTGAAGTGGTTGTCATCAATTACCAAAGAGGGAGAGATTGTGGTATCTTGTCCCACCATTATGAGTTAATGGTATGTTGTGGTAATTAATGACAATCACATTGTGGAACTAACATTTTCCATGAGTTGGATGAATAGGTTGTGTTCCATGAGGATAGAGACTTTGGATGACATCATGAGTTGATTGTCATCAAGTCAAGACTCAGGATGAAGGAAATCATCATGTGTTGATGATGTTCAAGTCAGGATACCGAAGTGAAGAAAAACATCATGTGTTGATGATATTGAAGAGCTTAGAGTAAAGGATGCATCATGTGTTGATGTGTATCAAGTTCAAGAAGAGGAGATGATCATGAGTTGATCATCAAGTCAAAAGAAGACCCATCATGTGTTGATCGAAGTCAAGTGAAGGATGCATCATGTGTTGATGCATATCAAGACTCGGGATGGAGGATGTCATCATGTGTTGATGAGCGTCAAGTCAAGATCCCGAAGCGAAGCTTCATCATGTGTTGATAAAGGTCAAGTGAAGAACTCATCATTTGTTGATGAGCATTCAAGTCAAGAACCCGGACTTGAAGTGAGGATGTGCGCCATCAAGCTTCAAGTGGTTGCTCAAGGCAAAGGTATGACTAGCTAGGGCTAAGGATGTGTTCCTAGTCTTTTACCGGTCTCGGTGTTTGGTTGGGAGACCGGATTGCTAGTATAGGTTTGCCGTACTATTAAGAGGGGTCTTGTCTAGTAGCTTGAGTCTCATCATGTGTTGATTGTTCAATCTTGCTTGCTCTAGCTCTCCGTGGCATGATGCTATTATTTGCGAATGTGTTTTGCAAATAGCCGAGGCTCATGCATTTAATCCTTGTAGCATGTGACTATACTTTGCAAATGTGTTTTGCAAATGGTTGAAGTCCATGTACCTACTCTTTGTGATATGATCTAAGTTTGCAAATGTGTTTTGCAAATTGTTGGGTTTCATGCATTTTCCCTTGGCATGGTCTAAGATTGCTTGTTGCTAATACTTTGGACTTAGACCATGGTAGTGGCTCTTTGGAGTTGTGCTTTTTGATTTGATAAAATGTGTTTGAGATCAAATCAAATAGATGGGTTGTGTAGCCCTCTAAATAAGCTTTCCATAGAGTCCAAGATCACTCAATTCCGACATCGGAGTCAAAAGTTATGACCGTTTTTCCGAGTGTCGCCTGTGCTGAAATCCAGGGCCGGACTGACCGCCCACATGCCTGCGGTCTGACCGCCCACATGCCTGCGGACTGACCGCCCTTGTAAGGCCGGTCAACATTTTCCAGAGGGCATATTTTTCGGTTTTCTTGCGCCCGGAAGGCCCGGACTGACCGGGGGTCCGGTCAGACCGGACCCTGTGAGGGCGGACTGACCGGGAAATTGCATCTAACGGCTATTTTTATAGCCGTTGCACTGTAGGCCGGACTGACCGGCCCTATGCCTGCGGTCTGACCGGGTTTCCCTGATTTTCAGCAGATTCTCCTCCAACGGCTAGTTTTTGTGTGTGGGCTATAAATACTCACCTTGGCCGGTTGGAGGGCAACTTTGGCATCCCATTTCACTCTCTTGAGCTAGTGTGAGCTTCTCCTCTCCATTGTGCATGTGTTGCACCTTGTGAGCAAGGAGAGAGGTCTCTAGTTGCATGTGTTGCATCTAGAGGTGGATTTCGTATCCACTTGAGCTTGTGCATTCGTTGCACGTGGTGAGAGTCAAGCAAGGGGTTTGGCTTATTACTCTTGGTGTTTGCCGACACCTAGACGGCGTGGAGGCGTTGTGGACCGGTGATCTTCTCAAGAAGCTTGTGAGAAGGCCCGGCGTGTTATGAAGGTTGGAGCTCACCTACCCGGAGCGGGAAAGAGCTACCACTAGTGGAATCGAGGTGTTTGGCTTAATTCGTGGAGCCGGTCCAATTAGTTTGGGCTTACCTCAACGTGGATTAGGGGAGACCGGCAAGTCTCCGATCACCACGGTAAAACATCGCCGTGTCAATTGTGGTTTGCATTCTTGTGATTTACATATTGCAATTTATATTCCTTGTATTAAATTGCTTATTTATTGTGTATGAATGCTTGCTTGCTTTGTGCTATTCATATTGCTAATTGAATTGATTACAAGTCATATGCTTAATTGTTACTCTTATCATTAGACTTGTATTGTTGGTGCACTTAGGTGAACCTAGTTGTTTTAGGCTTTAATTGTGCAAAACCGTATTTGTATTAGCTTCCGCATTAGAAATCGGTTTTAGCCAAAGAAGTTTTTAAAACGCCTATTCACCCCCCCCTCTAGTCGGCCTCCTCGATCTTACAGCCGCATGTCTTTGATGGGCTCGACTATGCCTATTAGAAGAATCGCATGCGAGTCTTCCTTGAGAGCGAAGGACAAGCTATATGGGAGGTTGTTCGAGCCCCACTCGTTTTGCCTGAAGTTGCTACTCTGGCTTCAGCAGCCCTCTTGGCTAACAACAACAAGGCAAAGAACCTTCTATATGCTGGGCTTGGTAGGCAAGAGTATGATAGGATTTGCAATCTTGCGACCGCACATGAGATTTGGCACACCCTCGAAACTTACCATGAGGGATCGTCCCAGATCAAGCAAGTGCGTCAAAATGTCTACAAGCGAGAGTACAACAAATTCGAGATGCGTCCTGGTAAGAGCATCGATGACGTCTTTACTCGCTTTAACAAGGTGATCAATCAGATGAGAGCTGTTGACAGTGAGTACTCTCAATCTGAGAATGCCACCCACCTCTTGGCTGCAATCAACACCAAGGAGTGGGAGATAAAGGCAACTTCCATAGAGGAGAACGTCGAACTCTCTAATCTCACTTTGGAGCTGCTTTATAGCAAGCTAAAAACTCATGAGATCAAGAGAGACGGTAATCCTAAGAAGGATAACATGGCTTTGGTGGCTGATCCTCTCAAGGGGACTCTTGATGGTTCTTCTGAGTCTTCTTCTGGTTTTTCTCTTGCGTGTTTATCTGCTATCCAAGAAGAAGAGTTTGAGAGTCTTCCCGAGGCCGATTTAGCTCTTTTAGCCAAGAAAGTCACACTGCATATAACAATATCGTAAATGAAAGAGGTGGCCTGTGACATACTATGAGTGTGGAGAGCTATATCACATCCGGGCCAACTGCCCCAAGCTAAAAGGTAAGGGCAACCGCAAGGATGAGAAGCCTGCCTGGAAGAAGCCTAAAGGGGGCAAGCCCAAGTTTGATGCTGCCAAGCTCATGAAGGCGGCTCACCGGGTCCTTGCCGCTTTTGGAGATTAATCCATGAGCGGTGTGGACTCCGAAAGCGAGGAGGACAAGGAGGAGGAGATCCCTCAAGACAAGAAAGGGAAGGCCAAGGACTTCACCGGCATGTGCTTCATGGCCGACTCCGTCGATGCCGATGACAACAATGAGATACTTCCATCCTATGATGTCCTTTCTGCTAGATGCGATAACATGTATGAGCAATTGCTTAGTCAAGATAAGGCTTTAGAGTTCACCATGGCTAGGAACAAGGATCTAGAGTCACAAGTCGAGAAGTTGACATTAGAGCTTGTGAATACTAAGAGTCTAGATGTTGATGAATGTTCATCCTGCCATGCTTTGCACTCCGAATTGTCTAAACTACAATCTGCTCATGATATTGCTTTGCATCAACTTGAAAATGCTAGAACTGAGCTAATTGATATTAAATCTGCTCCATGTGAAAAATGCTTAGAGTCTAGCAATTTGGATGCTTCTGGCAATGTGAAATCTAGTTTTTGCTCTTTCTGCTTAGAACGTGAACATGAAGTTAAGGATATTCTAAAAGCAGTTAGAGCTAAGTTTGCCAAGCTTAAGAATACAATTGATTCTACATCCTGTGCCTCTTGTGCCACCTATAAGCTTGAAGTTGCTCATCTTAAGGAGAAACATGCTAGAGCCATTAAGGGCAAGACGTGTGAATCATGTGCTAATGTTGAAAAAGAGAATGCATATCTCAAGGATACTTTAGAAAGATTCTCCAATGGTGAAAAACAGTTAAACATGATTCTAGATAAATCTAAAACTCCTTTTAAGAAGCAAGGTTTAGGATACAACTCTGCCCAGGACATGTCCAAGCCTAATGTCATTTAGGTCTTGGAAAATGGCTTAGTTAAATTCAAAACCCAACCTGCAAAAACTGTTTTTAAATCTGCAGGGTTTGTCCAACCTTCTTTTAAGTCAAAAGGTGCTTCTCCTAGTGGTACAAAATACCATTGCACCTATTGCAAGAAGAGTGGACATTTGGTTGAGTTCTATTGGCGTAGGTTGAAGAACGCTAAGAAAAATATTGCTAGAATGTCATCTAATCAACCTAGAGCTTTTATGAGACATGGTTACGTACAAGAGAAGAACCCCGGTCTAGGATTTGTTGCACATGCTTATCACCATGTTCCTAGACAAGATGCATCTCATGTTCTTGTTACCAATGCTCACAATAGAACTGCTAATAAAGTCAAGGATAGCACATCTGCTTTGCATACTACTCGCAGACGAGTGTCTCAGTACTGGGTTCCCAAGTCGCTTTTAACTAACCCTAGTATTGAGACACATCGTTCTTTTACTCCTTGATTTTCAAGATTGCCGCGGAAGGGGGAAGAACACATGGTTCGTCGACTCCGGGTGTTCACGCCACATGACCGGAGACTCAAGATGGTTCACCGCCTTAAAGCGGTCAACCGGTGATGACTTCATCACCTTTGGAGATGATACACAAGGGCACATTGAAGGAACTGGAGTGATCAGGGTGAACGACAAGTTCATTCTCAAGGACGTTGCGCTTGTGTCTAAGCTAAGGTATAATCTCCTTTCTGTCTCACAGCTTCTCGATGATGGCTATGAGACTCGTTTTAAGAAGAATGCCTGTCGTGTGCTTGATTCTTTTGGTGAGCTCGTTTTTGGGATTTCTAGAGTTGGTAGAATTTTTGGAGCTGACTTTTCTGAATCGCTTGCTGGATCTCTCAAATGTTTGATTGCATCTTCTTCTGATATCTGGCTTTGGCACCGACGTTTGGGGCACATTGGTTTTGATCATCTGACACGAGTTAGCGGCCTTGATCTCATGAGAGGTTTGCCTAAACTCAAAGCTGTCAAGGATGCTGTATGTGCGCCCTGTAGGCATGGCAAGCAAGTTGCCGCCTCACACTCGTCATTGACTATGGTCATGACCGACGGACCGAGACGGTTGCTTCATATGGATCTTTGCTGGTCTGCTAGGGTTCGATCGGTCGGTAGCAATTGGTACATTCTTGTCATAGTCGATGATTTTTTGAGATACTCCTGGGTGTTCTTTCTTGCTTTGAAGGATGAGGTTTTTGATCATTATCATGACCTTGTTCTTCGTTTGGCTTCTGAACTTCCTGGTGCCTTGAGAGCGATCCGCAGTGACAATGGCACGGAGTTCAAGAATGCTTCTTTTGCCTCTTTTTTGTGCTGAGCGCGGTATTGAGCATCAGTTCTCTTCTCCACACGTCCCTCAACAAAATGGCGTTGTGGAAAGGAAGAACAGAACCCTAGTCGAGATGGCTAGGACGATGCTAGATGAGTATAGCACACCGAGGAGGTTTTGGGCCGAAGCTATTGCTACAGCTTGCCATATTTCAAACCGTGTCTTTTTTATACCGTCTTTGGGCAAGACTTCATATGAACTTCGTTTTGGTAGAAAACCCTCTGTCTCTCACTTTCGAGTCTTTGGATCGAAGTGTTTTATTCTCAAGATAGGGAACCTAGATAAATTTGAATCAAGAACTTGTGATGGTTTATTTCTGGGTTATCCTACTCATTCAAGGGGTTTCCGGGTTTTTAATGTTGAAACTAACATTGTCCAGGAGACATGCAATGTCACTTTTGATGAGACCAGCCCTGGAGCTAGATCCGATGTTTCAGGTGACTTACAGGTGACAATAAGCATTTTTGTTGAAGAAGATGAGGATGAATTTGACAATGCTTCTCCACCTATTCCTGATGCTCCTGTGCAAGTTGCCCAAGCTCCAGAACCTGCTGTGACTACTTCACCTCCAATTGAGGCTCCTGCTGCGACTTCTTCTTCAGCAGTACCTGCGGAGGTCGAGGAGATGCTATCTCCCCTAGGCGCTCCTTTGCACATTCAGAAGCAACATCCTCCGGATCAAATGATTGGTAATCTTCATGAGCGAGTCACTAGCTCCAGGTATCATGATCCGAGTCTTTTCTCTCACTCTGCTTTTGTAGCCTCTTTTGAACCCAAAGATATATCACATGCTTTATCTGATACTAGTTGGGTCAATGCCATGCATGAGGAGTTAGAGAATTTTGAAAGAAATAAAGTTTGGAACCTTGTAGAACCTCCTAGTGGACATAATGTTATAGGAACCCGTTGGGTGTTCAAAAATAAACAAAATGAGGATGGTTCTGTGGTTAGAAACAAGGCTAGGTTGGTAGCTCAGGGTTTTAGCCAGGTTGAGGGGTTAGATTTTGATGAAACCTTCGCTCCTGTTGCTAGATTAGAAGCCATTCGGATTCTGCTTGCATATGCTGCTTCTAAAGGCTTTCGATTATATCAAATGGATGTCAAGAGTGCCTTTTTGAATGGTTTTATATAGGAGGAAGTTTTTGTTAGACAACCCCCTGGCTTTGAGAATCCCAAACATCCTGATCGTGTTTTTAAGTTATCCAAAGCCTTGTATGGTCTTAAGCAAGCCCTTAGAGCATGGTATGATAGGCTTAAGACCTTCTTGCTTAAGAATGATTTTGAAATGGGAAAAGTAGATAAGACTCTTTTCATTCTTAGGCATGGCAATGACTTCCTGCTTGTTCAGATTTATGTAGATGATATTATCTTTGGTGGTTCCTCTAATGCTCTTGTTTCTAGTTTTTCTGAGACCATGTCCAGGGAATTTGAGATGAGCATGATGGGAGAACTCAATTACTTTCTGGGGCTACAAATCAAGCAATGCAAGGAAGGGATCTTCATCCATCAAACGAAGTACACCAAGGATTTGCTCAAGCGTTTTGAGATGGGTGATTGCAAGCGATCGCCACTCCCATGGCGACATCGATCGCTTTGGATCGAGATGAGGAAGGAGAATCCGTGGATCAACGCGAGTACCGCATGACATGATCGGCCCTCCCTCGCATACTGGCTGACCTCAAGACCGGACATCCACTTCACAATCTGCCTCTGCCATGAGGTTTCAGGCGTCACCGAGAACTTCACATCGCCAAGCCGTTAAGCGCATCTTCAGGTATTTACACTCTACCCTTCAGTATGGTATTTGGTATTCTTGTTCATCTTCGTTGTCCATTCGGGGGTTTTCAGATTCTGATTTTGCAGGCTGTAGGCTAGATAGAAAGAGCACATTTGGCACATGTCATTTCTTAGGCACTTATCTTGTCTCTTGGTCTTCTAGGAAGCAGTCTTACATTACACAATCCTTCTTTGAAGCTAAATATGTAGTCTGCGCTAGTTCTTTGTAGTCGATTTTGTGGATGGTCTCCACACTTAAGGATTTTGGGTTAACTTTTGCTAGTGTTCCTCTTTTCTGTGACAACACTTCTGCTATTAACATTGCTAAGAACCCAATGCAACATTCTAGGACCAAGCACATAGACATTCGCTATCACTTCCTTAGAGATCACGTTGAGAAGGGTGATATTGTGCAGCATTTTGTGGAATCCGAGGCTCGGTTAGCGATATCCTCACCAAGCTTTTAGACCCAACAAGGTTTGCCACCTTGAGAAGTGAGCTAGGGGTAATTTATCCCTATGGGTTGGTTTGAGGGGAGTTGGATCTTTTCTGATCTTTCCTTGTTCTTTTGGTCTTTTATTGATCTTCTTTTGAACTTGTTGATCTTTTTGATCTTTTTAGGCTTTTCGAGCTTTTCTTGCATCTCATTGTATCATATTGCATTCATATGAAAAATCCAAAAGATGCATTGTAATATAAGCTTTTAAGCTTATCTTTTAAAATTGATGAAGCTTTGCTTATTACCCTTTAGAGCTTTAGTGTTTCAATTCTTGCTCAATGCCATGTCTAGTTCTTTGACTTGCTAGAATTATCATACTTTCACATGTGTAGCTAAGTCCTTGCTGTATGAGCTAGAACTTGAAAAACAACTTGAACTAAGAAATTAGCAATTTGTGAATTGTTTTGCCAGTTGCTCAATTAGTGCTCCTTTTGTGACATTGGCCCTATCAAAATTGCTTTGTTAGCTCTTGAATCTAGTTTTGATCATTACTTGAGCTTCTTGTGTTCTTGAGAATCTAAAAGCGCTCTTGTGAAAATGAAAATCAAACTTCAAGATTGTCATATGCTTAAATTGTGCCAAACTACTCTTCTAGACCGCATGTCAAAGACATGAACTTGGAGATAGTATGATGATCGAGCACGATCTCATGGGGACTACTTGTCTGTGACATGAACCTCAAGATTTGTCGCCCTGGTAGAAACTTAGGAAGAGTTTGTGGATGGCTCCTAGTCCAGGATCTTCTTCACTAAGATATACTTTTAATCAACTTTTGGTCGAAGCTTAGGATAAGTTTGTGGATGGCTCCTAGTCCAGGATCTTGTCACTAAGTTAGACCATTAGTCATCTTCAATATTCATTGCAAATGAAAAACAGTTGAAAAATGGGTGTTTGAGAAAATTGAGCAAAACGATTCATTTCAGGACCTTTTTGTCTCTTAATGTGGTCATGGTTAGCTTTTGGATCTCACGTTGACATTTTGACATGGCCAGTATCATTTTAGGATCCCTGTTGATGAACTTGCTAGATTTGAAGCTTTGCTTAAAATGCTAAAACTCATTGCTTTATATTGAGCCTTCTCGCTTCACTTTGTTATATATGTATTATCATGATCTTGCTAGCACTGTTAGGCTTGATATGTTGTTTGTGCAACTTTAGGAATGCTAACTTGTTCTTTTGGGTAATATCCAAAGCTTCTTGTATGCAAAAATGAAAAATACAAAAAATTGAAGCCACTCCATTGCATTTCATGCATGCTCCATCTTATGCTTTTTCCTCATTCTGCATTTGTCATCTCTGGACGAGAGGAAGGCGTGATTCCTTGATGACTCCATTGTCAAAGGGGGGGGGAAGATATGTCAAAAAATGTTAAAGGAGAGAAGTTGTTTGAAAAAGGGGAGTTATGAAAAAGGGGGAGCTACTTGGAGAAAAATTGAAAATTTGAGGATCATAGTGAGGGGGAGTTTCTTATTTGCATTCTTATGGTTTTATTGTCTTTTCTGAACTTGATTTGCAATTCTTGATCCTCACAATGATCAAAGGTCATATCGAACAATTGTTCTTTCATATGGACCTTAAGTGAGTTTTTGACTCCTTTCTGGAATTTGAAGCTTTCGTGCCTTCTTTTGCTGTATCTCACTTGCTGATACTATTCTGGAGCCAGCTTGGTCATTTCCTTTGCTTTTTCTTGCATTTGGACCAAGTTGTGCCTTTGAACGAAAACGACGTGTTTTTTCTTTTCAAACCTCTAAACTTGCATTTGTGAAAAATTGCCAATGTGTTCATCAAGGGGGAGATTGTGGATATCATCGGGATATGCCTGAGATCTTAGGATTATGTTACAATTGGCAATGTCGTTGACGGTTTGTTGAATCACGTGTTTTCGGCAAAGTTTCAGTTCTGTCAGGCCTCTGGCGGTCTAACCGTCCATGGTGGCGGTTAGACCGGCCATGCCTTGACTTGGTTTTTCTGAAATGGTCACTGGCGGTCAGACCGGCCAAAGTGGCTGTCAGACCGGCAAGTGGAGCGGTCTGACCGGCTTTGCCTGAGCGGTCAGACCGGCCATTGCAATTTCTTGGTTTCTGGAGCTGGGCAAAAAATACAGGGTGTAGGCAAGTGAGAAGGTGCTTCTGTACTTGGTCTCATATTTTTTGAAGCTTCTAGGCAAAAGTTCTATTGGTTCAAAAATTCCAGTAGGTTTCAGATTTCCAGGATGGAAATTTGGTTAAGTCATGGACTGGCGGTCAGACCAGCCTTTGGCTGGCGGTCTGACCGGCAGGGGAGCGGTCAGACCAGCCAAGGTGGCGGTCTGACCGATTTTGTTGTGTTTAAATGAGTCGCCGTGGCGATGTTTGCTGTTAGGTCAATTTCATGGGTTTTATGGCATATGTGTTGCATCATGCATGTTTTGACTAACGTGGGTCAAGTTGTGAAGAACTTGTTCCGGATTCGTTTGCTTGTCTATCGCCGTGCAAAGTTGCTTGGTGGTCAACGACGGTCAGCGGCGAGGATGATCGGGACTAGGCTTGGAGAGCCGAGGTCCAAAGCGATCGGCGATCTTTGGGTGAGTCAATGAACTCAAGTGTGGTGCGAGAATGGACAAGGGTAACCGAACAGGCGATTCGGTGCGGTCGGTTTGATCAAGCGGTGCGAGGTCGGTGCAAGTGCCATGGTGGTTTCGGTGGGAGCGGATGGGAGACTTGGCGACATGGAAGAGCCGTGGGATCAACCTACACGTGGTGAAGCATGGATGTGTTTCACGAAGATGGGACTCGGTCTTTGCAAAAAGATCGAGAAGGGTATTTTGGTAATTTTACCAAATCGCTGTAGTGACCTTTTGCCAAGTCACGGCGCAAGATGGCGCAAGGTGAAGTGGATTAGGTCAAGAGATGAAGGCGGTAGCTTTAAAACACGTGCGTATGTGACCCGTTTGTTTGGGCCTTAACGGAGCCAATTAGAGTTACTCTTCTAGAAGGTTTAAGCCTCCACTATAAATAGAAGAGGGAGGTGGCTGCACCCCCTCAACCCTTTCATTGTGTTTGAAACCCTAGTTTTGCTTAGGGAGAGGATTAGTGGAGGTTAGGGTTCTAGAGAGTTGAATTGGATTTCGTGCTCACGTATTGAGTCTTTGTCCTCCATTGGTGGAGTGGCTGTAAACCAATACTCAATCAAATCAATCCAAAGAGATTTCTCTCAAGATGAATCTATTCTCTCTTTGTCTCTCTATTTGGTGATTTGATGCCTCAATTTGATTCTCGAGTTTTTGCTTGGTTTCTTGGCTTGATCTAACTTGCTGTGACTTGTGGGAACCCATCTATGATCATCTTGATCATCAATTACCCACGAGCAAGTCTTTAGATCTTATTTTGATTCTTACTCTATTTTTGACCTAGCTTTGCTCAAACTTCAAAAGATAGGAACCTTGGCTTGGATTTCTGCGATCCTTGATTGGAATAGGTTCACAATATCTTTGAGAAGGTATGTGTCAAGTTTCGTGGAGTTTGGCCGCATAGATCAAAAGTTAGATTGATTTGAGTTTCATTTTTCGGGTTGTTCTTACAGTTCTGGACAAAATCAGTCAGACCGATTTTAGAACGCCAGTCAGACCGCTATATTGACGCCGGTCAGATCGCTCACTTAACGACAGTCAGACCGCTCGAAGAACCGGTCAGACCGCAGTACAAAAATCGGTCTGACCGCTTAGCCTCTGATTTGATATTTCTTTGATCTGTTGCTTTGGGGTTTTAGTTTGGATTCAATACAAGTCTTCCGCTGTACTTGTTGATTGATCTTCATAGCTTTCATAGCTTTCATAGCTACTGGAGTAAAATTGGTGTTGAATTCATACGTTGTGAAAAAGTGAGCGTGCTCCTATTCACCCCCCCCCCCCTCTAGTCGCCTTTTCGGTCCAACAGCTTGTCCTGAAGCTCCTCAGACAAGCCATCCACAAACTTCTCCTGCTTGGCCTCATCAGTTGCCACCTCCTCTGGAGCATAACGAGCCAGATGGTTGAACTCATACAAGTACTCCGTGACCGAACCGCGCCCTTGCTTGGCGCGAAAACTCCTTCTTCTTGACTTCATCACACCGGTAGGGATGTGAGACCGCTGGAAGGCAACACGGAACTCCTCCTAAGAGACGGTGTGGCCTCACGGGCTGCATGGCGAAATTTCTCCCACCATGAAAGAGCTGCACCCTCCGGTGATGGGATGCAAAAGTGCCTTCTCTGATCCACGGCAGGCGATGTTGAGCTTCCTCAACCAGCCAGCCAATCGCTCGCATCCATGGAGTCCTCGGACACGGAGAAAGTGGTAATTTGGTAGCGAAGGAACTCTGCAAGTCCCCCTGGCGATGTCCACTTCCTCCCCCTGATCCAAAGGCACCGGAAAGAGTGGAGGTGTTGCGCGCAATAACCTCCAGGATCCGCGTCTGATCCATTCGGTTTTGCTCAATCTGAGCCAGAACCGAAGCCATGGTCGGAGGAGGCGGGAGCTCCTCATCCGGACCAGCTGCCTGACCCTGACCACTATGAGTTCTTCCAGCCATCCTGCTGAAGAGATAAGGGGGTTAGCAACGAAATCCGAAAATTAGAAGCCAAAGAAAACAAAGAGCTATCGATTAGGGGAATGGAAAATCACCCTAACCGAAAGCAAACTTAAACAACAAGAACACAACTTTAAAGTTTACAAAAAGGCTCATGAAATAGCAAGGAAACATGAGACTAAAACTCAACTTCCCGACACAACAAACCCGTATTGAATGAACGAGCAATCGGTTGAGAAGACAAAATTTCAGCACGCTATTTTAGTTCTAACACTCCTACAAAGTAAGGCAAAACCAGCAAAAGAGGTGTTAGATACTTAGCTAACTAGTATCACGTCTTACCCTTTTATTCCCACAAGTTTTAGTTGAATTATCCTCTCATTATCTATCCTAATTAGAAACCTTTGAGGCTAGCATGCGGAAATTTGGCGCTTCTTGTCGGATTACGCATCAAGCTCCTTGTCGAGTCACCGACTCGAACTTCAAAACCTTGTAATGGGCAGCCAACACTTCAATTTGTCAATCTCATTGATTCCCAAAACCCAATTAAACGATAACGCTATCTTTTGAAAGAAGGAGAGAGAAAACAACTTTTAAAACTCAAGTGAGAGCAAGATGAGATAAGAAAGCTAAGATAGGTAAGGAGTAAAATTAGAGAATGTACTTAAGCTTTCATAAACCATTTGATATTTTGAAACTAAGTTTTTCAAAATATCCTAAGGACGACCAAGCTATGGTTACTACGGTCAGTATAGCTCTGATACCAACTTTGTGAGGACCCCGGCTTATTTGGCTTGTAATGCTTAGTCATCCATTGACCCTAGCATCACAAACAAAATAACCAGTGTCTTCGAGATATGTATACTTCCCAGAAATGCAGTATACACACCCCTTTACAAAATTATGCATCAATATCATACAAGACATAGAACCAAAGCACGAACTAGATTAAACCAAAGACATACATAATAGAGAGTTATTACAAAAGAGGCCGACCAGCCAAATAACAACTAAGAAAGATAAATAATAGCGGAAGCAAAAGCCGTAAGATGGCGATAAACAAAAGCCATACGGTTTACCTAAAGCCCACAAGGCAATCGACCGAGCCGCCAAGCTAGTCATCCCAACCACCGCACATCTCACAAAAGTAGGGCCCTTAGGGCTCCACCTCCTCTGCAACAAATAAGTTAAGCAAAGCAAATGAGTACAAAAATGTACTCGCAAGACTTACGTGTAGTGTAACAGACCTATACATATACTACATGCAAGCTTATTTAAGTGGAGGCTGTAGGTTGTTTTCAGCATAAAGCAAGTTTTCATTTGCAATATTTAAATAGATTCAAAGCAGTTTTGCAATTCATTTTTAAATTGGCAAATAACAGCGAGACAACAACATAATTGTGCCGGCACAGCTAAGTCCAACGAGACATTTCCAATATTGAGTGTCAACAACGAGTCACCCATATGGGGATACAACCTCCCCATACATTGATGCAGAGTCATCAAAGATGCTCACCCCCTTATACGGGTGGTGCTCCTTGCAGTGGATAAACCCCACTACTGCTCACCCAATAGCCCACCATGCAACTCGAAGCAAACACCCGCCAAAGTACTTAGTCAAGAGAGGTCCCATATCCCCCCCATGTGGTTAGTATGTAAAATTGCTTGGTTTAGTGTAACAAGATGTTCGGTCCTTGTTGACTTAGGCACCATTCCACATACCAACAAATCACACCATCATCCATTGTGCCTAAGTCCAAATAGTTTTCATTTTTAGTTTTGTTTTGACTTTACAAATTAACAAAGCACAAGTGCTGGACATAAAGGAATAATAATTAGATTTGTGTGATCAAGATCATCGACTAAGTCGATGACCGCCCAATTCTACCGTAATCTAAGCATTTCTAAGCAATACCAACACGTGATCTACTAAGTGATGAGAGCTCATCCAACGAACTCTACATCACAGCAAGATATTCCTAGACTTAGTAGTAGAGAATGAATATTTACCTACAGAGTATGCATCTATAGGATCAACTAATCGATAATCATTTAACAACAAAATAGAGCATGCATACATACAAGTTAAATAAAGTATTAGACTTTGAAAGTAATGGGATTAAATATGATCAAACTGCTTGTCTTGCTGGAGCTGTTCACTATGCTGCAAAGGATCACTCACGGGATCAACGCACTCGTCGGCACCTAACGAAAAGCGAAAAAGAACCGATAAGAATGACGAAAACCAAAAAGACTCAACAGCAAACTTTCTCCAAATGCTCTGAAATTTTTACAGCAGTAATAGCATGATTTTTAAAGAATTTATCAATAAGAACCAATTGATTTGGATTCTCAATGCAAAAGTTATGGCCAAAACAAATCTGCTCAGCCTAGAAATTGCTGGAAAATTCAAATCGGTTACTGTTCATCCGAATTAAATTCTCTAGCACAATTTTCCACAGAGGTGCTGCACCTGGCATTTTTATGGTAAGTCAAGCACCTCATGAGATGAATAACACAATTGAGTGCACCTCATTTGGAGCTATGATGCATGTTTTATGATTTTTCAAAGACATGCAAAAGAGCACAAATAAAATGCACCCACAATACTTTTGAAAATAGTGACATACCTAAATCCTATTCTACCATTTATTACACTAATAGAGGAAGCCAACAAAGTTGGATTCACTCAAAAAGAATCTATAGAGAATTACTTATGCATTTTGCAAGTTAATTGCCATTTTTAGAGCAACAATAAAAGCCTATTTCTAAACCAATCTGCAAATCCATTTTTTGGAGCCGAACTAAGCTTAAAAACATTTTTAGATTAAATCTGAGTCCAAACCAGAGCTACCAAAATTTGAATCAACTCAAATGGAGCTAAAATGAAATAGTTATGCATTTTTGAAGTTCATTACCTTTTTTAGTTCACAAATAAATCCATCAGGAATTCCTAAAATCGATTAAGCCTTGAGCGAACCCGGGCTATTGATCTGGATTGGACAGCCCAAGTCCTCGCCGACAACAGCGCTTCGCACCGTCAGATCCAACGAACATGGGCGTTGATCTTGAATCAACGGCCCGAGTTGGATCGCCAGCGCGTTGGAACTTCAGCCTTGAAGCAGGGTGGAAGTCGTGGACCGTTGATCGCGAGATGGGCGGCTCGCAACCAACGTGACACGGTGCAGCGCCTGACGACCCGCGAGATCTCGCCCGAGATCTAAAACTAGACGGTCCCTAACGGTACATACGGTTGTCGGACTCGTCCGACAACACACCCGACGACAAAGATCTCCTCACCGCCGGCGACATACGGCGCGCAGCGGTCGAATGGGTGCGGTATGGAGTGCGCAATAAGTGCGCCCATGGTACCACTCACTGCGGTGGTGGACGAGCGCAGCCGTGGCCGGAGAGCGCGCAGATAGCACACGGCCAAAAGCAAAATGGAAAGAAAGCTCTGCAACAGCCATTCAAGCGGGTGCCCTTGCGTCTATGGGCTACTAAGGAGGTACCTGGAGGTCGTGGAGGGACCGAGGACGACAGGGGAGCTCAGGCGGCGGAGGAACTTGCCGGCGCCGAGGAGGATGATGTGGAGAAGAGGACCCAGGCATAATCAACATGCACCGGTCATCAAGATGCATTCAACACAGCTAGGGATGCTCCCGAGCAAGGAATTGAAGGAGGAGGTCCTTCTGGGACTTGGCGAAGAAGGGGAGCTTTTCGACATAGTCGCAAAACTCAGATTCAAGTCGCTCTGTGGAAGCAAACCCAAATTGAATTAGGAGAAATGATCGGTGAGGTGAGAGGCACAAGTCGACGCAAAGAGAGGAGAGGAAAGCCACTGGGCACCTTTGCCTTCACCGAGAGCTCCAAAGTGCAACAATGGCGGTTGGGGGCTCACGGGTGCTTGAGCTCCTTAGAGCGAGAGGAGAAGCTAAGTGGTGTTTAAAGAGTGCCAAGGAGGAACAAGAGGACCTTATAAAGCCGGGAGCGAGAGGCCATGAGCTAGGGTTAAGCTCCATGGTGAGCTTATTCCACACTCGGTCCATGGCGCCTGGGGCGTGGAGGGATGGGGCGGTGCAGAGTAGGACCTAGGGGCGGAAGGTGACGGCATTAAATGCTAGCGACAAAGCGGTTGGGAGGTGACAGACCTTTGCTCCCCTCTGCCATGGCGCACGTGCACGAGCAGGAAGGAGAAGAACAGCGTTGCCCTTAGCAGTTAGATAAGAGCAGGGGAGGTCATGACCCTTCGATCGAGCACCGGGGTGGTGCGCAAAGGAAAGGGGAGGTCGCAACCACAAGATCTCAAGCGGGAGGTCGCACTAGTTGGATTAAATGTCGGGCGGTTCTTGAAACAAAAGGGGAGGTCGCGACGAAAGGAGGCAGAGGTCGTGACCCTTGGATTTTCATCAATGGCGCGAAGCAGGTGGGGAGGTCTTGGTATTGCGCGACCACGACAAGCGATGGGAGGTCGTGGTACGTTGGATTTTGATCAACGACACACAACATCGAGGGAGGTCGTGGTGAGTGCGCCGACGCGATGGGAGGTCGTGGCCATTAGATTTACATCAGGGCGCTAGCGTTGATGGGAGGTCATGGCCATTGGATTTACATCCAAGGGCGCGCAACATTGATGAGGAGGTCGTGGGCATTGCGCCGCGGCGATGGAAGGTCGTGGCCATTAGATTTACATCAAGGGTGCACAACGTTGAGGAGGTCGTGGCCATTGGATTTACATCAAGGCGCACAACATTGAGGAGATCGTGGCATTGCGCCTGACGCGATGGAGGTCGTGGCCGTTAGATTTACATCAAGGCGCTAGCGTTAAGGGAGGTCGTGGGCATTGCTCACGGCGCAAAAAGGTCGTGGCCCCGGATTTTAATCCAAAAGGCGCACAACGAGAGTGAGGTCGGGACCGTTGGATTTACATCAAAAGCTGCCAAGAGGAGGGAGATCATGGCCATTACGCACGGCGCTGAAATGGGGGAGGAGGTCGTGGCTGTTGGATCTCGATCCAATGGTGCACAACTAAGAGGGAGGTCGTGGCGGTTGAATTTTGATCCAACGGCGACGAAATGGAGAGGGGAGGTCGTGGCGGTTGGATTTCAATCCAACGGCTACGAACAGAGGTAGGAGGTCGTGGCGGTTGCGCATGATGCGGAAAAGAGGTGGGGATGTCGTGGCAGTTGGATTTCAATCCAGCGGCGATGAAATGGAGAGGGGAGGTCGTGGCTGTTGGATCCTGATCCAACGGAGCACGACAGAGAGGTGGGAGGTCTTGGCGGTTAGGCATGACACCACAAAGAGAGGGGAGGTCGTGGCGGTTGGATTCTAATCCAACGGAGCACGACCTCGCGCAGGGAACGAGCTCAGGCTGAGCTGGGGGCGTGGTTGGGTTCGACCCGCTTGGAAAGCGGCCCGGACCCAAGGAACAGTGCCAGATTTGAATTTAAATTTGAAGGCTGAGGTTGGAGGAATTTTTAGAGGTAGCAAACTAACTCCAAAAATTTCGAAATTTTAACTGGAGCTTCCTCACTCTAGGATTAACCTTACATAAAATTTTCAGAGTTTTTATGTAATGCATTTTTCTCAAGAAATTCATCAAGGCTATTCTAGGGTTTGACTTACCTCCAAAATTTATCAAATAATTTCAAAAATTATGAAATTTTCCAGAGGATCCCACATCATCCCTAGATCCAAGGAAAATATTTTCAAGGTTGAATACTAGATTCTTGCCAAAGTTGATTAAGGGGTTGACTTTAGTCAACGGGAGGTTTAGGTTTTGAATTCCATAACTCTTGACAAGAATTATAGAAGAGTTCAAGAGTTTCAAGATGTGAGAAAAAGTTTTAATTTCTACACATTTTCTTACATTTGAAACACACACCCATTTATACATTTGGGATGTTATAGAAATTTTGAATCTAAATAAAAACCCTAATTAGTATTTATCAGAATTATCCGAATTATTCTTCATGAAAAAATCGGATTATTGCATAATCTTGACGTCGACCCTCGAATTTAAGAAATAAAAGACTTAAAAGAAAATCTGACATGTGGGACCCACATGTTAGTGGCTTGGATCATGGTAGATCAAGTCCACTGAACCGATCAGATCTAAGGAAGGGGTCCGCCATGCGTCTGCATTGCGTGAGCCTTGATCTGGTCTTGACATCGACAACACACATGCCTGGTGTAGGTCATTTGAGATGGTCTGGCAGCGAGGACGGCGGCAAGGCGAGACTCGGTCCCAATGGCCCCGTGACAATGAAGCTAAATCGGCAATGAGTGGTACTGGCGTGAAGCTAGTGCTATTGCACACCCTATGGTGTGCTTATCGATGCTCGGAGACCAAGGTGGCGACCGGCGGCGAGCTTAAAGAGGAGGAGTGCATTGGTTGTTGTCGGACGAAAGCTTCGACGACGCTCTTACAGTGGGGATGGGTCCTGGAGAGAGCTGCGGTGATGGCGAACCTGCCAGTGCAGTCGATGATGACGCGGCAACAAGGGAGGCAGCGCAATTTGAAGAAAACGACCAGCAGCGGAGCCCTAAAAACTTGATTGCGGCAGCGCTAGGGTTTAAGGGGCTGTAACATCCCAAATCTGGGTGTGTGTTTTAAATGTAAGAAAATGAGAAGAAATTAAAAATTTTCTTGCATCTTGTTGTTTTTGAACTTTTTTGTAATTCTTGTAAAGGAATTGTGGAATTCAAAAACTTCAAATCTCCTATTGACTAGAGACATGACCCCTTTGCAACTTTTCTGAGAATCATGTGATCAACCTCTGGAAATATTTTTCCTTGGTTCTAGGGCTTCTGTGTGACCCCTCTGAAAAATTTCATAATTTTTAGAAATTATTTGATAAATTTAAGAGGCCAGTCAAACCCTAGAACAAGCCTTAAGAAATTTCTGGAGAAAAATTCTATTCATAAAAATCTCTGGAAATTTTATACAAGGTTCATCCTGGAGCTAGGAACCTCTAGTCCAAATTTCAGAATTTTTAGAGTTAGTTTGCTACCTATAAAAATTCTTCCAAGTTTCAGCTTTATTTAAACCCTAGTCAACACTACTGTTGGGCTCAGGTCAGACCCGAGCCTTTTGACTCAACCCAACCTTTTAGCGCTTGGACCCAGCCCTTTTAAAGGCATGCGTGGCTTTTGGGCCGTTGGATTTCCTTTCAACGATCCAGATTTCTTGAAACGTTCGGACCACCGAATGTCTATTTCAATCTAGACCGTTGGATCTCCATCGAACCGCCAGGATTTCTTTGAACGTTCGGACCGTCAGAACGTTACTTTCAATCTGAGCCGTCCATTTCTAATCCAACCGTTGGAGTGCCTTGGCCCAGGTCTTTTGACTTGGCTCAACCCACTCGCTTGTTTAGACCCGAGCCACTCTGGCTTTGTTTCACTGACTAGTGGGCCCTCGCTAATCCTGTCATCTTCTTCGCCGGCTTGTGCCTATGTGCCAGAGCGCCAGGGCATGGGAGAGCGCCATTGTCAACCTTGGTGCATCATCATCAATGGCTCTTACCCCCGTTTAATGCTTGTTAGCGTTTCGCACTCAAAGTCGTGGTCGCACCTCCTCCCATCCTCTCAGCTCGTCCATGGCAGAGCCATGAACAGAGCTCATCGTTGATCTCCGTCCTTGCTTAATCCTTTGCCCTCCGGCTATTTAAAGCCCTTGAGCTCCTCCTGATCTCTTTTTCGGAACCACCTTTGCTTACCCTAGCTCCCTCTCTGCTTGTTTGAGCTCAAACACCAGAGAGCCCCAAATCGCCATTGACAGCCGGCAAGCTCCTTCGTCGCCACCAGTGCCCCAGTGGTTCCTTTGCCAATCCTTTCACATCACTTCACGCCCCTCATCACCTTAATCTTTTTCCCTAACTCAATTTTGGTTTGCATTCACAGGAATCATCCAATTTGGGTTTTGTTCGTTTTCGGCCGAAGTTCACCCCCTTCGTCCTCAACTCCGGAAAGGACCTCCTCTCTTCAATTCTTTGCTCATGGACCATCCCTAAGCCCTATTGAAGCTAACCCGGTCACGTGGTCCTGTTCTTTTTCTCAGGCCGTCTTCTCCGCGTTGTCTTCCTCAACGCCAGTGCTGGTCTTCGTCGCCGGAGCTCCTCCGGCCATCTCTGAACCTCTCCAGCACTCAGGTAGCTCTCTTGTAGTCCCTAGAGGCTTAGGCACTCGCTATCTTGGACCGCTGCGGAGCTGTTTAGCTATTGTCTTTTGGCCATTCTTTGCACCGCCGCCCCTCTCCGGCTCGCCGCCATTCTAGGCTAGCTCCGCCGTTGAGAGTGCCCTTTGTGGGTGTGCATTGCTATTGCGAACATGTACCTACCCTTGGTTTGCGCCGCCGTGACCGGAGTCACCGGCAGTGAGCCTTGCTCTGAGCTCGGGCTCGTTGTCGTACGCGGGTAGCACTGTAGCGTTGTCGTTAGGACAAAGATACGATTGTTAATCAACTAATCATTGTTTAGTAATTAATGGCTATCCTAAGATGGCTTAAATGTCACTAACATGTGGGCCCTGCGCACTTAAACCCCGGTGTGTCGTGCGCAGCGTTGAGCTCAACTTTGGACCGCCCATTTGAGATCAACGATCCAGATCGGTGGGAACGTTCGGACCACCGAACCTCCCGGTCACTTTTGGACCGTCCATTTCTAGATCTGCGCCTCAGATCGTGTGAACATTCAGACCTCTAAACGCAACTTTCGCTCTGAGCCGCCCATCTTCAGATCAACGCTCCGGATTGGTTGGAACGTTCGGACCGTCCGAACGTCTCCTCCATTTTGGTATCGTCGATCTGATCAACATAAAGATCTTTGGGCGTTCGCAGCGCTCGAAGGCAGCCTGCTCGTTTGAAATGTCCGATTCAATCTCAACGGCCCAAATGTTTTCCGCTGTGGGTTAGTAAAAGGAAATCCAGAAATCTTTTATTTGCGAACTGTTAATTGCTTTAATCTTCAAAATTGCTTAACTAATTCGTTTTAACTCCGTTTCAGTTGATTCAAATTTTGTTGGCTCTGGTTTTAACTAAGCTTTAATCTAAAAATGGTTGGAAGCTTGGTTCTGTTCCAGAAAAAGTTGTTAGTGGATTTATTTTTGATTTAGCTTTATTGTTGCTCTAAAAATTCATTTAACTTGAAAAATGCATAAGTAATTCTTTGTAGCTCCTTTTTGCTCATTCGCTCTCCGGGTTCGGAGTTGAGAGCCGAAACAGAGTGTCGTGATGTTTCGGTTGAGATTGAGGGAGTGGGATTTTTGGCAAATCTTATCCTCCTCAATTCAACGAGCTTGGATGTGATACGTGGCATGGATTGGTTGTCCCAGCATTTGGGGCAAATCGATTATGCCAAGAAGTTCGTCTCCCTCACAAGTCCCTCCGGCAAGCAAGTTGGTTTTTCGCCGAAGCTGCAAGGACCGCATCTCTTCACGCTTGAAGCAAAATCGGCTCTGGAGATTCACGAAGTCCCAGCGGTATGTGACTTCATTGATGTCTTCCCCGAAGATTTGCTTAGGATGTCTCTCGTTCGAGACCTCGAGTTCGTCATTGAGTTGGCGCCTGGTACCATCCCGATTTCGAAAAGGCCTTACCGGATGCTTCCGAATGAGTTGGTAGAGTTGAAGAAGCAACTTGGTGAGCTTCAAGATAAGGGTTTCATCAGCCCAAGCTCATCTCCTTGGGGTTGTCCAGCAATCTTTGTGAAGAAGAAGGACAATACTTTGCGCATGTGCGTTATTACCGTCTGCTTAATGAAGTAACTGTAAAGAACAAGTATCATTTGCTCCGTATCGACGATCTCATCGATCAGTTGAATGGAGATCGAGTTTTCTCCAAGATTGACTTGAGAGTGGGATATTATCAAGTCAAAATCAGACCTGAAGATATTCCAAAGACGGCTTTCTCTACTCGTTACGGTTTGTACGAGTACACCATCATGTCTTTCAGCTTGACAAATGCTCCAGCCCTATTCATGAATCTTATGAATTCGGTGTTCATGGAGTATTTGGATAAGTTTGTGGTGGTCTTCATTGATGATATTCTTATTTACTCCAAGAATGATGAAGAACACGCTGAGCATCTGAAGCTTATGTTGGGAAAGCTGCGTGAGCACCAGCTTTATGTGAAGTTCACAAATCTGAGTTACGGTTGAAGGAAGTGGCATTCTTGGGCCATGTTCTTTCAGCAGGAGGCATAGTCGTGGATCCTAGCAAGGTCAGCGATGTACTCTCTTGGGGTCAGCCCAAGTCGGTAACCGAGGTGAGGTGTTTTCTCGGTTTAGCGGGTTACTATCGTCACTTTATCGAGAACTTCTCCAAGATCGCGAAGCCGATGACTGAGTTGCTCAAGAAGGACAATAAGTTTGTGCGGTCCGCTGATTGTGAGGAGAGTTTTCAAGAACTCAAGAAGCGTTTGACCACAGCTCCCGTTCTCGTTCTTCCCGATGTCCACCAAAGCTTCGATATCTTTTGCGATGCTTCTCGTCAAGGACTCGGGTGTGTTCTTATGCAAGAAGGCAAGGTAGTGGCCTATGCATCGAGACAATTGTGACCTCATGAACTCAATTATCCAACCCATGACTTGAAACTAGCTGCAGTGGTCCATGCACTAAAGATTTGGCGACATTACCTAATCGGTAATCGTTGTGAAGTGTATTCGGATCACAAAAGCTTGAAGTATTTGTTCACCCAACCAGATCTGAACCTTAGGCAAAGAAGGTGGTTGGAATTGATCAAAGACTACGATATAGATATTCACTATCATCCGAGCAAGGCTAATATTGTTGCCGATGCGCTCAGTCGAAAGGTGTATTGCAATGCCTTGATGCTCAAGGAGTAGCAGCCCGCCCTTCTTGAAGAATTTCAGCGGCTCAACTTGGGAGTGGTTGAGAATGGGTTCCTCGCTACCCTGGTTGTGCAACCAACCTTGGTAGATCAGATCAAGGCTGCCCAGCAATCGGACGTCGGGGTGAACCGAATCAAGCAGAATGTCAAGAACGGGACAACCAAGTGTTTCTCAGAAGATGATCTTGGTGTTGTGTGGTTCGGACAACGCCTTGTGGTTCCGAAGGACATGGAATTGCGGAATTTGATCCTCCGCGAAGCCCATGAGTCTCCTTTGTCCATTCATCCTGGGCCACAAAGATGTATCAAGATCTCCGGCAGAGATTTTGGTGGACCCGAATGAAGCGTGAGATCACGAGGTTCGTTGCCGAGTGCGACGTGTACCGTCGTGTAAAGGCCAAACATCAGCGTCCAGTGGGTCTGCTTTAGCCTTTGCCAGCGCCTGAGTGGAAGTGGGATTCGATCGGGATAGATTTTATCACCGGTCTACCCCGAACCCCCAAGAAAAATGATGCCATTTGGGTTGTCATCGATCGTTTGACTAATGTGGCACATTTCCTTCCTGTCAATACTGACCTTTGTGTAAGTCTTTTGGCAGATCTCTACATAGCCCACATCATGAGTTTGCATCGTGTGCCGAAGACGATTGTGTCCTTTCCTTCAGCTCAGCATATCATCCCCAAGCTGATGGCCAGACTGAAAGAGTCAATCAAGTTTTGGAAGACATGCTCCGTGCTTGTGTTCTTTCCTATGGGAAGAATTGGGAGAAATGCTTACCGTTTGCTGAGTTCTCGTACAACTTCTTTCAAGCCTGTCTCGGTATGGCACCTTTTGAGGCCTTATACGGGAGAAAGTGTAGAACTCCATTGAATTGGTTTGAGACCGGCGAAAGACCTTTCTTTGGCCCGGACTCGAACAATGAGGTCAAAAGCCAAGTTCAGTTGGTTCGAGATCGATTGCGCACGACTCAATCAAGAAAAAAGAGCTATGCGTATCATCGTCGTCGTGAGTTGAGCTTTGAGCCCAATGACTTTGTTTATCTCAAAGTCTCTCCTCTGAAGGGTCATCAACGGTTCGGCGTCAAGGGCAAGTTAGCTCCTCGATATGTTGGACCTTACCGCATCATCGAGAAGAAAGGAGATGTTGCCTATAAGTTGGATTTGTCCGCTGCACTTGAGGGAATACATGATGTGTTCCATGTGTCCTATTTGAAGAAGTGCCTTCGTGTCCCAACCGAGGAAGCTCTGTTGGAAAATCTCGATGTTCAAGAAGATTTCACCAACCGCGAGCACCTTGTTCGCATCCTTGAAGAATCTGAATGAAGAACAAGGAATCGTGTCCTCAAATTCCTTAAAGTTCAGTGGTCAAATCATTCCGAGGGTGAAGCAACTTGGGAACGGGAAGATCGTCTGCGTGCGGACTACACGTCTTTCTTTTCCGAGTGAGCGGAATCTCGGGACGAGATTCTTGTGGGGGGGGGGGAGATTTGTAACATCCCAAATCTGGGTGTGTGTTTCAAATGTAAGAAAATGAGAAGAAATTACAAATTTTCTTGCATCTTGTTGTTTTTGAACTTTTCTGTAATTCTTGTAAAGGAATTGTGGAATTCAAAAACTTCAAATCTCCTATTGACTAGAGTCATGACCCCTTTGCAACTTTTCTGAGAATCTTGTGATCAACCTCTGGAAATATTTTTCCTTGGTCCTAGGGCTTCTGTGTGACCCCTCTGAAAAATTTCATAATTTTTAGAAATTATTTGATAATTTTAAGAGGCTAGTTAAACCAGCTTGACTCTTGGTCAAACCCTAGAACAAGCCTTGAGAAATTTCTGGAGAAAAATTCTGTTCATAGAAATCTCTGGAAATTTTATACAAGGTTCATCCTGGAGCTAGGAACCGCCAGTCCCAATTTCAGAATTTTTAGAGTTAGTTTGCTACCTCTAAAAATTCTTCCGAGTTTCAACTTTGTCTAAACCCTAGTCAACGCTATTGTTGAGCTCAGGTTAGACCCGAGCCTTTTGACTCGACCCAACCGTTTAGCGCTTGGACCCAGCCCTTTTAGAGGTGTGCATGGCTTTTGGGCCGTTGGATTTCCTTTCAATGGTCCAGATTTCTTGAAACGTTCAGACCACCGAATGTCCATTTCAATCTAGACCGTTGGATCTCCATCGGATCACCAGGATTGCTTTGAACGTTCGGGCTGTCTGAACGTTACTTTCAATCTGAGCCATCCATTTCTAATCCAACAGTTGGAGTGCCTTGGCCCAGGTCTTTTGACTTGGCTCAACCAACTCGCTTGTTTAGACCCAAACCACTTTGGCTTTGTTTCACTGACTTGTGGACCCTTGCCAATCCTGGTCATCTTCTTCGCTGGCTCGTGCCTGTGTGCCAGAGCGCCAGGGCTTGGGAGAGCACCATTGTCAACCTTGGTGATTCATCATCAATGGCTCTTAGCCCTAGTTTAATGCTTGTCAGCGTTTCACCCTCAAAGTCATGGTCGCACCTGCTCCCATCCTCTCAGCTCGTCCATGGCAGAGCCATGAACCGAGCTAATCGTTGAGCTCCGTCCTTGCTTAATCCTTTGCCCTCCGGCTATTGAAAGCCCTTGAGCTCCTCCTCATCTCTTTTTCGGAACCACCTTTGCTTACCCTAGCTCCCTCTCTACTTGTTTGAGCTCAAACACCAATGAGCCCCAAATCGCCATTGACGGCCGGCAGGCTCCTTCATCGCCGCCAGTGCCCCAGTGGTTCCTATGCCAATCCTTTTGCGTCACTTCGCGCCCCTCATCACCTTAATCTATTTCCCTAACTCAATTTTGGCTTGCATTCACAGGAATCATCCAATTTGGGTTTTGTTTGTTTTCGGTCGAAGTTCACCCCCTTCGTCCTCAACTCTGGTAAGAACCTCCTCTCTTCAATTCTTTGCTCATGGACCATCCCTGAGCTCTATTGAAGCTAACCCGATCACGCGGTCCGGTTCTTTTTGCTCAGGCCGTCTTCTCCGCGTTGTTAATCTTCAAAATTGCTTAACTAATTCGTTTTAACTCCGTTTCGGTTGATTCAAATTTTGTTAGCTCTGGTTTTAACTAAGCTTTAATTTAAAATGGTTGGAAGCTTGGTTCTGTTCCAGAAAAAGTTGTTAGTGGATTTATTTTTGATTTAGCGTTATTGTTGCTCTAAAAGTTCATTTAACTTGAAAAATGCATAAGTAATTCTCTGTAGCTCCTTTTTGAGTGAAATAAAGTTTGTTGGTTTCCTCTATTAGTGTGCTTATTTGTATTATAGGTTTTAGGCATGCTGCAGCCTCTAAAGTTTATGTGGTTGTATTTGTCTTATGCACTTTTTCATGTCTTTGAAAAATCATAGAAAATGCATCCTAGCTCCAAATGAGGTGAATCAAGTTGTGTTATTCATCTCATGTGGTGCTTTGTTTACCATAAAAATTTTAGGTTCACCACCTCTCTGGAAATTTGTGCCAAAAATTTAATTTTGGATGAATAGTAACCGAAATGAATTTTTCAGCTTTTTTCCAACCGGCTGATTTTGTTTTAGCCATAACTTTAGCATTGAGCATCCAAATCAATTGTTTCTTGTTGCTAAATTCTTTAAAAATCATGCTCTTCCTACTGTGTAAATTTCATGGTTTTTGAGTCTTTTCGGTGTTCTTTGTTCTTATCGGTTCTTCTCGTTTCTTTCGGTAGGTTCCGACGAGTTCGTTGAGTACGAAAGTGATCCTCTGCAGCAAGTTGAGTATCTTCAGCAAGGCAAGCAGTTGTTTTCCACTTGATCATATTAATCCCATTACTTTCAAAGTCTAATATCTTGTTTGCAAAGTGTATGTATGCATGCTTTATTTATCAAAGTTAATTTGTCGATTAGAGGTAGCTAATCCTATTGCATGATTTCCCTAAATTGGTCATCCCCTGTCACTAGCCTAAGTTAATACTCTCGCTGGTGAATTAGAGCCCGGTGGATGATATATGGTCTTTTATGCCTATGCGTTGTGATGCTTAGTCATGCTTAACTACCGGTAGAATTGGGCGGTTGTCGACTTAGTCGATGACCTTGATCACACAAATCTTATTATTACTTATGTCCAGCACCTTGTGCTTTGTTACTTTGTAAAGTCTAAAAACTGAAAATAAAATGTTTTAGACTTGGGCACAGTGGTGTGATGGTGTGCTTTTTGGTGTGATTGAATGGTGCCGGGGTCAACAAGGACCGAGTTACTTGTGTCACTAATCCAAGCGATTATTTGCGTGCTAACCACACGAGGGGGATATGGGACCTCTCTTGACTTAGTACTTTGGGAGGTGTTAATTAATGAGTCATTGGTGGTAGTTGTAGGAGAAAAATGTTCGTTGTTGGGATGAGAGGGACGGGTTCCTTTCTAGGTTCTCCATACCCAGGAGCATCGGCAGTTACTTCGGCTGGGCCGGTGTGTCCGACTCAACGTGTGGGTCCTTAGTGGGAGCCCATAACGGTGGTTCACTAAGGGTTAACCCCCATACGTGCGACTCTTAATTAATACATTCCATTGGAAAGCGTCTCGTAGGACATAGTCGTCCCAGCATACCAAAGGAAGTGTGCTAAATCATGTGGCGAAAAGGCGGTCTGACGTGTGGGTACATTGGTACACCCCCTGCAGGGTTAAATCTATTCGAATAGCCTCGTCCTAGGTTATAGACATGCTTGGTAAGGTCGTGCAAGAACTAGACTATAATGTTTCATTAAAACTTGGATTCGGGTGGTACGAATGGGGAATTCGTGCTATGTTATGGTGGCTATTGGGTTAGTCACCTCCAGATTGTCTTTATGTTATTATTTACTGTCTCACTGTTATTTGAATAAAATAAAAACAGATTGTTAAATTGCTTTCAATCTATTACATTCTTGCAAATGAAAACTTGCTTTATGTTGAAAATGAACCCTATAGCCTTCTCCTTTGATTATGCTTGCATGTAGCTATGTATAGGCTTATTACTCGTAAGTCTTGCGAGTACAATTTTTGTACTCATTTGCATCGCTTAATTTTTGCAGAGGAGGTTGATCCCCAAGGGATCGACTTTTGTGAGTCAGACTTCATGCATGACGACTAGCTTGGCGGCCCGGTCGGTTGCCTTGTGGGTAAGGGCAAACCTGTTGGCTTTTGTTAATCGCCATCTTATGGCTTTTACTTCCGCTGTTTATTTAGTTCTTTATCTGTCATTTGGCCGGTCGGCCCCTTGTGTAATAACTCTATTATGTATATCTTTTGTGTTGTAAAGTTGTAGAATCAGTTATGTGTTCTTGTATGGAATTGATGCATGATTTTGTAAAGGGGTGTGTGTACCGCAATTCTGGGAGGTACACAATATCCCGAGGCACGGGTTATTTGATTCGGGATGCTAGAGTCAAGTGGATGGCTAAGTATTACGAGCTAAACAACCCGGGTCCTCATAGGGGCGCAGCGGGTTGAGGTGTTTTGGTGCGGGCAGCAGTGCGATCCCGAGGGTCCTATTTATAGGGCACAGGCGTGCTCGAGGTGGCGTGTAGGGAGCGAAGTTCTAAAGAGTCCGAAACGAACTCGCGAGGAAAATGGAGATAGAAAGGATTCGAGTTTGATTACGATCCGAAAAGATGCGAAGCAGACGAGATAGGATTCTATGCGTTTTCTAGAAGGGGTTCAATTGGAGATTACTCTTTGTCGTACCAAGTTCAAAGATACGGCAATGGCGGACACAGCTCGGGCTCTCACGAAGATGAAAGCGGCGCGGAGACGATGACTCGGCGGTGGGGCCCACCCGTTATTGGGCAAAGGCGAGGACGTGTCTGGCGCGGCGAAAGGGTACGGCGTCAGCGTTTGGGCCACTTTATGGGGCCATGTCTTGTGAAAGGAGGATTGGACCGGAAAGATTCGGCCTGAATCTTTATTCGAGATTTTAATTAGTTTTCTAATTTAGAAAATAGCAGAAATTCCAAATGGCAATAGAAAATAGCAGATGAACTTGAAAAATTTTTAGAAAAATCTAGAAAATATATCCAAGCACATATAATCAAAAAAAATAGTTTTGACAATTGTTTATGTTGGACTTATTCATATTAAATTGTTTTGGTAATAAAAGTCCAAGTTAAGCTTTTGAATTAAATTCAAATAAATCTAAAGGGTGAATTTTTTTCCCTACTAACTATTCAAAAGATTTGTAAGACTCAGAAAATTGGGATGTTACACCAACCGGTCGTAAACTAGTCGTCAGGAGTTAAGAACTAGTCATGACTAAATAGTCGTGAGGAGTTACGAACTAGTCATGACTAAATGTGTACAGGTCGTATAGAGATACGAGTTGATCATAAGTGATAAGGACATGGTCATAGATCATATTGCATTAAGGTTCGTCTGATATAATTTATGTCCATTCGGGAATTGTTATGTCCTGTTAGGAACCGCTAATGACTAGTGGTCGAAAAAGGGTATTCGAGTCACAACCGACTACGCATTATCCTAACAGGTCACACATTTAATAGGTTGGAACAAACGAGTTCGGATAGGATCCATCATGGGCTCTATATAAGGAGATGCATGAGGCAGTTGGGAGATACGAGACAGACATGCAACGTGAGTTGCTCCACCGAAACCCTAATCGCCATCTTGTCGAGAGAGCCTTACCGTACGAGTTGGTGCTAGCACACTGACGTACGGTGTTCGTCCCTAGACGTGTGGATACTGTAGAGGCGCTGCTGCGGTTGCTGTTGCGCTCAAGGACGATCCACTACTTCGCAAGCAACAAGATTGGTTGCTGGAGGAGACGATCGACTACGACTACTACATCGACACGCTCTACATTGAATCAGACGGCTTTAACTCTTCTTCTAGTGGTAATGATCTATGATCTCTTACTTACATAGCTTCCTAGTTTGCATGGTAGAATTTTTAAATTATCAGCTAGTGTAGTTTACCAGTATCCTTTACAACGGGCCTAGAATAGTAGGCACACTGGATAATAGCTGACCAAGCAACAAAGCGCACAGTATAAATGTACAACCGTAGAACCGATGAACGAAAGCGACGGACGAACATGGAAGCGTTGTAGACTAAAAAGAAGGATAAAAAATGGAAAAGTGCACAACGGGCTCAATACAACAGGCACGCTCATGGGCGGCGCCAGGGGGTGCTCGTGGTGCACGGGCACCCCCAAAAATAAATAAATTTTTTTCTAACTAGGTATAAGCACTTTCGGCGGTTGGGCACTTGGAATGGACATTTTAACAATTGACCTACTAGGCCACCAACCAGAGCAAGTCGCCAAACACTAAGGCAGTGAGGCACCCGCACCTTTCTAAGTCATTGTGCAATCGATCACAGAGAGTACTATCACTAAAGACTAGTTATACAAGCTAGCAAAGGCTTTTGGCATCTGTTCTGACGAAACGTTTCAGTTCTTGGCGCAGCCTTTTGTTCCTGTAATGGTGTCATCTCAGCTAGCTACAATCGCCAACTGAAACAATCACTTCCTAATGCACACCTGCAGAGTACCAGTAATTTATCTCTGTGTACAATCATGGGCGGAGCCAGTAGGGGTGCCCGGACACATCAAAAAATCGAAAACATTTCCAAGGATTAATTCTGCATTTGGGTCATATTCATAGTACTCCTTGGTGTGCACTCTCTTGGAAGCTCATCTCACAACCCACGGCCCGCTCATGCCTCCACCAGCCCATAGCCATCTCATCACTCACCAGCCCACATCTATCTCTATCTCCAATACTCCAACTCCTCTCCAATTTGGTTCCTGCGGCTCAACTGGCGACATCTACCTGTAACCCTAATATGCTTAGTCTATTTGTGATTTTTCATATATTTTGAACAGTACGAACTCTAGTAGACTCGCAATAACATTTTGTGATCGTCGTATGTTGTTCTAGTACGGTGAATTTCTAAAGAATTTTGCGAGCACGATTGAGGTATCAATGATTCGTAAGTAAGAAGGTAAGTGACATTGCGATGCACCCGGGAATTCATACACTTGCTCATATACATACACTTCATATTATGTAAGGAAACAAATGTGAATTTGCCATTACTATCAAAACTACGATAAATCACACTGATATTACATAACATTTCAGCAAATCATCATAACACTTAATTTGCTTCAAATCAAAATGATAATTCAGAACATTGGCAATAACATATTACTACTGTCTGTGCTTTCTCGTGGCCACGACCTCAACGTCCCCCATGTGGACGGATGAGGTCCCATGGCATTTATCCGAATCTTGATGTCTCCTTAGATCACGAGGATTTCTCGTGGGGCATTTCTTAAAGGTGTGCCCAGACTCCCAGTAAATGAAGCATTTATTAAATCTGACGTCCGTTTCGCTTCGTACATATCGTTTCGATCTTGCCGTACCTATCACCGGCCAACCTTTCCCTTCAGCCTATCAATGTCTGCAGCCTAGATTAGTTGCTCCCAGGTCGGATGGCCAGTGAAATGGCCAACCATAGCGTAACCATACATCTCCCTAGTCTAGGTTTACATTACCGCCTCCTTGGAGAAATAGTCAGAGAAGTACTGACCGAGATGTTGCGCCACTGTCGAACATGCGGCTATGACATGGGAGGAGGGCCTATGCAGAAGAAGGGGCTTGTTGCAAGTGCATATGCAATTACCGCAGCGTAGTGTGCACTCGTGGGTTACCCTCTCGCGGTTCGTCCCACAGCGTCCTTTATCCCTGCACATTATCTCGAAGCGAAGTTCCCTTGTGCCCATCTTGAATGCCCGGTGCATCTCACCCTTCTTGCTCTTCTCCTCCATGTACTTGGTGACCATGGCAGAGTAGAGTATTCTGTCATTTGCCATGGCAAACAATGCGTTGTTATACATCAACAAAGTAGTTCGTCGTACCGCGGAGAATTTCATCCACAATACCAACCAAAGGGATACACCTTGCGCCACGTATGATCCAGTTGTACACCTCGACTAGATTAGTTGTCATGACACCATATCGAGCACCACCACTGTCATGTAGCAGCGACCACTTCTCCTTAGGCTCGTGTTCAATCCAGTCCAAGAAGCATTTCACCTGCGCCCCCGTCCTCCTCATCAATATGGGAGCATCTGTAGGTAGCTGTGGCAATGTTTCAGGAGCCTGGTCAGCGCTTCGGGCGACCCTTCTTGTTGTCTTCTTTCTGTGCGTCTTGGTCCGCTCCTCCAAAATCTTCCAGAGTGCTTTGAACTTCCGCTGCTGATTCTGGTCGCACAGCCGCTTGAACAGGCTCATCAAGTCCTTGTTGCGGAAACGCTTGTAGAAGTTTGCACCCAAGTGCCTCATGCATCACCTACTCTGCAGATCAGGCCATGAAAGTGGTATGTTCTCTCCTTGTTGCAGCTGGGTTATTGCATGTAGTAGGCCTGCATGCCTATCATGTATGAGACATACGTTAGGACAGTCTTACACAACAGAAATCCTCACATTCTTTAGGAACCACAACCAAATTATTCGTGTTCCGCTTTCAACAAAGCGAATGACATGGGAAGAACTTGATTGTTCCCGTCCGTCGCTATGTGTGACGGTCCACCCTGTGATGCACCGCAAGAGGTCCAGGAGGACCATTTTTTTTTTGTGCTGTGGAGCCACCACAGAGAGGAGTGGTAGCACCGCTTGATTGCATTACCGAGGAGGTGCTAGGACCTCCCAGAGGTCTGAGGACCTCACGGAGGTCTTAACTGCCACCGACCTCCCGATGGAGTCTAACTGAGACCTCCTAGAGGTCTTAGCGCCACCCACTCAGTAGCACCTCGGGTACATCACTAGAGAGGTCAGACAGGGACCTCGAGCCTAAGATTAGTAGGACCTCCCAGTGGTTACGCTTACCTGCATCTGAGCTAGTCCCGGGACAACAGAGCTAGCTCACACAAGAACACCAGCTAATGTCACAACCACGAGGTCAAACAAAGATGAAGAAGACAAATTAAACTTAATATATAACAGGACCTTATGGTCAAGCTTGTTAACAAGAGGTCTACCACTGAGGGCTTACAAAACCAATAAGGACTTACAACTGGCAACAAGGAGCTCTAGGGCTCCAACACAACAAAAGCATGCAAAAGCCATCCAACAAGCACCACAGCCGCCGGGTGGAGGGCGATCCTTGGCGACTTAGTCGTCGAAGAATTCCTCCTCAAAGAGTGCAGACCGCCTCGCACTTGATCATCTTCATAATCTGCATTGACCGCGGGGCTTAAGCCATGAGTACTTTGAATGTACTCGACCAAGTTCTGAGGAGCAATTATGCAATGATATTCATGCAAGGGCTTACCAATTGAGAGTGTATGGTTAGTTTGTACAAAGCCAAGTTTTGACAATAGCGATAATAGATTGAAAAGCGACAAGGTGAACAATAATACATAATAATTGAAGCTTGAAAAAGTGGAGTGAGCACCGGCTCACATCCACAACCAAAATGGTGGAGATGCTGGTCACACGGTGTGGAACCCTCACCCAATAACCCCTCTAGAGCACCCACTCTAGAGGTCCTAACCAGACCTGGACCACTACAGAGCCAACCACGACCCCTCTGGGCCGGCCAAGGTCTCTTCGAGGCAAAGCCAAGGCATCTCATTGCGGTGCTTGATGACACAAACTTTTGAAACAACTACCCCTTGCACCATTTTCACCGAGCATGTCCATGACCAAGGACTTAGCTATTGAATAGATCTTACACTCTGCGGAGGTGTACAACTTTACCCACAATCCATGATCTCTCTAGCGGGGCGGGTTCCGGTCACCCTTGCTCACTTCCTAAGGTGGCGGTCTAGAAAGCCTTGCAAGGCCTTTACAAAGCTTTGAACTGACTCGGAGCTGCCCGCTAAGGTTTCACAATCCCCCCCTTTGGTCTAGAAGTCCGCAGGGTTCATGGGGTGCCCCCTCTTGCGCCAACGAATCACACGCTCAACCACAACAGCCCCAAGCCATCTCATTGCTAATTATTCAGCCCAGACCATTCCCATAAAATGATCTTGTGGTTGCACTGTTTGGCCCAGATTAATAGACACAAAGTTAAGTCCTTAATTGTGCTAAGGCAAGACTTCCACAACCAAGTGTGCACAGCACCCACTACTCACTCCCTGCCTTCTTGCCTCAGCAAAACAATTTGTATTAACCCATGCCAAAAGACCACCCAGTCTTGGCACAACAATTTTCAACCAAGTGGTCTCACACCATAGTCAATACAGCTTAGGCATCCTGCCATAGCTGCTCAACAGTGGCACCAACCACACATTCCATAAGTTATTAGTCAAGATTATTAGAGATGAAGCATGATACGTCCGAACCACGTTTTCTAAGCAAAGCTATAAAAGACCTCTGACCCCGTGTTGGCAAATAACAAAGAACATCAACTAAATATCACCCTAAGGCTCACAAGGTAAACATGACAACATGATAGGGACAAAGTATGAAGGAGGTATAACGACAAGTAGGCAAGTAACTACAGCCCAAACCATTTTCTTATAAACATAGCCATGCATGATAAAGTAAAACCGAAATACATTTGCAAAACTAGGTTCAAGATGATCAAAAGGAGGTCTGTGGCTTGCCTTGGTCAAGCAGTGGAGAGCCTTCAGTAGAGAGAGCTGGGTCCAAGATCTCCTCAAACTCGTGATCTACACGTTTGCAAGAAAACCAAATAAGCAAAACCACACTAAGCCAAGGAACTTCAAAAGACTCCAAGGAACACAAACCAACTCAGCAAGAAAGGAAAACCAAGAAACTCAGCACAGCCTCAACGAGCTCCTGGGGAGGTCCCGCGCAAGGAGGAAACCAGGCGGGGGAGACAAGGAAGAAATGAGCAACAGGTTGCAAAGGCTTGCCCGCCCAGGCTATATATAGCCGGAGTTGGTAGTGTGCACCACAAGGAAGCTCAGTGACGTGTTGGCAATCAGGGCAACTAGGGCAGGGTTTGCCCTAAAAGAATTGAAATAAAGTACCTCAGATGTGACTGCATTTAATGTGACCCGACCCCTATTAAATGTGCACAGAGTTCTGAGGCAAGAGCAATAATAGCAAGGTTGAGAGGGGCTGGCAAAGTGGGGCCAGTCAAAAGGGTGCACCACTAGTCAAAGAGGTGGCCCCACCGCAAGGGTCGCCCCAACAAAAGACCACGGGGAGGCCACGGACAGGAGGTCCAAAATGCTCACACGAGGAGGTCAGACACTCGAGATCTTCACAAGGAAGGTCTAACAGTCAAGATCTCAAAGAGGAGGACCTCAGCGGTCCAGATCAAAGTGCGAGGAGGTCTGACGAGTAGATCTCCAAGAGGAGATCTAACGGTCAAGATCTCAAAGAGGAGGACCTCAGCGGTCGAGATCAAAGGGTGCGGGAGGTCGACCAACGAGGATATTCGAGGATTAAGAGGTGGTCTTTACAAAAGACCAAGCAAGGATCGAGAGGTGGTCCTTGCAAAGCAAACCGGAAGAGGTCCTAGAACAACAAAGAAAACGCAGCGAAAGCGGCTCCGTTCGATTGGAATCGGCGGTCGAAGGAAAGGCGTTCGGACCATCCAAACGTTACCTCGCAGATTGGCCGTCGAGATCAAGATCGGTTGGCGCCAAAAAAGAAGGGTCGTTCGAACCGAGCGAAACAGAACCAGCGAGACTAGGCCGTCGATTTAGATCGGACGGCTAGGAGAAAGGGACGTTCGGACCAAGCGAAGCAGCATACGAGATCGGGCCATCCAAACAACATCGGACGGTCCTTAGGTGAGAGCATAAAGCCTTAAGCGATCTGACCACAAGAGTCAAAGATGGTCCAAGCTAAGGAGGTCTTGGACCTAAGGAGGTCTGGACCTAAGGATCCAACGAAGGAGGACACAGACGGCTAAGATCTCCAAGAGGAGGTCCTAACGGCCAGATCTCAACAAGGGGAGGTCTCATGGCTAAGATCTCGAGAGAGGAGGTCCTAACGGCCAAATCTCAACAAGGGGAGGTCTGCTTGGCTAAGATCTCCAGAGAGGAGGTCCTAGCGGCCAGATCTCAACAAGGGGAGTGCTGTGAGGCTAAGATCTCCAGAGAGGAGGTCCTAACGGCGAGATCTCAACAAGGGAGGTCTCATGCGGCTAAGATCTCGAGAGAGGAGGTCCTAACGGCCGATCTCAACAAGGGAGGTCTGCATGCGGCTAAAATCTCGAGAGAGGAGGTCCTAACGGCGAGATCTCAACAAGGGGAGGTCTATGCGGCTAAGATCTCGAGAGAGGAGGTCCTAACGGCGAGATCTCAACAAGGGGAGATCTCATGCGGCTTAGATCTCGAGAGGAGGTCCTAGCGGCGAGATCTCAACAAGGGGAGGTGCATGCGGCTAAGATCTCCAGAGAGGAGGTCCTAGCGGCGAGATCTCAACAAGGGAGGTGCATGCGGCTTAGATCTCGAGAGAGGAGGTCGTGCGACTAGATCTCAACAAGGGGGAGGTCTGTGCGGCTAAGATCTCTAGAGAGGAGGTTCTAACAGCCAGATCTCAACAAGGGGGAGGTCTGTGCAGCTTAGATCTCCAGAGAGGAGGTCTATGGAGGTCCTAAGAGGGCACTGGGAGGTCCAGAGAAACTCTGGAGTGCCCAAGAGAACTCAGGAGGGGTTCAAAAAGAGGTGAGAGGTCCACGGGGATGGTCTGAGTGGTGGGGGAGGTCTAAACCTCAAAGAGATTCAAACCAACAAAGGAATTTAAAAGAGAAGAGACAAACGAGGGGCACACAGAGAGGCTTCGGAGAACCAACAGCCCAAGGGCAGCAAAGACACAACAGAGAGCCACAACCGGCAAGGAACACCAACAAATAGCTTAGTTAAGGTTTGATTAATTCCAGTTGAACTCTCCAAATTTTCAAAATATCAGGTTAAGCTTTGGATTTTCAATAAAGCCAAATGGTTACTTTTATTTTGAAAACTTGGCAAGAACTTAAGGGAAATGGGATGTTACAAACCTTCACCCCTTAAGGGAATCTCGACCCCGAGATTCAGGCTGAGCTAGGGAATAGGTGGGGGAACTCCTTCTTGAGGTCCTCTTCACGTTCCCATGTTGCTTCGACTTCAGAGTGGTTACTCCATTGCACTTTGCACAGCTTGGTGGTCTTGCTCCTTGTAACTCTTTCTGACACATCCAAGATTTTGATGGGTTGCTCTCTGTAAGTGAGGTCTTCTTGGAGGTCCACAGCTTCTAAAGGCATTTGGTCCTCGGCACTTCATAAGCATTTCTTCATGTGACACATGGAACACATCATGGACTCCGACAAGGCGAGGAGGAGGTCCAACTTGTAAGCCACTTGACCCTTCTGCAAGAATTGGTAAAGGTCCAATAAATCTTGGGGCAAGCTTCCTACTAACTCGAACCATTTGCATACCCTTGAGAGGTGACACTTTGAGGTAGACTTGATCTCTGGGACAAAAGCTAGGTCTCGCTGCGTCTAATATCTCGCATAGCTCTTTTGCCTAGTTTGAGCGACCTTTAACTTCTCCCTTATTGACCTTACTTGATCTTGACTTCTTTCGGTAGGTCAGACCAAGAACTTGGCCTTCACCCGTCTGTCGGTACAAGGAGTCCTACATTTTCTCTCGAAATAGCTTCAAAAGGGACATTTGGAGGCTAAGCTTGGTAGTCAAGTATTGTAGGAAAAATTCGCATATGGTAACATCTTGTCCCAACTAGATTGCCTTTCGAGCACAAGCTCTCGGCATGTCCTCAAGGAGTTGGTTAACTCTTTCGGTTAGGCCATCTGTTTGTGGGTGGTATCTTTATCTTGAAGTTGAGTCGGTGCCCAAGGCATCATGTAGCTTTTGCCAAAATCTGGAGGTGAACTGAGATCCTCTGCCTGAGATTATCTTCTTTGGAACACCATGCAAGCATACGACCTTTGCCATGTAAATTTTTGCCAGTTTGTCTCCAGAATAGGTAGTCTTCACAGGAATAAAGTGAGCCATTTTTGTTAACCTATCCACAATGACCCAAATAGAATCGAAACTAGCTTGGGTACGAGGTAGTCCAGTTATAAAGTCCATCCCGACCTCTTCCCACTTCCACTCGGGTATGGGTAAAGGTACTAAAAGTCCTCCAGGTCTTTGGTGTACGGCTTTAACTTTTTGGCAAGTGTCACATTTGGCCACAAAATCTGCTATTTCCTTCTTCATTTTCGGCCACCAATACAACTCCTTGATGTCTTGGTACATTTTTGTAGCTCCTGGATGTATAGAATACAATGCCTCATGTGCTTCGTTAAGTATTACATCTTTGAGCTCGTGTTATTGGGCACCTGAGCCTCTTATCAAACCAAACCGCGCCTTGGTCATCTTCAAAACCAGTAGCCTTCCCTTTTCTTAAGTTGGTCTTGATTTCTTGGATGCGGCATCTCCAACTTGAGTTTGCCTTGATCTGCTTTTTTGCAAGGTGGGTTGCACTTCAAGTGCTGCTAAGAACCCTTCTTCAACTAACTCAAGTCTAAGCTTCAAGAATTCCTTATGCAAAGTAGGTTGGCTCTCCTTGATCATCAATGTATTGGCATAAACTTTCTGCTCAAAGCATCTGCCACCACATTGGCCTTGCAGGTGGTAATGAATTCCACATTGTAGTCCTTAATTAGCTCTAGCCACCTTCTCTGCCTCAAATTCAAATCACTTTGAGTAAAGATGTACTTTAGGCTTTTGTGGTCGATATAGATTTCACACCTATTACCTATGAGGTAATGGCGCCAAATCTTTAAAGCGTGAACCACAGCAGCTAACTCTAGGTCATGAGTAGGGTAGTTTGCTTCATGGGGCTTCAACTGTCTTGAGGCATAAGCCACCACTCTTCTATCTTGCATTAGAACACAGCCAAGTCCTTATTTTGATGTATCACAATAGACTTCAAAATCTTTCCTGACATCTAGAAGAACCAAAACTGGGGCAGAGGTTAACTTTTTCTTGAGCTCTTGGAAGCTTTGATCACAATTTGAGGTCCAAAGAAACTTCTTTTCTTTCTTTAACAGCTGAGTTAGAGGTCTTGCAATTCGGGAAAAGCCTTCAATAAACCTTCTGTAGTAACCGGCCATGCCAAGAAAACTTCGAACTTGAGACACAGATCTAGGAGGTTCCCAATTGAGCACATCCTGAACCTTGCTAGGGTTGACAGACACTCCTTCTTTTGACAAAACATGCCCCAAAAAGACCACTTATTTTAGCCAAAACTCACACTTACTAAACTTGGCAAAGAGCTGATGAGCTCTCAGCTTCTCCAAAACTGAAAAGAGATGCCTTGCATGCTCCTCTTCACTCTTGGAATATACTAGAATGTCATCAATAAACACAATGACAAACTTGTTTAGGTATTCCATGAACACCCTGTTCATCAAATTCATGAAATAGGCAGGGGCATTGGTCAGCCCAAAAGACATGACAGTGAACTCAAATAACCCATACCTAGTTGAAAAAGCTGTCTTAGGGATGTCTTCCTTTTGAATCTTGAGTTGGTGATATCCTCTCCTCAAATCTATCTTGGAAAACACAGCAGCTCCCTTCAATTGATCAAACAAATCATCAATTCTTGGCAAAGGATACTTGTTCTTGATGGTGACATCATTGAGAGCTCTGTAGTCCATACACATTCTTTGAGTGCCATCCTTTATAGGCACAAAAATCACTGGGGCTCCCCAAGGTGAGGAGCTAGGTCTAATAAAACCCTTGCTCTGCAAGTCTTCCAACTGTTTCTTCAACTCCACATGATCATCAACATGCAATCTGTAGGGCCTTTTGGAGATGGGGGAGGTCCCTGGAACAAGGTTAATGACAAACTCAAGGTCTCTGTCTAGAGGCATTCCTGGGAGCTCATCAGGGAACACATCCACAAACTCTTTAACAATAGGGACATCTTCCAAAGCTTGAACTTGAGTACTACAAGATAGGGCTCCTTGGAGCTTCTCTGAGATGGCCGAAAACTTCACAGTGGCACCACTAGGGCTGGTCAAAGAGATACTTCTATCACTACAATCCAACATGGCATGGTGGTTAGCCAGCCAATCCATGCCCAAGATCACATTTAGGGACATGGTGTCCAAAAGGATAAGATTGGCTAGAAATTTTACTCCTTCTATGACCATTTTCACTTGTGGGCAACCCTGGTTTGTGCTTAATTCTGAACCGGGGGATTGAACCAACAAGGTAGACTTAAAACAACAATTGGCTGGTGCTGCAGCAAAACTCAGAAATAAGCGAATGGGAAGCTCGAGAATCAAACAAAAGCTGCGGTATGCATTGAATTTACTAGGAACATACCTAGTACCACATCCGAGGAGGTCTGAGCTTCTTCCACTGCGACATGGTTCACACAGCCCCTTCCAAAAGACTGGGAGGTCCTAGCTTGAGGAGGTCCTGCTGCTTGAGAGGTCTTTGCCGAGGGATGTCCTAAAGTAGAGGTCTTTCTGGCTTACTTTCGATCTTGATGGGCATTGATTGGCGAAATGCCCCACTTGGTGACACTTGAAATAGGTGATCCCAGCTGCTGTGGAGGTCGTTGGGGTTGGCTTGGTGTTGCCAAAGTGATCTTGTTGGGCGAGGACAGTAGGCGGGAGGTCTTAGCGAGAGGTCTGGGAGGTCTGAAGGTCCTTGGCGCTTGGATTGGTACTGCACAAATGTCTTGACATGCTGGGGAGGTCTTTGTTGAACACTGGAGGGTGGCATCTTTCTCTTGAAAGACTCAGAAAGTTCTCTTCGGGACTCCTCAATGAGCATTGCCTTGTTCACCATATGTTGGAAATCAGGATAATCGTTGCCAACAACTTGAACTTTTAGACTGGGATGGAGGCCTCGCCTAAAACGCTTCTGCCGTGCATCATCTGTAGCCACATCCTCGCGAGCATAACGTGACAATTGAGTGAACTTAGTGAGGTACTCACTCACTGACATCTTGCCTTTCTTGAGATCTCTAAACTTCTCCTTTTTCATCTCTACCTTCCCATCAGGGACATGCGAGTGGCGAAATGCAGCTGCGAATTCTACCCACGTGATCCTCTGGGAGTCAGCATGTGAGGCACAAAATGTGTCCCACCATTCAGCTGCAGGTCCTTCTAGTTGATGTCAGGCAAACAAAACCTTCTCCCTGTCTTCACAGTGAGCAATATCCAGCTTTTTCTCTGTTGATCTCAGCCAATCATCTGCATCTAAGGGCTCAGGGGAGCTTGAAAAAGTAGCTAGACGCGTCTTCAAGAACTCTGATAGCCTTGATTGCTGGTGAGCTGGGGGTGGAGGTGGTGGCACTACTGCAGCTTGACTATTCTGGCTCATCATGACAAGTAAAGCATTGGTGGTCTGGCTTTGTTGAGCCATAATTTGATTCATGTTCTGCATCATAGAGCTCATCATTTGGGCTGTCTTTGCCATAAAGCCGCCCAAAACCGGATCTATTGCTTGCCACTAGAGGGGTGGAGGTGGTGGCAAGCGCTGCGGGGCTCACCCGACTTGTTGATGCCGAGTCTGCACCATCTGGACAAAACTCTAAAGGTTTAATAGGTAAGAAAGAAAGCATAGTAGGTAAGAGGGATAAAGCATCAAGATAAGTGAGAACAGAGAGATAAAGATAGAGCATCTATTAGGGGTGACTGGGTCAAACCCAAGAGGGAACCAAAAGGCCAGGAGGCCAAAAGAGGCAACAAAACTACAAAACAGAGGTCTTAGAGACCAAAGCTAAGCGAGACTCGGGCTAGGACCACTAGCCCTAACCTTTCTATCGTCGGCCCTATAGAAATTATAAAGGCAAGGAGGTCAAATTAGACTTAAAATTGAGGTTCCAGCAAGGGCAAGATAACAGAACTAAAGGAGTTAAGATTGAAGTAGAACAGGGTAAGAAATGATTTGGACAAGTTAAGTGCAACATAGAACCAGAACAAGGAAAGAACCTCCAAACAAGTTTTAGGTTGGTTACTTTTTAGAAAATAACTTTTGAATTGAAACTAAAACGACCTTTCTACCTATGGCCACGTCCTCTGTGACCACAGGGCTCGATATACCTGTGACGGTCCACCCTGTGATGCACCGCAAGAGGTCCGGGAGGACCATTTTTTTTTGTGCTGCGGAGCCACCACAGAGAGGAGTGGTAGCACCGCACGGTGCATTACCGAGAAGGTCTGCCAGGACCTCCCAGGAGGTCCTGAGGACCTCCTGGAGGTCTTGGCCGCCACCCACTCGGTAGCACCTCCAGGTACATCACTAGAGAGGTCCGACAGGACCTCCCAGGCTAAGTCCCGTAGGACCTCCTGGTGGTCCTGCCCCTGTGCATCTGAGCTAGTCCCAGGACAACAGAGCTAGCTCACACAAGAACACCAGCTAATGTCACAACCACAAGGTCAAACAAAGATGAAGAAGACAAATTAAACATAATATATAACAAGACCTTATGGTCAAGCTTGTTAACAAGAGGTCTGCCACTGAGGGCTTACAAAACCAACAAGGACTTACAACTGGCAACAAGGAGCTCTAGGGCTCCAACACCAAAAGCACGCAAAAGCCATCCAACAAGCACCACAGGCTGTCGGGTGGAGGACGTCCTTGGCAGCTTAGTCGTCGAAGAATTCCTCCTCAAAGATGTCTGCACTACCCTGCACTTGATCATCTTCATAATCTGCTTTGACACAGGGCTTAAGCCATGAGTACTTTGAATGTACTCAGCAAGTCACAGGGAGCAATTATGCAATGATATTCATGCAAGGGCTTACCAATTGAGAGCTGTATGGTTAGTTTGCACAAAGCCAAGTTTTGACAGCAATAGCAGTAATAGATTGAAAAGGCAGCAAGGTGAACAATAATACATAATAAATTGAAGCTTGAAAAAGTGGAGTGAGCACCAGCTCACATCCACAACCAAAAATGGTGGAGGTGCAGGTCGGACGGTGGCGTGTCCTCACCCAATAACCCTCTAGTGCACCCACTCTAGAGGTCCGAACCACCTGGACCACTACTCCGAGCCAACCCCGACCCCTCCGAGCCGGCCAAGGTCTCTTCGAGGCAAAGCCAAGGCATCTCGCTGCAGTGCCCAATGGACACAAACTTTGAAACAACTACCCCTTGCACCATTTTCACCGAGCATGTCCATGACCAAGGACTTAGCTATTCGAATAGATCTTACACTCGCAGAGGTGTACAACTTTACCCACAATCCACGATCTCTCTGCGGATCGGGTTCCGGTCACCCTTGCTCACTTCCTAAGGTGAGCGGTCTAGAGCCTGCAAGGCCTTTACAAAGCTTTGAATCGACTCTGAGCTGCCCGCTAAGGTTTCGTAATCCCCTTTGGTCTAGAAGTCCGCAGGTTCATGGGTGCCCTCTTGCCAACGAATCACACGCTCAACCACAACAGCCCCAAGCCATCTCATTGCTAATTATTCAGCCAGACCATTCCCATAAAATGATCTTGTGGTTGCCTTGCTTTGGCCAGTTAATAGACACAAAGTTAAGTCCTTAATTGTGCTAAGGCAAGACTTCCACAACCAAGTGTACACAGCACCCACTACTCACTCCCTGCCTTCTTGCCTCAGCAAAACAATTTGTATTAACCCATGCCAAAAGACCACCCAGTCTTGGCACAACAATTTTCAACCAAGTGGTCTCACACCATAGTCAATACAGCTTAGGCATCCTGCCATAGCTGCTCAACAGTGGCACCAACCACACATTCCATAAGTTATTAGTCAAGATTATTAGAGATGAAGCATGATACGTCCGAACCACGTTTTCTAAGCAAAGCTATAAAAGACCTACGGCCCCCCGTGTTGGCAAATAACAAAGAACATCAACTAAATATCCACCCTAAGGCTCACAAGGTAAACATGACAACATGATAGGGACAAAGTATGAAGGAGGTATAACAGCAAGTAGGCAAGTAACTACAGCCCAAACCATTTTCTTATAAACATAGCCATGCATGATAAAGTAAAACCGAAATACATTTGCAAAACTAGGTTCAAGATGATCAAAAGGAGGTCTGTGGCTTGCCTTGGTCAAGCAGTGGAGAGCCTTCAGTAGAGAGAGCTGGGTCCAAGATCTCCTCAAACTCGTGATCTACACGTTTGCAAGAAAACCAAATAAGCAAAACCACACTAAGCCAAGGAACTTCAAAAGACTCCAAGGAACACAAACCAACTCAAAGAAGAAAGGAAAACCAAGAAACTCAAAGACACCTCAACGAGCTCTCACAGGGAGGTCCCGCAAGGAGGAAACCAAAGGGGGAGACAAGGAAGAAATGAGCAACAGGTTGCAAAGGCTTGCCGCCTGTGCTATATATAGCGGGAGTTGGTAGTGTGCACCACAAGGAAGCTCGATGGACGTGTTGGCAATCGGGCAACTAGGGCGGGGCTTGCCCTAAAAGAATTGAAATAAAGCACCTCAGATGTGACTGCATTTAATGTGACCCGACCCCTATTAAATGTGCACAGAGTTCTAAGGCAAGAGCAATAATAGCAAGGTTGAGAGGGGCTGGCAAAGTGGGGCCAGTCAAAAGGGTGCACCACTGGTCAAAGAGGTGGCCCCACCGCAAGGGTCGCCCCCACAAAAGACCACAGGGGAGGTCCTGGACAGGAGGTCCAAAACGCTCACACGAGGAGGTCCAGACACTCATATCTTCACAAGGAAGGTCTAACGGTCAAGATCTCAAAGAGGAGGACTCAACGGTCCAGATTAAAGGGTGCAAGGAGGTCCTGACAAGTAGATCTCCAAGAGGGAGATCTAACGGTCAAGATCTCAAAGAGGAGGACCTCAACGGTCCAGATCAAAGGGTGCAGGGAGGTCCTGACCAACAGGGATATTCAGGATTAAGAGGGTGGTCTTTACAAAAGACCAGCAAGGATCGAGGAGGTGGTCCTTGCAAAACAGCCAGGAAGAGGTCCTAGGAACAAAGGAAAACGCGCAGCAAAGCAGCTCCGTTCGATTGGAATCGGGCGGTCCAAAAAAGAAAGGAACGTTCGGACCATCCAAACGTTACCTCGCAGTTGAGCTGTCAGATCCAGATCGGCTGGCGCAAAACGAAGGGGTCGTTCGAACCGAGCGAACAGACCAGCAGGACTAGGCCGTCAGATTTAGATCGGATGGCTAGGAGGGGAAGGGGACGTTCGGACCAAGCGAACGCGCCCTAAGGATCGGGCCATCCAAACAACATCGGACGGTCCTTAGGTGAGGAACGCAAAGCCTTAAGCGATACAGCCACAAGAGTCAAAGATGGTCCAAGCGCTACGGAGGTCTTGGACCTAAGGAGGTCTGGACCTAAGGAACCAACGAAGGGAGGACCTGGACGGCTAAGATCTCCAAGAGGGAGGTCCTAACGACCAGATCTCAACAAGGGGGAGGTCTCAGGCGCTAAGATCTCCAGAGAGGAGGTCCTAACAGCCAGATCTCAACAAGGGAAGGTCTCATGCTAAGATCTCCGAGAGGAGGTCCTAGCGGCCGATCTCAACAAGGGAGGTCTGTGCGGCTAAGATCTCAGAGAGGAGGTCCTAACGGCCAGATCTCAACAAGGGAGGTCTCATGCAACTAAGATCTCAGAGAGGAGGTCCTAACGGCAGATCTCAACAAGGGAGGTGCAGGCGGCTAAGATCTCGAGAGGAGGTCCTAACGGCCAGATCTCAACAAGGGAGGTGCAATGCGGCTAAAATCTCGAGAGAGGAGGTCCTAACGGCGAGATCTCAGCAAGGGGAGGTCTCATGCGGCTTAGATCTCCAGAGAGGAGGTCCTAACGGCGATCTCAACAAGGGGAAGTGCAATGCGGCTAAGATCTCCGAGAGGAGGTCCTAACGGCGAGATCTCAACAAGGGGAGGTCTCAGGCGGCTTAGATCTCGAGAGAGGAGGTCCTAACGACCAGATCTCAACAAGGGGAGGTCTCAATGCGGCTAAGATCTGCAGAGAGGAGGTCCTAACGCCAGATCTCAACAAGGGAGGTCTGCATGCGGCTTAGATCTCCAAGGGAGGAGGTCTAGGGAAGTCCCAAGCGGGCACTTGGGGAGGTCCAAAAAACTGGAGCGCCCAAGAGAACTCAAGGAGGGTTCAAAAAGAAGGTGAGAGGTCCACGGGATGGTCTGAGTGGTGGGGAGGTCTAAACCTCAAAGAGATTCAAACCAATAAAGAAAGTTAAAAGAGAAGAGACAAACCAGGGCACACAGAGAGGCTTGCGAGAACCAACGACCTAAGGGCAGCAAAGACACAACAGAGAGCCTGGCAACCGCAAGGAACACCAACAAAGAGCTTTGTTAAGGTTTGATTAATTCAGTTGAACTCTCCAAATTTTCAAAATATCAGGTTAAGCTTTGGATTCTCAATAAAGCCAAATGGTTACTTTTATTTTGAAAACTTGGCAAGAACTTAAGGGAAACGGGACGTTACACTATGGCAGTCAGTATCTGGCCCTTGTACTTCCTAGTCAAGAATGTATCATCTACGCACAAGATTGGACGACAGTGCTGGAATGCATTAATGCATGGACCAAACGCGAAGAATGCTTGCTACAATACCCTCTTATTGGCCCACTTTGCATGCATGGCATCTTGAATGTCGATATGGGTGCCAGGATTCCTATCTTGTATGACTCGGAGTTGGCCGGGGAGGTTGTGGTAGGAATCCTCGAACGTGCCCCACCTTGATTCCAATGCCTTTTGTTTTGCCCTTCAAGGCTTGATATAACTGATTGTGTACTGTAACCTTGCCTCAATCGCCCGAATGATAGATCGTGGCTCAAAATCTAGATTATCCACAATCTCATTGTACATGAGATTGGCGATGAAGCCTGATGATAGGTTCCTGTGGGACTGCACTGACTCAAAAACGACGCATATGTGAGAGACCACTATAGAGCACTTCCAGTAGTTGTCCCACTTAGGCTGAAATACGTGCACTCGCTAAGGGCATCCCTCTATGCCGCACTTCGCGTCGTAGCATCTTATGGTAGACTTGACGACTATGAATGTGTGCCGTACCGATAAGGCCCAGAATTTGACCGCGTCCTGTACGACCTCCTTGCATTTGTACATAGCGCCTAGCCTGACCTCGCTCTGGTCGTACTCCCACGGTACACGGGAGCCTTCGTTGACGATGGGGTTGTCGAACTAGTATGTGTTCCACTCGGATGGAACCGCATGTTGGTCCACATCATCCTCATTGTCGAAACCTTCATCTTCAGATAATGCCATGTAGTCTCAGTCTTCGAGATCCATCCTTCGCATTACGGTTTCCACCTCCTCACCCTCGTCAGCAAGACCACTAGCTTGCCTGACCGAATGAGCTACTTCCTTAGGGTCTTCATCGACAGCATCAGCAACTCTGGGAGCTTCAGCCATTGTGTGTGCCGCGCTGTGGCTGGAGTCCCTGACTTCTTCTTCGGCGTCCGCACCCCCTTCTTGTTCAGCCGCGGATAGAGGAGTGGGTTTGGCATATGCCTACACTAGAAGGACCAATCTCCACCCTTCCTCCCTCGCCATGCGTACATATGACTGCCATGAATTTGTTCCCTTCAGCTGCACTAACTCCCAATAGTGCCCTGACTATAGTAAATTTTGAAATTGGCGACGTCGGACATATTTGACGCACTGCATCATAAAAAACATTTCCACGATTAACCACATATCTAAAACTAGACTACCCACCGAAAAGTATTATGTAAAACATACTACACTGCGTAACCGTACATCTAAAACTATGTAATCCATTCGGTTAAAAAATTACTCGAGAGGCGGGCAACCGGATGGGCAGTGCTTCACTAGCTTCTTTCCTCCCCTCTACTCTTCTCTCTTCTCTCATTCTCTTTTTACTGAATAGAAGTGAGTCATGTACCGAATTTTTGGGTTTCAAGAGGTTTTTATAGAGTTAGACTTCATGTCGGAAGCTGTCGCCAATTGACGACAGGAAGTAAACAGTCTTCCTGTCGCTAGTTGAATTGGCGACAGATAACTGGACCGGCGACAGGAGAGCGAGTGGGTCCCTGTCGTCAATTCAACGGCGATAGCTGAACTGGCGATGGGGAGTCATTTTTGTAATTTTTAGGGCGGTTATTTATTTTTATTAATATCTTTTAAACAAGTATTATTTAAAAAAAATTCGGCGTTAGCAGGGGTTACCTTGAGACGGAGCTCTGGCCGCGGCAGTACGCGTAGCAAAACATGTAGCTGCAACGCGCATCAGCGAACGTACAACACGGCAGCACAGCAAGCGTCGGGCAGAAATGGGCGTGAAGAAAGACAGACGGAGGAGACGGTCGCAAGCAGCAGAAAGGAACGCACCTTTCTGCAGAGCTGACGCACGCAGGGCACGAAGTGGAAGAAGTCACCGAAGACGGGGCCCGACCAACGCATGGCCTACCATTAGAGGACGAAACAGCACGGGCACCGTGTGAGGCGACAAAGCGGAAGAAAAGAACGCGGCAGTATAGGAAATGCAACCGACACAGTGAAGCGGAGCAGCGCAGCGAACATAGTGGCCGCCGATCACGCGGGAACCACCAGCAGCGAAAGGAACTGTGCGCTGCGAACGCGTGGTTAGATAGGCGGAGTGGTAAACTGGCTCGAGCAACAGACAACAGTGCATCTCTGACCGTGAGTGGACAGGAGAAAGAAACTGGGCGCTACGGACGTGCGGACAGACAAGCGGAGCAAGGAAAAGTAAGCGCACGCAACGCGGCAAGAGACGTGCCGACGATTCGAGAGGCACGAAACGGATCCGACGGCGCAAAGAGAAGGCAGCACGATCGAACAGGTGACGATTGTTGGAAATAATCTTGTCATAGTAGTGTAGTTAGTTTAGTAAATTGCATGTGATGTGCAAGCATGATGATTAGCCGGTCATTGAACGTGGACCTGCATGCTAGGAGGGAAGGAGGGAGTGGTTTTAGTGGTTAGGTCCATGCATATAGCTGCATGCAAGGCATGCACAATGTGCGTGCGTGCGTTAGGACATGTACAGTGGGATGACATCAGTAGTCTATAATCTTTGTCATATAAGATTTTTAATGATGTGGATGTCGAGAGAACGAGAGAAGAATGAAGTATGCGGTATCTGACGAACGATCTATAAGACCTTTATAGACGATTGTTTTGTTGTTGTATCCATGCTGTCTATACAGCTTGTGGTGTCATATATACATAACTTAAAGACAACCTATTGTATGGGTTATTTTTAATTTTGCCTATAGATGATATGGAAAGTATTACAGACAACGATCATCTATATCATTGTACACGCCCTAGCCCTTAGTGGCCGGTGTGTATAAAAGCTCATGTTAATTTGTAGTTTGCTTGGAGTGTGGAACAACCAAGAGCAGTTGCAAGTTGAGTCCATCATTTGCTCCAGTATGTGTGAGGGATTAACACATATGCGTGTACACGAGAAGGAATAACAGGAGGAGTTTCTCCGTGCGTCTCTTTTGTGTGTGTTCATCTATTCTCCACCTGTGCGAGTGTGTATCAAACACAACAAGTTATGAGTGAGTTCTCTCCCGGGATACTCCAACAACGATTGCACGGCGACGCGGGCGGCCACGAACGCGTGCAGATGCGATCGAACGGGCGTGGTTTTCCTGCCGACATAGAGCGCCTGGAGCGGCACTTTCCAACGGCCTTTAAATACGGTAATAACTCGTACGCACGCAGACTAGCCACCAAGCTTGCTCGTCAAAAGATCAAGATATGGCTTCCATGGTCATGGGCTCGCCTGCAAGGAGCAGCAGCGCGCAGCTCCTCCTCCACTTCCTTGTCGCGTACTTTCTCTTCTGCTCGTCCCTTGATGCTCCTCCTCACAGTATAGCGGCGGCGGCAGAAGATCCACAACCACTGCTGTCCTTCAGCTTCGACTTCTCCAACACATCCTCCTATCGCTCAGAAGACCTAAAGTTCGAGGGCGACGCGACCGTGCACGGGAAGATGGTCGACCTCACCTGCAACTCGCACGACCAGATCATCAACCGTTGCACGGGGCGGATGTCGTACGGTCATCCCGTGCCGTTCTACGACAACACCACCGGCGAGGTGGCCAGCTTCAGCTCGCGGTTCACCTTCGCCATCATCCTCAACGGCGATGCGGACAACAAGGGTGATGGCATGGCTTTCTTCCTCGCCAGTTACCCATCAAGCATGCCGCCGGCGCCGGGCTCAGCCGGGGGCAACCTCGGCCTCATTGGCGGTGGCTGGAGGACCGCCTACGACGCAGCCCGGTTCGTCGCCGTCGAGTTCGACACGTTCCCCAACGACTGGGACCCCAAGAGCAGCTACGACCACATCGGCATCGACATCAGCGCTGTCGACTCGGTTAACACAACAAGCTTGGCCAACTTCAGCCTGAGCGGAACCATGACGGCGTCCATCACTTTTGACAACTCCACCCGGATGCTGGTCGCCTCCCTGCAGTTTGATGACCATCCTTCTCTTCTTCCCGTTCAGGTCAGCACAAAGTTACCGCATCCGGACACATTGCTCCCGCCGGAGGTGGCGGTGGGATTTTCTGCGGCCACCGGCGCATCCATTGAGCTCCATCAGATACTGTCCTGGTCCTTCAACTCAACTCTGCCCGCTCCGTCCTTCAAGTCTACTCTGCGCGCTCCGTCCTTCGACTCAACTCTGCCCGCTCCGTCCTTCAAGTCTACTCTGCCAGCTCCGTCCTTCGACTCAACTCCGTCCTTCGACTCTACTCTGCCCGCTCCGTCCTTCAACTCAACTCTGCCCGCTCCGTCCTTCAACTCAACTCTGCCCGCTCCGCTCCACACAGGTATGCACGCATGCTTGAATATTCTACCTCACGAGCAAGGAATTTTCCTTTTTTAGGTACTTAATTTGGCATAAAAAAGGCAACACTAGCAGCTGATTATCCAAAACCTCTACCATGTTTCAAAATAAGCGGTGAATCTGACGCAATTGCATGCCTAGATACTGTATATAAATATGTCTACAATAAAGTTGTATTCGCGTGGACTTCTAACATCTGCTTCTAATTTATACCTGATTAATCAGCACTGTGATACAATAGTATTCATCATGGAATGTGCTTCTACCTTATATCTAACTAGCAGAATTTCCCACACAATTATACGGCTAGATATTGCAAAATATTGTATTTGTTATATAACTTTATTGTCTTTCGAAAATATGGTTGTATATAGTATACAATTGAAATATATATATAATGTATACATAATTAGTCTACATCGTTATAATCTGACCATACCAAAATAATTTTGCTTTAAGGGGTTTTATTGAGTATTTCTTGTTGTTTATAGATATATAGATAAATCTGCATGACATAACGTAGACTCACCAAAATAAAGTGATCTAGATATTTTTATTTGGACGTGCCTAACGCGCGACCGCTCGCGCTATCATCTTTTGTTGGATTCATTTCCATCCGCGCGCTATCGGATGGCACACCAAGCAAGCCAAACAGAACTCCACAAAAAAAAATGAAACAGAAAATTCTTCTATTCTTAGGAACGTGAAATTTGGCAAGGAGAGCAACTTAAAAAAAAAGCAACTCACGACACAAGCATCAACTCAAAGTTTAGAGAAGCAACTCAAAGCTTTTAAAATAATGAGGTAGTAACTCCACAAGCAGCAACTCAAAGTTAAGGAAAAGTTACGTAGCAACTCCAACATATCTAGTTGAAATCGAGTAGTCACACGAAGCTTCAGAAAAAAAAGGTGGCAACTTCAATTGAAATCGAGGAGCAACTCAAATGTTTAGAAAATTTTTTGGGTTGCAACTCCAGTTAAAATCAAAGATCAGATATAAACTTTATAAAAAAAATCAAGTAGCTACTCCAGTTTAAATCGAGTAGCAACTTGAAGCTTCAGAAAAAAAATATCAGGTATCACCTCCATTTGAAATCGAGTACCAACTCGATCGAAACGTTACAAAAAAATCAGGTACAAACTCTAGTGAGATTGATAGGTTGATAGGCAGCCCAAGCTTAAAAACAGTTGACACACGAAAAAAGAGGTAGCAACTGCAGTTGAAATTGAGGAGCAACTTTACTGAAAATTGGGTAGCAACTCGATCATGCCTTCACGAAAATCAAACAAGCAACTCACTCAACTCACCCTTGAACATAAGTGGACAATATAACCTCCATCTTTGCATTAAAGAATTCTGGTAGAACTTGGTCCTGAACTGCTTGATGAAGATCTCCTAAGTAATAGGACCCTAAGCAGCAGTCCTAGAAGACAACACCTCTCTAACTAGATGTCCACCTGACCCTTCAGTTGAAAGGCCACAAAGCAGACCTTCTATTGTGAGGTCAACTCCAGAGTTCCAAACTGCCTCTACATGTAGCGTAGCCAGTTTGCCGCTTGGACCGCGTGCAGTATCCATCGAACGAATCCAACCTCAACGCCATCCAATCACCAAGACTCATTCGCACCTCAGGTGCGGCTAGAGGATTAGCAGGGGCAACAATAGGTGCCGCAACAGCAAGGGCTGCTAGCGCCTGCTGACGAAACATGTAGATCTCTCCCACAAGTTCTCTCAACAAGGCGGGGGTTCCCTCCTAACCCCTGGCTACAGGCTGGTTAGCATCAACCTCCTCCTCAAAACCACTCCCCTCAGCAACAGACTCAACATCATTGGGCGGTGGCTCCACCGGGCCACCCGATGACCACGGCCATAGCCTCCTACACAACCTCCACGACCATGGCCTCTACCCCTCGGCATAGCTAACCACCACAAACAATCATTCATACAATAAGCTCAAAGCATCAACCTCATATCATAAATCATCAATGCCACATAGCGAATACGTAAATACAATGCTTGACCCATTCCCATCCTACTACGCACCAGTGTGTCAAATTTTAAGTTATTTAACCATACTAAATCAACTTCTAGAGTTTAATTAACCAATAACAAATTTTAGTTAAGTTAGCCAATCCTAGAGCAAATTTTAGTAGATTAACTTAACCTAACTTGTCAAACTATTCACCACGAACCTAAAACCCACTCTGATACCAACTGTAACACCTCGACCCAACACCGAGACAGAATATCACCTAAATCATTCTCACTAACAATTTAAACCATAATTACCAATAATTTCTGCAAGCTATGCATGGAATAAAACCCCACAACAGGTCACAGAGCAACAAACTTAACAATATAAAAGCATAAAGGATTAACTTTTACAGCTTCGAACCACGTGCCAAAGAATGCTCAAGTCACCCGCTCCTGAGAAACGCCTGAGTCACAAGCTCTCGAGAAACGCTCGGGTCACATGTGCTCGAGAAACGTTGTTACCATGCTCCTAAGGACATAGGGTGGCAATAAATAATATAATCAAACTAATATCGAACAAACCAAAGTTCCAATCATTAAATTAATAATAACCAAGTCTAATAATAAATTCTAGATGAAGTATCATATCTCTAGATTTTGTCAAAGCAAACTAAATAGAGAATGTATTTGTAATAATTGCATGTGATGCACATGTGCTATTCCATCCCATACATGTCACCTTCATTGTCCACCTAAAATCAACAACAAAACAAGGGTAAGTCCAAAGCTCGACAAGTATATAATAGAACAATAAACACACAGCTTATCATACAATTAAACCATTTTAATCGTCATCCGCATACTCAATTAACCATATCATCTTTCACGTAGTTAATTAACACAATTAAATTTTCATATATGCAATGCTCAAGTATGCTCCATACTCATATGCAACTCCATCAGCTGATACTAGTATAGTGGAGTGATCACCCATTGGTGAACCACTCTATCCTTCATTCCTGTGAAGTCCCTACCGATGTAGCATTTTATGTAGAGCTATCCGGATTAGTCATGTAACATTACTCACCGACCTCACTGGAATAGTTACATGACTTTCTCACCGTCCCGGTTACATGACTTTCTCACCGTCCTGGCTTGTGCAACTTCTATCATGATAAATGCAAAATGTGCAACAACTTTTCTATTATCCATTATCATGTCGTCCCCATGGTCGTATCATCATCATGTCATATTATCATCATTATATCATCATCATTATCATGGTATTTAAATAAGTATAAATAAATGTCATGGCAAATCAATTGCAGAGACAAGTAGCAAAATAAACCATTGTCTATCGCTCTACCATGCATTTGCCTTTTAGCCACGAAAGCTAGAAAGATGCAAAGGCGGCACCGAACTCGAAGCAACGCTCTCTGGATAAAAATCAATAATCCACCTAAAACATGTCACAACAGTACTCAAATATCAAACAACTCAATATCACTCCTACGCGCAAACCCAACACAATTAACCCACCTTTTACGACAACTTACCCACTGTCCTGATGATCAAACATCCATAACTTTTACTCCTAGATTCCAAATATAGCAAACTCAATATTTTCTGCAATCTATACCAAAATTTCTACACTTTCCTAGGTATGCAACTTCTCGGATTACGTCATCTAAATCCCCGTTTTTAACCTCGAAGGTAAATCTTGAACTTTACATAATAGCATATTTAACAATTTTATAACCATTTTTCTACCACATGTAAAATAGAATGTCATACCACTTCTGGTAATAATAGAGAATTATTTAACTAATCCTACTTATGACCATAATTTACTTCTACCATCTAATACACATAATAAAGCAATCTACACCACTTCTGTTAACAGCAACAGAATTCTGGACAGCAGATTCAAGAAGCCATAACTTTTAAACTATTAACCAAATCTAATAGTATTGTACTCTATGGAAATCTTAGACAGTTATATACAACTTGTATAAGACGGCAAAGTCATGCATAAGGACAGAGATACCCCAAAACTTCCTCAGAATGTTATGGAGTACTACTAACCTAAACAAGGCATCACCAAATTATCAATTCACATTATCAATCTACTCCAACCTTCAATTAAACAGTAATCTAACACCAAAACAAGGTTGTTCAGATCGTTACGCCGTGAAATTGAATGACGATCAAGGTTGGATCATGAAACCCTAGATTTATTGCCTCTTCTTCCTCTTCTCTTCCCTTCTCCTTCCTTGTCTTTCTTTCCTCCACCTTCCTTGGTGGCCTTTTGGTTCCCCTCCTTGCTCCTCCTTCGCAGCAACAGCTACAGTAGGTACAGCACAACCGGTGGCAAGCGGCGCAAGGGCGGCGCAAGGGCAGGGGAGGCAATTGCACGAGGAGAGGGCAGATGCAGCAAGGCAGGCGGTGGCTTGGCTAGGGCTGCCCCCCCTTTGGGCCCAGATCCTCTCCCCAAACCGAAACATACTTTGGTTCGGTTTGGACCATAGGCCGGCGGCCCACTACCTCCTCTGTTCTCTTACAAATTCCCTTTTCTTCTCTAATTCTTCTAATAAAAACAGGATATTACATGTAATGTCTTACGACCAAGATCAACTGAATGGATCCTGGTGGTGAAGTCGGCAATGGGCGTCCTCCTCGTCATGCATTTCCTCTCCTTTAAAAACCGATCCTGATTTTGTTTGATCCTACCAAAAAAACAAAAATACTTCCAAGTAATGTGTAACCAACAATAAGGACAGCATTAATGAGCAATTAAATAATTATTATCACGAAAAACAAAGGAAATATGCCCAGAAAACATGATACGGTTTGGCTGTATCAACCGGTCATCGCGGAGAACTTGGCATGGGCACAGATAGGCTGGTGAGGTAGAAGAGGGCAAAATTCGGGCTGAGTGCTCGGGCGAGCCAGAGTCAGGCAAGTTTGAGCTCAACAAGCAAGTGACACGCTCAGGTGGCCGTTTTATTTCCCAGGGAGGCGAGCGAGATGGAGCAGTCCACGGGCAGTGTAGCACATGAAGTAAAGCTGTCCCAGGAGGGGATGACGCGGGCGGAGACTGAGGACAATTGTGCCGCTTGACTCGCGTGGAGAGGAGACCGTCACAGGGACACAAGCGACGAGGCTTCTCCTGCACGAGCACGATGATGTCCGTGGTACCCGAGGCATGGGCCCGTTGACGGTAGTGGCATTGCCGCATGCGGGGTGGTTCCTGGCACTGCGATGTGATGCTGGACGGTACGAAGGCAGCAAAGGCATGGTGATGATGCAAGACACGACGAGAGGACGGAGAAGGAGCTAATAGTTCAGGGCCACGTGCATAGAGACCACGAGGCGACAGGCCAAGGAGTGACTAGCATGGGGTGGACCACACAAGACAGTGAGGAGGGATCCAAGAGAGTGAGCAAGTAGCTGTGATTGGTGTGACACGGGCCCCCTTGTAGGTTAAGGGGAGGCAGTCCGGGGTGCTTTGCACCTTCCAAGGCAGAAAGTGAAAAATGAGATAAACTATACTCTAGGATTTTGGTTTTCAAGAATGTAACACACTGGTTCAAACTCGACTCAATGTTTAGTTAACCGTGGGGCGGATTCACACATATAGCATCATATCTATAATTTTATCCTCACTTTATGTAAAATAGTTAAATTAGAGGTGCTACGTTTAGACCAAATATGCATTATATGCTTCTACAACTCACTCTCAGACAAGCAATGTCAACTAATCCTACCATCACAAGTCCATATGGGTAGCATGGACCGCACTACGAACAGACTAGAGTATTGCACTCACCCCCTTTGGGGACGCCCTTGGCAACACACCGTATACATAGCAATTTCACAAAACCACCTCTAGGTGCAACCTCTGTGCTGTGGGTACCAGTTAGTGGGCCCAAACACAAACATACCTGTACAACGATGGTTGATGCTCTGATACCATCTGTAACACACTAGTCCAAAATCCTAGAAAATTAAAATTTTGGAATTTTGGTCTGATACCATCTGTGCAGCGAGGGTTGATGCTCTGATACCATATGTACAACGAGGGTTTTTATTTTTAGAATTTTGGAATAGCTTTTAATAATCCAGAAAATCCTAGAACATCAAAATTTTGAAATTAAAGCATTTCAATCCAAATATATACGTGCAACTTTTGGTCAACTTTGAAATTTTCAAATGAAATCCTTTTTTAATTATAGAAAATTGGCAAATGTTTAATAAACTGGAAAATGTTTTTTTAAGTCCCAAAAATGAAGGGAAAATGCATAAAATTCCATTTTTGAATTATTTTTACACATTACAAATTTTTGGTACGTTACACAGGTCATGACAACAAGAAGGCAGCGATTATTGGTGGGTCGATTGTAGGAGGAGCTCTGGTGTTGGTGCTCGTGCTGTCGTGCATCCTCTCATGTTGGAAGTGGACAAGTAGACGCCATGCCTTTGAGAAGGGAACGAGGGGGCCTAGGCAGTTCGAATATCACGATTTGGCTGCTGCAACAGGTGATTTTTCTGAGGAGAAGAAGCTCGGAGAGGGTGCCTTTGGGGCAGTCTACAAGGGGTTCTTGAAAAAATTGGACCGCGAAGTGGGCTGTAAAGAAGATCTTGAAGGAGTCCCGGGGAGGAAACATGGACTTCTTCGCCGAGCTCAATGCCATCAGTGAAGCAAAGCATAAGAATCTCGTCAAACTTGTTGGCTGGTGCAGGGGAAACAGCTGGAACATCAGTGATTTCATGTGCTGGTGTAGGCAGAATAATAATAATAAGCTACTCCTTGTCTATGAGTTGGTGCCTAACGGCAACCTGCACGACCACCTACACGAAAGGGAGGAAGTACTGTCATGGCCAAAAAGGTACCCATAGCCCATAGGCATGCTTTCCATGAATGATCGATACGTATTCTAACAATGCAGATTCATACTTAACACTTTCTATGTATCTATCTACCTATCAGGTATAAAATAGTGAAGGACATTGCCTCCGCTCTGCTTTACCTCCACGAGGAGTGCCATCCATACATCTTGCACAGAGATATCAAACCAAGCAATATACTCCTGGACGAGCATTTTAACGCCAAGCTTGCTGACTTCGGGCTGTCAAGGATCGCTAACCATGACAATGCAACGCTGCTGACTGTCGCTATAGGGACTGAAGGGTACTTAGATCCACAGTGCAGGAAACCGGGGATGGTCGAGTTCAACCGTAGCACCGATGTCTACAGCTTTGGTATCGTTCTGCTAGAGATAGCATGTACAGGGAAGAGCAGGGAGCAAGTCTGTGATCTGTACAAGAGCAAAGCTATCAATCAGGCTGCTGATCCAAAGTTAAACGGCCAGTTCGACGTGAGTGAGATGGATCGTGTGATCGTCTTGGGGCTCGGCTGTTCCCTCCTTGAAAGTACCAGGCGGCCTACCATTCGGCAAGCAATGGATTTCCTGGAACATGGCAAGCCCTTGCCTGAACTCTCGGAGATGGGCATTTCGGTGTCCAGCGAACTGAGGTCTACAGTAAACCGGTACTAGCTCTGGCCTGAAACCACCTACGTCAGCTGGCAGCAACTCTTCTAATGAGCACCCCGCATGACTGGTTCAGTCAGTATCTGGGTCACTCCTTCAAGGTACGAGCTTCGTACGTGCATGGTTCTCAGTTAGTTTTTGGATTTGTATGCTTGTTTGATTTACTATGTACCCCATTGTCGGTTTCTAACACGCATCATGTCATGTATGTATGATTGCTGGCCTTGTCTGCATTCATGTTGGTTTGCCATATATGTGCGGATGCAAATATGTAATAAACAGTGTAAGATATACATATTGGTATTAGGTATTTGGGATGTTTTCTTCCATATGGTAGTTCGCCTTATTTTGAATCTGCCAATGAAAATTTCAGACAGAGAACAATGGAAGAAAAGATGGTTAGTGGATTCAAGAGCCCCACAAAGATAACAATGTTCATCTCCAGCCAATTCCTCTCCAGCCAATTCCTCTTAAGATTAGTGGCTGATGAAATGTAGTCATGCATGGAGCATACACCAAAAGAAACAAAAAATTGATTTTATGTGGCTCCCAGCATTTCCACAAGCATTCCATCTGAAGAGAGTGCACACCACACCAGTATGCTTGGGCGGTAGTGATTTGGATCTATACCTTCCACTATTATCTAAGCAACAAACCGATGGCATCTCTTCCATCAGAAAAAATCAGCTGCGCCACTTTGTCCAGAAGTTATCTCTAGGAAATTAATTCACGATCAGTTAACATCAGCCGAAATTGCAATTTCAGATCAGATGCAAACAAGCCTCGCTGACTGAGATTTGTGGAAGAGGTTTTGAGAAATAAATCCCAACACTGAGCTTTGATTAGGGACTGCTCCCTAGCGAAATATCATTCCAGAAGCCAGTTGCTCCCCTGAGCCCTGAACACACAACATGTTCCCCACCTTTTTCTGTAGTGATGTCTAACTTTTAGATGGCCTGACCAAAATTGAGAGCTGCTGGGCCTCTTGGGACAATTTAAACTTTTTTCGATGTTAACTCTTGAGTCGCTTGGGCCTGCTTGGCTTCTTCAACGCAGCACAACGGCCTGTGGAAATTTTTTACATTTTTGAAGAAATCTGTAACATGCCAAAAATCCAAACTTAGGTTATATGGACTGTTAATTAAACTAGAAGATAACCTGCGCCTAATGGCCCGGATGTGAATGGTTTCGGAGTTTATTTGATTTTAGTCTAGCAAAGAGTGTTCTAATCTCGAATAATTAGGAGCTGTGATAATTAAGAGTGTGATCTGTAACGGTGATATCTAAGGTAGAAAATTGCATAGCTTTGAATGTATCTTTATGGATGAAGGGAATAGCTGGAGAAGTAAGTAATATGGTAGTTACTTTTAGCATCGCATATGAAGTGCGAGAAAGATTCGAAAGCATTTGCACATACAGAGTGTAGTTGGCTACGGACATAGCTGAGCTGGAAACGTTTACAAAATATGACTTGCAGTAGTAATAGTCTAGGTCAGATGGGCGATGTAATGTACAATATTGCTAGAGAGTAGCGCTTAAACAGGTGGACAAAAGCAAGGAACTGTTTCTGGGGAAGTAGCGATCGTCGTGGTGACTTTGAAGCTTTCTGCAAAGCCTGTGTAGAGCAGAAGTGAGTTAGAAGGGATTAGCTTTTTTTTTTTTTTTTTTGCGAATGGTAATGAAGTATAACTAAGGTTCTGGTGGTACGCAGAGCATGCTCATCATTCGGTAGGCTTTTTCATAGCTGACCGTGTTTTCTTTGTAGGTGGTTTGGTTGCAGTGTGGGTAGGGAGCGACGCAGATTTGTGTAGGTAAACATGGTTAAGTATTATGATGCGGTAAATCAAGAGGTATATTAAAGAAATGTTACATCTAACTTAAGATGTTGTATGATGCCTTTGTCAACATGTGACTGAGATGACAATGTTAATGCTTACGTATTGCGGTGTAAGAAATTAAGAGATAAATTTATGCAACGCTGTGCATAAATTCAGATGCTGTATGAGGCTTTTATCAGTATGTGATTGAGATGATGGTGCTAACATACCTTTTAGTCGGAAAAGAAGGTGGAGTTTTATCCGGTGATGACACAGATTTTCCAGCCTGTGTTTTGGGGCGCTACAAATGTAAATAGGAGAGATATAAGTGGTATATCTAAAAGGCTTAAAATGGAACGTTAATGTAGTGTAAGTAAATAGCTTAAAGTCTTGGACGCTAATGAATATAGAACGGACATATGACCGATAGTATGTATGTAGCTTCGGCTTTTTTTTCTATGTTTATTTATTTGTTGTATGTAAGTTAGATGGTACTGTCACATTGGATAATTGTAGATATCTATGTTTAATGAGTAAACATAGTATAAAGTAGGCTTTGCTTTCTGATATCAGAAGGACGTAGTAAATCAATTCATGTAGGGGCTGTCAGAAATAGAAGTTTTTGTAGGTGCAAACTGCTATGAATAACAAATATTAGCACAAAAATCCGAGGAACGGGGCAATTTAGACGGTTGTAAAATCTGTATCTTTTTTTTTTGTCGTACCTCTGTATCTACGGAGCGGGTTGCAGTTTCGTAATCAGTAAAGAGGTTCCTGCGAATAGACTGTGATGGAGTACCGGTATCTCTACTGAAACAAATAGCAAACTGTTGATGACAAGATTTGGCATCTATAAAGGGTTTTAAAGACCTCTTGGGAGATTCTGGTTTCAGAGCTATAGTTGATCGGCAGAACCACCATCTAAAGCGGTATGACCGTATATTACTAGGCGGTAGCACCGTATGCCGTTCGGATCGTATTTGAGTTTTGTTGAAATTATGGTTTTCAGCAGGTGACAGCTAAATCGGTAGTACCGGTGTGTCAATTGCGGAACTACTTTGCGGTATGACCACAAGTGAGTGAACGGTACTACCGCACGTCACTTGATCTGAATAGATTCTTGGTGACGTCTGATTAAGATCGAACGGTCCAGATTACTGTGAACGTTCGGATCGTCCGAACGTAAAGGGATTTGTGAGGCGTCCGATTGAAATCAGACGGTCCAAAGGCAGAGAAACGTTCGGATCTCTAAATAGTGTACAGATCTGACGGCTAAAACACGTGCTCCGATCGGCCCTTTCAATCTAGGCTGTCCACGTGGCAAGATGTTGAGGCTTGGGAGAGTTTCTGTGAAGCGGTAGTTCCGCAGTATGAAGTGGTACTACCGCACCAAGGTAGTACCGAGTGTTGCATGGTGGTACTACCGTGTATTGGTTTTCTCACAGGTGGCCACGTGGCTTAATCAGAGCCGTTCAGGGTATCAGCGGTAGTTCCGCAAGTATGCAACGGTATTACCGCAAGTCACTCGAACTGAATGGATTCTTGGCGACGTCCGATTAAAATCGGACGGTCCAGATCATTGTAAACGTTCGGACCGTCCGAACGTAAAGGGACTTGTGAAGCGTCCGATTGAAATTGGACGGCTCAAAAGCAGGTAAACGATCGGACCACCAAACAGTGTCTAGATCTAACGGTTGAAATGCGTAGTCCGATTGGCTATTTCAATCTGGGCCATACACGTGGTAGGGTGTGTATCTCTGGAGCTTTGGGGCATTTCTGTGAAGCGGTCGTTCCGCAGTGTGGAGCGGTACTACCGCACAAAGGTAGTACTGGGAGTTTTGCGGCGATAATACTGTGGTTCATTCAAAAATCCTCACGAAGATGTCAAGACAACTAGCTATTGTTATAGCGGTATGACCAGCTCATGGTTCACGGTACTACCGTGTCGCGATCATTTCGATTCGTAGTTGGCGAAACTACCGTGCTTTGTTTAAGACCTTCCGCGCAGATTTTCCGCGAAGACCTCCTCGGGACATTTTCGCGAAGATCTTTTTCAAGACTTTCCATGAAGATTTCCTGCCAGAACGTCCAGGATGTGTTTAGATAGGAAAGATTTATTAGTATAGAAAGTTTGAAGATCATAACCGAATCATATCTGTAATCTTGTTTGGTTTCGGAGTTTTTGTTTTATACGGCTGAGACCTGCCGCCCTTTAAAAGGGTCATGGCCGATTGTAAAAATCATCAACCAATCGATCAAATACCAATCGCATCTACTTTTATTCATAGTTCCTTGTAGTCCCGTACCTTTCCAACCTCTTTTGCTTCCTGTCCGGCAAGATCGCAAGATCAAAACCGTGCAAAGCATCGCTGCGCTGCGTCACGACTAGCTCCGCCTAGGCGCTGCGCGTTGGTGCCAAGATCCGAAGCACCTTGTTGCTACCGCGATCATCATGTTGTGCGCAGCACAATTCTGTGTGCAACACAAATAGATCAGTTTTCACAGATAGTAAAAGGATGTTGCTAAAAATTAGATGATCTCAACGGTATAGTGGAATGGACTATGATAAAATCTTATACCTGGTGGCAGTGGCCTTCTCTGTTGACTGTTTAATCGATGAAATCGGTGTTGTCTGGGGGTGGTCATCACCAATCTTATGCAGTATTCAGTAGTAAAGATGTCAAGATTAGCTAGTAGTTAAAAAAAAGAGTAGTATCCTAAATGTTACCAGCATGTATGAATGAAAAGTACGTAGCCGATGCTCAAATCTGTGAAGTAGTTAAGTAAATATGGCCTGTGTAGTATTGTTGAAAGTTCATGCCTGTAGTAAGAACTATAATAGCTAAAGAATTAGTAATTGGTTTGGCTAATTATGGAATTGTTAGGGATGGGTAGTAAAGATGGTATAGAGATAGGTATATAGGTGTGCTGCAGAAACCGGAGAGTGGTATAAATGATTAAGCATTACTGTGTGTGGTCTGTTGGAGAATGATATTTAAGAGAGCTGAGTGGATTATTGATTGGGATTGGTTGCATATTTTAAATATCAAAAGACATAGTAGTTATGGCCATGAAATTATTATAAAGATTATTATATGTTAGTGTATAGCGTGCAGGTCACTTAGCACTTAGCAGATTGAATGGAAGTTACACTGTAAGAATCTGTGAAGTAGAATAATGTAAAGTTAGGAATAGAATAGAGCGAGGTACTGCTGTTGTTCTACTGATGTAGATGAGTGTGGATGTGTGTATTCTTGGAATGATGACAACAGCTCGGGATCTGCTGGAGCAATGGAGCAATGGTCTGTTGAGGAAAAGATAAATTTCTGGGGCTTGTTAGATGCGAGGCTGTGTAGCCACTATGAAAAAGGGATGAATGGAGCCGTTTTCCAAAGTAGGTAGGATTATGTGGACTTGGAATGAAGGCTGCTAGCGTAGGAGGCTTTTTTCGGTTATTGACACGACGAATCTGTATTTTTGTGTTATGATTGTGGCAATCGCACTTGGTATGTCATGTGATGCACGAACAGCAGAAACTATTTCGTGGATAGGTTCATGTATAGGGCGGTCTGCACGGAGTAAGGCAAGGAGAGGTTTTTCGTGATCTGTTGCCCAATTCTTCTAAAGAGAACAAACTCTGCTTCGGTAGTTCCATCTGAGGCTAGTAAAGAGATGCGATATCTGTTATAGAATGGATGCATGTTAGGAAAGGGATGTACTATATTAAATACTAAATAGGAGCACAGTAAGATTATATGTATGAAAAGAGCAAGATTTACTTAGGCTCCGCGTCGGTAGATGCACAATTCGGATTAGAGCATCTGTAGACTGGCTCAGTTGGTAGCACTGTTTATGGCAGAGTCGGCACGAAGGAACCACCAACGCTGGCCTAGGCGTGTAATGGTCACAGTACATGCAAAGTAAACGCCCTGTAAGACAGTGTATTTATTAAAGAGATAACATGCATATCTGCATATATATAGAGGGTTAATCTAATCATATAGGGTCATAAGGTGTGTACCTCACAGTCAAATAGGTCAAGCTTAAGAAGTTTTTTAATAGTTTTTTCTTCGACAACTATCTATTTTGATGATCCAGAAATATCTTGTGTAGAAGGTGCTATTACTTTTAGCGGAGTGAAGCTGGTTTGTACGCTGCAACGGAAAAGTTCAGTAGATTGAAGTGACTCTTTGCATGTAGCCGAGCAAATATAAAATAAGGTTAACGAAGATACTTGGTAAGCAAAAGAGGACAATACCTAGCACGTAGCGCATTAATTTCTGGTATGTCTTTGTTTATGTTCCATCTGCAAGCTACGCTTCCGCTTAGGATTGTTTGACCTGGGTATGTTGTGAAAGAAATAGAAATATTGGTAAGACTCTAATAAGGAGCAGAATGACAGTAGCATTGTAAGCATAGATTATCTTAATTACTATCCTATTACCTTTGAACGTTTTAGCAAGAGTCCCAACAAAGATTGCAATAACAGGCTCTTTTTCACCGATTGCCTGTACGGTGTCAGCTTCAAATCTTGTGGCGCATTCACCCCACATATCCAGTCTAGTTTCGTGGTTACTAAGCGTGTAACAAAAGTAAGATTTAGATATTTGTAGAGGCCGCTAAGAGCTGCGATAGCATATGGCCATTTTAGGATAAGAAGGAGATCATATGTACCTAACATCACGAATGAAGATTGTCCTTTTTAGTGAAGGTGTTGCACGCGATGCAGTTTGGATCTGCTCTATATCAGAAATTGCAGAGATAATACCTAAAATATCTATTACATAGCAAGAGCCTATATCAGGTTGTAACAACAGGTAGTGTGAGTATGATCAATAACATATAATGACTATTCTATACAAAGTTTATAAATCTATTTATAACTACAAACAGGAGAAGCATGAGCTGATTGGAAAAGGGTGGGAAAAAGTTATAGCATTGCGAAATACTAACCAATAAAGTACTCAGGTGTATTGTTAGGGCCTGGAATTTTTGTTATTTGAACCGGATCATATGTCCACATTGGGAAATCGACACAAGAGTTTTTTCTTTAATAGATGTATGTCGTGTAAACCAGATCATAAAGGGTGCACGAACAGGTTTCAACGCCTTTTTGGGTTGAGCAACGATGAACTTCCCAAGCTAATAGAATTTTCCTTCTTACAAGCGGGACTCGAATGTGCTTACATGGTCTATACCAATTTCAGCATACATGTGGTTTCCCTGCAAAATAAAACGGTAGCAAAATTAGCGCAGAAAGGAAAATTTATTGAACGATTCTTAAAATAGCACAGTTATGTAAGAATAGGTTTTTTTTGGGGGGGGGGGTATAGATTTGGACAATACCTGTTCATCAATGAGAACTTAAGTCAGTATGATCAATCGATCATGTGTCAGTGCCTCTGCGAAAGGGCCAGAGGCAAGAGACCCTAACACAAATATTCCAATGACGACTAGCCGGATTTATTTGGGAGAGTAGAGTATATGCCATCTGTAGCTGGAAAAAGATTTACGTAAGAGTTAGGTCTAAAATAGTTTGCTTGGGTAGGAGATAATTGGAGAGCTGGTACATGTGAGAGGATGAGTAAGCTATAGCAGGTACAGTTAGGAGTATAGGCAGAACTATTACATAGGACATCTAATACAAATGTATTTTTTTGTGAATTGCGTGTACAAAGTTAAGAGGTGAACTAATAGTGAGATGATGCATATATAAATATCTGGAGCAGATGTGGTAGCAGAAGATGTAAGTGGTTATATGTGGTTGTTTTATTTTATTCTTAAAGGTAATTAGGGTAGAAGGGTAGCTGTTATGGAGTTGAACATTATATGTGTGGTTAACCATCCATTGGTCCTAGTATTACAAACCAAATATACTGCTCCGATGTATTGTATACCTCCCAGGAGCAGTATACACACTCCATTCACAAAACAATATCAATATCAATCCCATACTATAATATTACATTACCGTAGTCACAAAAGGTTACAACATAGTCATCATACAACTTTAGTTTTCATACATATGGCCGACTAGCCAAATAGCAATAATAAAAGTACTATGAGTTGCAGCGGAAACATAGCCATAAGATGGCACCAAAAGAAAGGCTGACCGGTTTGCCCATACCCACAAGGCAACCTAACCGGAAACCTCCAAGCTAGTCGTCGTCCTGCACGAAGTCGGTCTCACACTAGTTGATCCCTTGAGGATCAACCTCCTCTGAAATTGCAGCAACCGGGTTGAATACAATTGTACTCGCAAGACTTACAAGCAAAAGAATATTTAGATACATTTATGTATCAAAAGAAGGCTGCTACACTAGGCAATTTTCAGCATAAAACAATATTTCATTTGAAGTACAATAGATTGAAATGACAAGTGAGCAAACATTTTTAATAACTTAAATAACAACGAGTAAGTAAACTATAGACACATGTATACAACAACAGGTGGCTGCCCCACAGCTCACAAACAAAGCATGAGACCATTCTTAATGCCACCCGAACAAGTTTTAAGTTTAAATTTTCAAATTGTTAAGTCTAATTCTTGCAAGTCTAATCCCAAGCATGTCCATAACCTAGGACAATGCTATTCGAATATTTTATAACCCTGCAGGGGTGTACCAATGTACCCACACGCCAGACCACCTTTTTGTCATGCAATAGAGCACACTTCCTTAGGTATACCGGCAAGGCTAAGTTCTACGAGACGTTTCCAATATTGTGCATTAACTACGAGTCGCCTGAATGGATAAAAACCGATACGTTGTGTCGGAGTTACCGTAAAGCCTCGGTCAACTACCCCTCAAGGTAAAGCCTCGGACAACTACGGATGCTCCTCGGTGTGGAGAACCTAGACATGAACCCACCCCCGCACACCCAACACACTGGAACGCATTTTATTTTATTAACACAACACACAACGACCACCTGCGACTCGAGGCTATCACACGCCAAAGTACTAAGTCAAGAGAGGTCCCATATCCCTCTCATGTGGTTAGCACGCAAAAATACTTGGTTTTGGTGAAACAAGATGTTCGGTCCTTATTGACCAAGGCAAGACATTCACACTCCTAACAACACACCATCCAACCACTTGCCCAAGTCTAAAATATTTTATTTATACTTTTAGTTTTCAAAGTAATATAGCACATGGTGCTGGCACATGGTGTAAAAAAAATGATTTGTGTGATCAAGGTTATCGACTAAGTCGATAACCGCCCAATTCTACCGGAATCTATGCATGACTAAGAAACACATCGCATATACATGTATACACTCTATAACATCCACCGAGCACTAACATCAGCGGGAATAATAACTTAGGGCTAGTGGGCAGGGAATGAACATTTGCTACAACTCATGCATCTAATAGAAATAACTACCTCTAACGAAAAATAATCATTCAAGTAGAACATGCTTACATACAAGTTGCAAACAAGATATTTTGTAATGAAAGCAATAGGATCAATATGATCAAAGAGGGGGGGGGGGGGGCTGCTTGGCTTGTCGAAGATACTCGGCTTGCTACTATTGAGGATCACACTCGAACTCGTTTGGATCTTCGCAATCTAACGAACGAATACAAAAGGCGAATAAGAACGCATAACACCAAATATATCCAAAAATTCCAATTTATCCAAAAAGCATGAAAATTTCACAGTAGGAATATTATGATTTTAGATGAATTTATAAACAAAAATAATTTTATTTGGAGTTTGTACGAGGAATTTATGGCCTTTGGAAAATCAAAATTGATGAAAAAATCAAAACAATAGTGAACTGTCACGATTCATCCAAAAATTATCTTTTTTGTGAAATTTTCCAAAAATGTGGTGGAGACAAGAATTACATGGCTACATAGAGAATAAAATTTGAGACTAGAAAAACCTGATTCTCCTCATTTGGAGTTTATATGAATTTTCTATGAAAATTTTGAAGTTACAACATTTTCTAGTGTAAAATAAATTAGTTTTTGGCCAATTTCCAAAAAAATATTTTCCAGAACAGAGACAAGTTTGAAACCTATTTCAAATTAAAGAACATTTAAAATGAAAACTAACAATATTGATTTAATTCAATTTGGAGTGACCTTGAAATAGTTATTCATTTTTGAAGTTATTTGAATTTCCAGTGTAAAAATAAAGCATTTCAGAATTTCTAAAAGCAATTAAATACTTTTCTCACCGAGCCGAGAGCTAGCCATAGAGGATGACAAGCGGGTCCAAAGAACAGTGTCATTTTTCATTTTAATTTCCGATTAAAACCTACTGACAGGTGGGTCCTACACGTCATAGACTCTAGCTTTAACCGACGTTTAAACCTCACGTTTTCTATTTAAGGGGCCCACGTGTAAGCGACACATCAGCACAGTTATTACCGGATCTACACAGTAAGACGTGCTTAGGACGACGATTAAAGGCTAATCATGAAGCTACAGTGGTGGTCCGAAGCTGCCACGCAGAGGAGCTCGCGCCCGTGGCCTTGCCGCGCTCGTTGTTGGTGACTCAGGCCATGGCGGCGCGGTCCAAGTGCAGAAATGGATTCTTTGTGCAAAGACTAAGCTAAGGGTACTGGAGGCAAGGATTGAGACGGCCTATGATGGCAATGTAATGGCGAGAGGCGGTGGTGAGCCACGACCAACCGTGCATGGGCCAGTACAGCTTTGCATTAGGCAAACTAGTGTGCGCATGAGGACCTAGGAGCTCCATGGAGCCTACCTGGGTGCCGACGGAAGGATGAGCTAGTCAGAGAAGGCTTGTCACCATTGGACCAAAGCAGCGGCGGAGGCTTCACTGAGGAGAGCTCAACCTGAGCGAAAAGAGAGAAAATGGGTGGCAGGTAAAGATCAAGCGATGGCATGAGATGGTGCTAGAGCGAGGAATTTCTCAAAGACTCACCCTGCCAGAGTTGGAGACGATGGGGGTGCTTGCAGCCGAAAATGGGGAAACCCTGAAATTTACGAGCTCCTGTGACCCATTAGGAACATAAGTTGAGGGAAAAAGCTTCATATGCTAAGGGACACCTCATTACATGCTTAGAAGAGAAAAACACTCACCGAGAACGAAGATGCCCCAGCAACGATGCTCTGCACGTGGCCACCGGCTCCGAGAACAACGACCATGTTCCAAATGCTACAAACAAAATCAAGGGCTCGGATTAGCAGCAAAGGACACGGTGAGGAAGGTAGAAGGGAAGGGACGAGATGAGACGAGACGGAGGGAAGCTCACCCGAGCAAGTTGCAAGAGCTTGCCTCCTTTCCCTCGGCCACCGAGAGGGAAAGTGAGAGCTAGAGGGCGAGATATACCTCTCCAATGGGCAAAAATGGAGCGGTGTTAGAAAGTGAAGCTGAGGATTGGCCACGGAGGGCGGTGGATTGACGGAGTGCCCATTGCATGGACGGCGTGCTCTGAGCGTTGCTCTGAGTGGCGCTGAAGTTCTGCATCGCTAGCACGCTGAGGGAGACGAAGCTGACAAGTGGGGTCGCGACGTCAGCGAGAGAAAGTGGTGCGAGACAGAGAGTGGCTCGGGTCAGTTTGATTAGCGGGTTAGACCGAGTCAAGTGATCCGGGTCAGAACGTTTGGACTGGTCCGATCAAGGGGTCTGGTCCGATTGGACTGGTCCGATCAGGTAAATGGTTGGGTCGAACCAAGTGAACGTGGCTCAGTCGATTCAATAGTGTTGACTCATTTAAATTCAAACCATTCAACTTTGACCGGGGGTGCAAAAATAGCAAAGAAATTTCAAAAATTTTGAAATTTTACAGAGAGGTTCTTGGGATGACCTACTACCCAAATAAAATTTTTAACCTCATTCTTCATGTTTTAACTTTCTTTATTTAAAAAATTTACAGCAAGGCCTTTGCAAAAGTGTTTGAAATTTTCTTAGGGTCCAGATTGCTTCTAAAAATCTAGGAAAAATTATATTTATTCAAGATAAATATTGCAATGTTTGAATAAATTATTTCTCAGAGGTTTTCCAAAGCATTTTTCCCTAACTTTGCTTGAAGCTCCCAAATGAGATCAGGGTTTTATTTCGATGTGAACTTTTTCAGAGGCAACCATTGAGCAAAAGCTCCAGGATTGCAATGCATACTCAAAAGTTTTAAAAAGTTCACCTTTTTATACATTTGAAATACAAACCTAAGATTTGGGATGTTACAAATCTCAACCCCCCCCCCCTTTAGAAGAATCTCGTCCCGAGATTCCATTCACTCGGAAAAGAAGGAAGGGTAATCTGCACGAAGGCGATCCTCTCGTTCCCAAGTCGCTTCATCTTCGGAATGATTTGTCCACTAAACTTTAAGGAACTTGATAGCATGATTCCTTGTCTTTCGTTCAGCTTCTTCAAGAATGCAAAACAGACGCTCACGATAGGTCAAATCTTCTTGTACATCAAGACCTTCCGAAGGAGTTTATTTGGTTGGGACATGGAGGCATTTCTTTAGCTAGGACCCATGGAATATATCGTGTACCCCCTGCCCAAAGTGCAGTGGGCAAGTCCAACTTGTAGGCAACAGCTCCTCTCTTCTCAATGATGCGAAAGGCCTAACATATCGAGGAGCTAACTTTCCTTTGACGCCGAACCATTGAGTACCCTTTAGTGGAGTGACTTTGAGATAAATAAAATCATTTTGTTCAAAGCTCAACTCACGATTTACGACGATTTGCATAGCTCTTCTGTCGGGATTGAGCCGTGCGCAATCGGTCTCGTGTCAACCAAACTTGATCTTCGGCCTCTTGGATTGAGTCTAGGCTAAAGAGTGGTCTTTCACCGGTCTCAGACTAATTTAACAGGGTTCTACATCTTTTTCCATATAAGGCCTCGAATGGTGCTATGCTGAGACTAGCTTGAAAGCTATTGTTGTAAGAGAAATTGGCAAACGGCAAGCATTTTTCCCAATTCTTTCCATAAGAGAGAACACAAGCACGAAGTATGTCTTCCAAAACTTGATTCACTCTTTCAATTTGGCCATCAGTCTGCGGATGGTAGGTGGAGCTAAAGGAAAGGTGAGTCCCCATAGCTTCTTGCAACCTCTTCCAAAATCGAGCGGTCAAAAGTGAACCGCGATCCGAAACGAACGTCTTCAGTACTCCATGCAAGCACACGATGCGGGATATATAAGGGTCTACCAAACGACTCACACTAAGATTGACTCGCACGGGAAGGAAATGTGATACTTTTGTCAACCGGTCAGTGACAACCCAGATGGCATCTATCCCCATAGAGGTACGGGGCAGACCGGTGAAAAAATCCATTCCAATCGAGTCCCACTTCCACTTGGGAATGGGAAGAGGTTGTAACATGACGGCTGGTCACTGATGTTCGGCCTTTACTCGGCGACATACGTCACACTCGGCAACAAATCTTGCAATCTCTCTCTTCATTCGGGTCCACCAGAATCTGTGCCGGAGATCTTGATACATCTTCGTGGCCCCGGGATGAATGGACAAAGGGGAGTCATGGGCTTCATGGAGGATTAAATTCCATAATTCCATAACCTTCGGAACAACCAGACGTGATCCGAACCATACGACTCCTTGGTTATCTTCCGAGAAGCACTTGGTTGTCCCGTTCTTGGTATTTGCCTTGATTCGGTTCACCCCATCGTTCGATTGTTTAGCGGCCTTGATCTGGTCTTCCAAGGTTGGTTGCACCTCCATGGAAACGAGGAAACCATGATCAACCACTCCCAAGTTGAGTATTTGAAATTCTTCGTGGAGGGCAGGTTGTTGCTTCTTGATCAACAAGGTATTGCAATAGACCTTCATACTGAGTGCGTCGGCAACAATATTGGCTTTGCTGGGATGATATTGGAGACCCATATCATAATGTTTGATCAACTCCAACCACCTTCTTTGTCTAAGGTTCAGATCCAGTTGGGTGAAAAGATATTTCAAACTTTTGTGGTCCAAATACACCTCGCAACGATTACCGATGAAGTGATATGACCAAATTTTAAGCGCATGGACCACTGCAGCTAGTTCCAAGTCATGAGTTGGACAATTGAGCTCATGAAGTCTCAATTTTCTTAATGCATAAGCCACTACTTTGCCCTCTTGCATAAGGACACACCCGAGTCCTTGGCGCGAAGCATCGCAATAAATGTCGAAGCTTCGGTGAACATCGGGCAGGACAAGAACTGGAGTTGTGGTCAACTTCTTCTTGAGTTCTTGAAAACTCTTCTCACAAGTAGTGGACCACTCAAACTTTTTGTCCTTCTTGAGCAACTCTATTATTGGTTTTGCTATCTTGGAGAAGTTCTCGATGAAGTGGCGATAGTAGCCTGCTAGACCGAGAAAACTTCTAATGTCGGTTACCGACTTGGGCTGACCCTAAGAGAGCACATCGTTGACCTTGCTAGGATCCACGGCAACACCTTCTTCTGAAAGAACATGGCCCAAGAATTCCACTTCCTTCAACCAAAACTCGCACTTGCTGAATTTTGCGTAAAGATGGTGCTCACGCAGCTTTTCCAACACAAGCTTCAAGTGTTGAGCATGCTCTTCATCTTTCTTCAAGTAGATGAGGATGTCATCTATGAAGATCACGACAAACTTGTCTAAATACTCCATGAATACCGTATTCATAAGTGTCATGAAGTAGGCAGGAGCATTCGTCAAGCCAAAAGATATGACTGTGTACTCATACAATCCGTAGCGAGTAGAGAAAGCCGTTTTTGGAATGTCTTCCGATCTGATTTTTATTTGGTGGTATCCCAACCTTAAATCAATCTTGGAGAATACTTGAGCTCTAGTCATTTGATCGAAAAGGTCGTCGATCCGGGGCAGCGGGTACTTGTTCTTCACCGTCTCTTCATTTAGTGGACGGTAATCAACGCACATCTGCAGAGTCATGTCCTTCTTCACAAAGATTACCGGATAGCCCCACGGAGATGAGCTTGGGTGAATGAAGCCCTTCTCTTGAAGCTCACCAAGTTGCTTCTTCAACTCCTCCAATTCATTTGGAGGCATCTAGTACGGCCTCTTCGAGATCGGGGTGGTTCTGGGCAGCAGCTCGATGACGAACTCGACGTCTCGAGCGGGCGGCATCCTAGGCAATTCTTTGGGAAAAACATCAGGGAAGTCACATACCGCTGGGACTTCATGAATTTTAAGAGCCAGCTTCGCTTCAAGCGTGAAGAGATGCGGCTCTTGTAGTTTCGGCACAATTCCAACCTGCTCGCTGGAGGGATTTGTGAGGACGATGAATTTCTTGGAACAATCTATTTGTCCCAAGTGTTGGGACAGCCAATCCATGCCAGGTATTACATCTAATCTCGTCGAATTTAATATGATGAGGTTTTCCAAAAATCTCACTCCCTCAATCTCGATCGGAACATCCCGACACTCAAGTTCAACTCTCATTTTCGACCCCGGAGAGTGAATAATTAAAGAGACATGCATAACAACAAATTGAATATCACCAAGTGTAGCAAAATATTGTGATATACAAGAATGAGTGCCTCCTGAATCAAATAGAACAGTAGCAGGGCAAGAATCTACGAGAAATGTACCCAACACAACGTGGGGTGCCTCCTGCGCCTCCTCGGTCGAGATGTGGTTGACTAGACCACTTCTCAGGCTCTGGGTCCTCTGAATGGTCTTCAAGGCTGGAGGGGTACTACTTCCTTGCCCTTGCCCTCCATTAGGGCGAGGGGCTGCTCCAAACTTCCTGGGGCAAGTGTTCGCATAATGCCCCTTGTTGTTGCAGAAGAAGCAGGTGACCCCGGCAGTCAGATTGCAGAGGCCACCCTGCTGTCCCGCCGGTCCTCTTTGGGCCTTCTTTATGTGCTTGCGAGAGTCCTTTGGTGCTCTCCCCTTGTACTCCGAGTGAATGGACTTGCCGACCAAAGTCTAGAAGTCAGGGAAATCAAGAACAACCAACTTATCTTGTAGTTCTTCGGTCAAACCATCAAAAAGCTTAACTTGCTTGGCGCCGTCGGTGGATGCGACACTTACAACTGCGCAAAAAATCCGTTGTTGCTGTTCAATCGTCTTAGTGATCATCTGGTTTAGACGACACTCCTTGGGGTAGTGATCATTTCCCTCATAGGGGAAACAAGTGATTTTGGTAGTCGGACAGTTTCCAGGTGGGTGGTCTCCATCGTAGTTGGGACAATTCATAGTGCACTGGTTGCTGTAGTATCCTTCCTTACCACAGCGCCGACAGACCTTGACCCTCCCTAGTTTGCAACCTTTGACAAAGTGCCCTACTACACCACAGCTATAGCAAATAGGTGGTATTCGCCGCTTCTCAGGGCAGCGGGACACATAGTGGCCCTCCTTGCCACATCTGAAACAGGTGACAGTGCGTTGACACTTAAGGGTTTTGTCTGGACAGTTGGAGCCAGGAAGTTCTTTATCATGGCCAACTTGCTGACCTAGTCCACTGCTGGTTCATCCAGACATCCTGCTCCGTGGATTTGGGTTAGCAACAGAAACCCGTAAACTAGGTGCAAAAGATAGCAGTAGAGAAGCAATCAACTAAGGGGAATGAGATATGACCCTAACCCGAAAGCAATATATATAATTAACAAGAAATGAACTCCAAATATTTTTAAAAAGGCATAAGATTCAACACAAAACTCAGAATTCAAATGTTTACTTTCCTGGCACGACTAACCCGTATTGAATGAACGAGCAATCGGTTGGGATAGAAAATTTCAGAACAAAAGCCAAGTTTTATCGCATCAAAATATCATGATGAAGACTAGCTAGGGGTGTATTTGACACTATCCATCTATACTCACATATTACCCTTTCATGCCCATGAGTTTTAGTTCAATTACCCTCTCCTTTTTAGTCCTAATGATGAACTACACGCTTGCTGTCCAAAACTTGTGCTTGTTGTCCATATTTGCAATCGAGCTCCAAGATGAGTTCTTCTACTCTGAGTGCTTCTAATCTTCACTAAATAACAGCTAACACTTAATATTTTCAACTCTCATTATCCCCCAAATTCTGAAGTTAACCGATAACTAACTAACTTTGAAAGGAGATGAGAGGGAACACATTTTTGCAAAACAACAAAGAGTAAGGCAAGATGAGCAGGCTAAGATAGATGAGGAGTAAAATCTGAGAACTTACTTAAGTTTTCATAAAATATTTGATACTTTGAAACTAAGAATTTTCAAATATCCTAAAGACAACCAAACTAGGGGCTGCTACGGTCAGTATGACTCTGATACCAAGCTTTGTGGGGATCCGGGGTATTTAACTAGTAATACTTAACCGTCCATTGGTCCTAGCATTACAAACCAAATATCTCGCCCCGATATATTGTATACCTCCCAGGAGCGTTATACACACTCCGTTCACAAAACAATATCAATATCAATGACATACTACAATATTACATTACCGTAGTCACAAAAGGTTACAACATAGTCATCATACAACTTTAGTTTTCATACATACGGCTGACCGGCCAAATAGCAATAATAAAAGTACTAAGAGTTGCAGCGGAAACATAGCCATAAGATGGTACCAAAAGAAAGGCCAACCGGTTTGCCCATACCCACAAGGCAACCTGACCGAAAACCTCCAAGCTAGTCGTCGTCCTACACAAAGTCGGTCTCACAATAGTTGATCCCTTAGGGATCAACCTCCTCTGAAATTGCAGCAACCGAGTTGAGTACAATTGTACTCGCAAGACTTACAAGTAAAAGAATATTTAGATGCATTCATGTATCAAAAGAAGGCTGCTACACTAGGCAATTTTCAGCATAAAGCAATATTTCATTTGAAGTACAAGTAATAGATTGAAATGTCAAGTGAGCAAACATTTTTAATAAATTAAATAACAGTGAGTAAGTAAACTCTAGACACATGTATACAACAATAGGTGGCTGCCCCATAGCTCACAAAAATAGCATGAGACCATTCTCAATGCCACCCGAACAAGTTTTAAGTTTAAATTTCCAAATTGTTAAGTCTAACTCTTGCAAGTCCAATCCCAAGCGTGTTCATAACCTAGGATGAGCCTATTCGAATAGTTTATAACCCTATAGGGGTGTACCAATGTACCCACATGCTAGACCACCTTTTCGCCATGCAATAGAGCACACTTCCTTAGATATGCCGGCAAGGCTAAGTCCTACGAGATGTTTCCAATATTGTGCATTAACTATGAGTCACCCATATCGATAGAAAACCATAAGTAGTGTCGGAGTTACCGTAAAGACTCGGTCAACTACCCCTCGGGGTAAAGCCTCGGACAACTACAGATGCTCCTCGGTGTGGAGAACCTAGACATGAACCCACCTTCGCACACCCAACACCACGAAACACTTTTTTTTTAACACAACACACAACCACCACCTGCGACTCGGGGCTAACAGACTCCAAAGTACTAAGTCAAGAGAGATCCCATATCCCTCTCATGTGGTTAGCACGCAAAAATGCTTGGTTTTTATGAAACAAGATGTTCGGTCCTTGTTAACCTAGACAAGACATTCACACAACCAACAACACACCATCCAACTACTTGCCCAAGTCTAAAACATTTTATTTACACTTTTAGTTTTTAAAGTAATATAGCACATGGTGCTAGACATAGTGTAATAAAATAATTTGTGTGATCAAGGTTATTGGCTAAGTCGATAACCGCCCAATTCTACCGGAATCTACGCATGACTAAGAAACACATCGCATATACATGTATACACTCTATAACATCCACCAAGAACTAACATCAATGGAATAATAACTTAGGGCTAGTGGCAGGGAATAAACATTTGCTACAGCTCATGCATCTAATAGGAATAACTACCTCTAACAAAAACTAATCATTCAAGTAGAACATGCATACATACAAGTTGCAAACAAGATTTTTTGTAATGAAAGCAATAGGATCAATATGATCAAAGAGGGGGGGGGGTTTCTTGCCTTGTTGAAGATACCCAGCTTGCTACTGTTGAGGATCACACTCGAACTTGTTTGGATCTTCGCAATCTGACAAACGAATATGAAAAGCGAGTAAGAATGCATAACACCAAATATATCCAAAAAATCCAATTTATCCAAAAAGCATGAAAATTTCCCAGTAGGAATATTATGATTTTAGATGAATTTAGAAACAAAAATCATTTTATTTGGAGTTTGTATGAGGAAGTTATGGCCTTTAGAATATCAAAATGGATGAAAAAATATGAAAAATAGTGATCTGTCACTATTCATCCGAAAATTATCTTTTTTGTGAAATTTTCTAGAAATGTGGTGGAGACAAGAATTACATGGCTAGATAGAGAATAAAAAGTTAAGACTAGAAAAACCTGATTCTCCTCATTTGGAGTTTATATGAATTTTCTATGAAATTTTTGAAGTTACAGCATTTTCTAGTGTAAAAATAAATCAGTTTTGGATCAATTTCCAAAAACTATATTTTCTAGGACAGAGACAAGTTTGAAACCTATTTCATATTAAAGTACAATTAAAATGAAAACTAACAAAATTGATATTATTCAATTTGGAGTTACTTTGAAATAGTTATGTATTTTTAAGTTATTTGAATTTCCAGTGTAAAAATAAAGCATTTTAGAATTTCTAAAAGCAATTAAATACTTTTCTTACCAAGCTGAGAGATAGCCACAGAGGATGACAAGCGGGTCCAAAGAATAGTGTCATTTTTTATTTTAATTTCCGATTAAAACTTACTGACAAATGGGTCCTACACGTCATAGACTCTAGCTTTAACTGGCATTTAAACCTCACGTTTTCTATTCAAGGGGCCCACGTGTAAGTGACACATCAGTGCATTTATTACTGGATCTACACAGTAAGATGCGCTTAGGACAGCGATTAAATGCTAATCATGAAGCTACAGTGGTGGTCCGAAGCTGCTACGTAGAGGAGCTCGCGCCCGTGGCCTTGCCGCGCTCATCGCCGGCAACTCAGGCCATGGCGGTGTGGTCCAAGTGCATAAATGGATTCCTCATGCTAAGACGAAGCTAAGGGTACTGGAGGTGAGGACTGAGATGGCCTACGATGGCGAGAGGTGGCGGTGAGCCACGACCAACCGTGCATGTGCCACTACGGCTTTGCATTAGGCAAACTAGTGCGTGCATGAGGACCTAGGAGCTCCATGGAGCCTACCTGGGTGCCGAGGGAAGGACGAGCTAGTCGAAGGAGGCTTGTCTCTGTTGGACCGAAGCGGCGGCAGAGGCTTCACCGAGGGAAGCTTGACCTAAACAAAAAGAGAATGGGTGGCAGGTAAAGCTCAAGGGATGGCATGAGATGGTGCTAGAGTGAGGAATTGCACAAAGACTCACCCTGCCAAAGTTGGAGACGATGGAGGTGCTTGTGGCCAGAAATCTGGAAACCCTGAAATTCATGTGCTCCTGTGACCCATTAGGAAAATAAGTTGAGGGAAAAAGCTTCAAATGCTAAGGGACACCTCATGGCATGCTTAGAAGAGAAAAACTCTCACTGGGAACAAAGATGCACAGGAAGCGATGCTCTGCGTGCGGCCACTGGCTCCGAGAACGATGACCATGTTCCAAATGCTACAGACAAAATCAAGGGCTCGGATTAGCGGCAAAGGACATGGCGAGGAAGGTAGAAGGGAAGGGACGAGACGGAGGGAAGCTCACCTGAGTGAGTTGCGAGAGCTTGCCTCCTTTCCCTCAGCCACCGAGAGGGAAAGTGAGAGCTAGAGGGTGAGAGGAGGCGAGATATACCTCTCCAACGGGAAGAAATGGAGTGGCGTTAGAAAGCGAAGCTGAGGATTGGCCACGGAGGGCGGTGGATTGACGGTGTGCCCATTGCATGGGCGGCGTGCTCTGAGCACTGCTCCGCGTGGCGCTGAAGTTTTGCGTCGCTAGCACACTGAGGGAGACAAAGCTGACAAGTAGGGCCGCGACATCAGCGAGGGAAAGTGGTGCTAGACGGAGAGTGGCTCGGGTCAGTTTGATTAGCGGGTTAGACCGAGTCAAGTGATCTGGGTCAGAACGTTCGGACTAGTCCGATCAAGGGGTCGGTTCCGATCGGACCGGTCCGATCAAGTTGATGGTTGGGTTGAACCAAGTGAATGTGGCTCGGTCGAGTCAATAGTGTTGACTGATTTAAATTCAAACCATTCGACTTTGACCAGTGGTGCAAAAATAGCAAATAAATTTCAAAAATTCTGAAATTTTGCAGAGAGGTTCCTGAGATGACCTATTACCCAAATAAAATTTATAACCTCACTGTTCATATTTTAACTTTCTTTCTTTAAAACATTTGCAGCAAGGCCTTTGGAAAAGTGTTTGAAATTTTCTTAGGGTCCAGATGACTTCTAAAAATCTAGGAATAATTATATTTATTCAAGATAAATATTGTAATGTTTGAATAAACTATTTACTAGAGGTTTTCCAAAGCATTTTTACTTGACTTTGCTTGAAGCTCCCAAATGAGATCAGGGTTTTATTTCGATGTGAACTTTTTCAGAGGCAACCATTGAGCAAAAGCTCCAAGAATGCAATGCATGCTCAAAAGTTTTAAAAAGTTCACCTTTTTATACATTTGAAATACAAACCTAATATTTGGGATGTTACAATATATTATGAAGCAAAAAAACAAAACAAATGTGTAGAAGCATATTACAGCCACAACTAGGTAAAATAGATGATACTTTAAAAGTGCAATGTGATGTGATGCAGCAGTGCAGTGTGTTGTAGAAAGGGTAAACTAAGTAGTAAAATAAATATAGATGTCTCATACCTATAGTAGTGACTGTAAAATGTTTGTGAAAATGATATTTCTAGTGTGTGAGTCGCACTCTCCATCAGCATTTTCAATCAAAATCTTTAGGGATTCTCTAGATGTGACGCATGAAATAGCAACATATAGCTGCCCATGGGTGAAAACAGGTTTTCTAAGGTATAGACCAACTAAGGCTAAAGTTTGACCTTGGCTTTTATTTATGTTCATTGCATAGGATAGATGAACTGGGAATTAGCGTCTCTTAAGTATAACTGGCCATTTTGGATCTCGATTCATTAGGACAATCCTAGGAATATATACGATGTCCTTAGTATGTGAGCCGGTCATAATAACAGTTAGTATGTGAGCCGGTCATAAGAACAGCCTCAATGGCATGCTGTGAAAGTTGGCGGACAATTAAACGGGTACCTTTACATAAGCCGCTGGATTGACTAAGGTTTCTAAGAAGTATAATAGGAGAGCTAATTTATGGCTTATGCTGAGGGAAATTGTTAACACAGATTGTATTTAGGAACTCAACTGGATAGAACATATTCGCCTCGCTTACTGTATCGCTTGAGGCGTCTATTGAATCACAGCTTAAATATTCAACGACAGTACCCGGAGCCATAGAAAGGATATGAGAATTTATTTCGTCTGCAACCTTATTTGTAGGTGTTAGAATAGCTCGCTCACTTAAGTATGTAGGATTTGTATAGTTTGATATAAAATCTGTGTACATAGCATAGATAATTGTAGCAATTTTGTCACCAGTGTTCTGAAGGTCTTCTGGAATTTCAATCCAGGTGCTATCATGTTCATCCTCATGAGCGATTGTTGGTAATGTACCATCTCCAAGATCTAGTAGCCATTGGCCAAACAATGCTCTATTGTTTGTGCGGTCTATGTCTGAGGCTTGAATACTAAGGGCGCATGCTTATCGTTAGATGCAAGATTGTTACATAATGCCAGAGAGGTGAGTGCATTATCGTAGCATTTATAACTTGTGCTCGAGTTCCTCCCTCAATAACTAGTAAGATTTGTCTAAGATCACCTCCTAGCACAATAATCTTTCCATCAAAGGGGACAGACGCAACTATGGGATCGCTAATGGACAAAATGTGAGAGCCGCCGGGCGATTTAATTTGTAATGCTTAACTTTTCCATTTGTTCTAGCATCACAAATCAAATTTCCCTGCTCTCAATGTATAAGTACGTCCCAGAATAGCAGTACATATGCACTCTACAAAAATTAAACATCAACTCCATACACAAGTTATTACATTGTTGGAAGATTCATAATTTACATAGATCCAACATACACTAAGATTTTACACCAAAAGTAAAGTTCACAGCGGAAACACAGGCCATAAAGATTGCAGAAACAAAAGCCAACCAGCTGCCCTTACCCACAAGGCAACTGACCGGAAACGTCGAGCTAGTCGTCCAGAGTGAAATCAGCCTCATAGTCATCAACCCCTTGGGGGTCAACCTCATCTGCAGCAATTAGACAATGCAGTTGAGTACAAAAATGTACTCACAAGACTTACGATTAACAAACCTATACATAGCTACATGCAGGATTGATTCAATGGAGATGGCCATAGGGTTTATTTTCTGCGGAAAGCCACATTTTATTTGCAATAATGTAGTAGATTGAAGGAAATTTATCAAAAAAGTTTTTAATTGATCAAATATCAGTGAGACAACATTTATAACCATAATTAACATTCTAGAGGTGACTTCCCACAGCCACCACAACAATAGCACGAATTACCCATTCGTACCACCCATTCTCAAGTTTTATCAAAATGTTATAGTCTAACTCTTGAAAGACCTCCCCAAGCGTGTCCACAACTAAGGACGGGGCTATTCAAATAGATTTAACCCTGCAGGGGTGTACAACTTTACCCACATGTCAGACCGCCTTTTTGCCAAGCTATAGAGCACACTTCCTTAGGTATGCCAGCAAGGCTAAGTCCTACAAGACGTTTTCCAATATTTTGTATTAACTATAAGCCGCCCGTATGGAACCCATACGTTGTGTTGGAGTCATCGTAAAGCTGAAATTCAACTACCCTATAGGGTAAAGCCCTCGGACAACTACAATGCCCCTCGGTGTGGAGAACCTGGATAGGATTCCACTCCGGCACACCCAACACATGTAAACACATCTTTTTTTTAACACAACACACACACACTCACCACCTGCGACTTGAAATTAACACACGCCAAAGTACTGAGTCAAGAGGGGACCCGTATGACCCTCATGTGGATGCACACAATAATGCTTGGTTTAGTGGGATAAGATGTTCGGTCCTTGTTGACTTATGTATACAACCACACACCCGATAATCACACAAACATTCATATGCCCGAGTCCAAATCTTTTTTATTTTTCAGTTTTAGTTTTTCCAATTACAATGCATACATGAGTACCCTGACTCAAATATTTTAAATGATATTGTAACGACCATCGCCGAAGCGATGACCCCCAAACTACCGTTCTAAGCATGGCTAAGCAACAACATTCGTATACTAAAATATAAAGTGACCAGAGCTCATCCATCAAGCTCTAAATCACAACAAAAATAAATCTAGGTTCAGTGGTAGAGGGATGGATATTTACCTACAGTTCAAGTAACTATCCAGGTAAACTATCACAAATTGAGAAATAACTTGGCAACATAGCATGCATACATATAGTTGAAACATAAAATATTAACATGCACAAATAATAGGATCAACGTGCATCAAAGGAAAACTACTTGCCTTGTTGGAGACAGTCTTCTTGCTGTTGAGGATCACTCTCACAAAGATCCAAATCGTCGTAATCTATCGATCGAGTAAAGAGCGAATAAGAATGAATAACATCAAAATATCCCAAATTCAACTTCAACCAATCATGCGTACATCACAGGTATATAATGATGTTTTAAGGAGATTCTAGGTGAAATTTTCAGTTTAAGGTGAATTTATTTGGATTTTCTACGTGTTAGACAAGTTAAAGGCCTGATTTCACAAATAAAACAATTATCAGCATTTTCTGAAATAGCAACATGAACCAAGCTTAATCCACGGTAAAGTACAGGAAAAATTATAATTAATAAAATTAATTTCACTCTATTTGGAGTTAGGATGAAATACTTATGAATTTTTGAAGTTTTAACTCATTTTCTAATGTAAAAACAATTCCTTTTAACTAAACAATATTTTCTAGAATAGAAGTACACTTTAAAACTATTAAATTTAAAAATACACCTAAAATGAAAACTAACAAAATTTGTTTCACTCAATTTGAAGTTAAAATGAATTAGTTATGAATTTTCTAAGTTTAATTGAATTTTCAGTACAAATTTTATTAGTTTCGGAATTCCTAAAAGGATTAATACTTTTTATACTGGCGCTCAGCTAGCCCACGGTCACTGACCGGTGGGACCGAGACGGGGCATTGACTGGGTCAACTTTGACCCAGCCCAGCCAAGGTGACGTTGAAGGCGTATTTGTAGAATACATCTTCGGTTTACCAAAATGCGAACTTGATTTAAGGAGAGAAGAAATACGCTTTCTTAAGGAGAAAATGTATTCCACAACTTTGCACAAACGCTTAACCGGCCCTACGGCCCCACATGTCACTGACTCAGAGGTTTAAAAAGGTTAGATTAAAACTTTTAATCGTGCTTAAACTGGGTGGGACCTACTTGTCATACAAACATGTAATAAAAAGATTAGAAGTTAATGACTTAGGTTAACATCTAACCCTAACAGCGGCTCATCGGTGCTTCACCGAGCGTGAGCGCAGCTGCAAGGTACCTAATCTGGTGGAAGGGACATGCTCTGGGCTCGGGATCAGTCGCACTAGGTGCGCAACCACCCCCTGAACTCGAAGGTGACGACAAGGAGGCCTGAGGTTGCTGGCGGCGAGCTGATGATGACCGGAGGCGGAGATGAAGGAGCTGCTCCTGTGGAGAAAGTGCTTCAAGCTTCTAGAAGCCTCAGGAGGGTGCGCCTCGGGACCACCTTGGCTCTAGGAACAAGGAGCCCAAGGTCTTGACGGTCAAAGAGGGCGGTGGCGACCAGAATCGGAGCGGTAGTGGATGGTCAAGGTCGGAGAAGAAGGGCCCCCAATCTCCCTTGGTGTCGCTCCAAACACAAATTAAACTCACAGTTAAACTCAATGGAACCTTGTGATTCTAAAGGACCAATTGTCGCGGAGAACCACTCACCGAAACGCCTAAAGGCTCATGGAACCTTGGCCGCCGGAGGTGGGGACGATGAAGTTGCTCCCAATGCTCTAATGGATGACGAGGACTTGGACAAGTAAAAATGGATGTGGTGCCGAGAGAGGAACCCGTTGGTGAGGTCGCGATTGCGAGGGAAGCTCCGAGGTGGGAGTTAGTTCCTCGGTTTCTTTTACGGCCAGAGTAGAGAATCGAGCGGAGAGGGCAAGAAGAAGCGAAAGAGGACAAGTGCATGGGCTCAAGAGCTTCAAGAAGGCCAGGCGATGCTTCAAGGTCAATCCTGGGAGCTTGAGGTGGCACGCGAGCGATGGCGTGGCACGCATGCACGAGCGCTAGCGTCGTGGGCTTAAGCAGCGCGGCGAAGAAGACGGTGCTGACGGGTGGGACCCGCCCGTCAGCGGCAGTGACAAAGCGGCGTGAGCCCAAGCCTGGTGTGGTGCAGTGCGAAGGGGTGGGGTCGAGTCAAGTCAAGTCAAAGCGATCCGGTCGGTTTAGAATTTTGGATTAAGATTTGATCGAAATCAAATTAGTTTGACTACGCTGCTAAGAATAGAAATAAATTTCCAAACATTTTGAAAATTTTTGTGAGTGTTCTCAAGTTCAAATAAGACTTAGCAAAAATAATTCTAGCTACTTTTCATACTCCATTTGTTTAAAATAAAATCCTTTTTAAATCTGCTTTGGTAGCTTAGCTAGGATTTTAATGAGGTTCAAATAACTTCTAAAAATTTGTGTAAAATTATATTAATCTATGATAAATAATATAGTATTTTATAAAATTAATTCTAGAGATTTTTATACGCACAATTTTCTGAAATCAACTAGAAACTTGATTTCAAGTCAAGAAATCGAAATTTCAAGCAAATTTTTGAAAACCAAGAGTAAACTCCTAAATTTCATCAAAAGTTTTTGAACTCTCACACTTTTATATATTTGAAACACAAACCAAAGTTTAGGATGTTACACAAAAGATCTCAAAAAGTAACATCTAAAGCCTCTAAACATTTTCTATTCATCATTAAGGCTTTGTCCCAAATAATTAAAGAAGTCCGCGCAATAAGGTCAGCAAGTATCGTACCTCGTTTGATATCACAGAGGTTGTTTTTGCTATACTGTAGAGGTATTCTGAATCTTGAATGGGTAGTTTAGCCTCCTCGCAAGAGAAGAGACGCAACACCCAAAGATGCAATGGTTAAAACAATTTTTTTCCAGCTCTTAGAGTGTTGGCAATGGCGGTCCATAGGAAAGTTTTTCCTGTTTCGCCGTAACCAGACACAAAGAAAAAAGATGGTGAGCCACTATGGACAGAATTAATAATGGATGTATATGTGTTTTTCTAATTACTATTAAGTTGGGCAAATAGTGGAGAATTTCCGTGGGCAAGATAAGATGTATCATAAGAGAGTTCTTCCTGAATGAGTCTATTTGCACTTACTCTTTCTATGCTACATGTTGCAGGAGGTATATCATAGCTAGTTATGCTCGTGCCATTTTTACCAAAAATAACAAGTTCTTCTAGCAGCATGTTTTGAAGAACTGAATCAGGATAATATAATCGGGATTCTGTAAGGCAAGTCGAGTGCGATACTGGAAGTCATCTGCAAGCTATTTCCAGTATGTATCAAAGAACTTTCTTTCATTTCTAACATGGCAAAAGATAAGCATAGTGATGAAAAGACGTCTGAGCTGTGGGCCACTGGCCGAACACAAAGATTCATCGAAAGAATGGTACCATTCGCTGTCATCCCCTAGTAATGCCCGTGAAGCGCATGCTTGTTTGAAGGCGGATAGAATTTTCGAATCATGTGTTCTAACGTCGGCATAGCAGGTGGCACCTTTAACAATCTTGAGAAGCATTCTTAGATAGTAGAGTTCTCCACTTGAAGGGTGAACGTAGTAAATTCTGGCTATTTCACGACCCCTTTTCCACGGTGACCATGATCTAGAATTGGTATCCCATGACCATCTAGTTGGAAACTCACAGTTAGTCAAACATCAAGCTCGTGGATTAGATCTGTTTATTACGAACCATTCAGTGAGCATTGTCTGCCTAGAAAAATCATTGTCTACAACACTTGCTAGATTTGTATTGGTACGGAATTGGACAAAATTCATGTTTGGCATATGGACTGGAAGTCGTTTTACAGCAGGGTTCTTGCTATGGATGTCATATCCATATATCCTCCACAAAGCATCTTGTTCGCACATGTATCGACACTCTAGATACTATTTTATCTCGTCTATGGAAGCATTAGCAATAGATGTATCAGTGTTAGCGGCTGGATGGATTTTTTTTGGGGAGAGAAGCTTTGATTGGTCCAGACCCTTAGTGACGTATTTAAATAAGTATTTCAAAATCTTTGTTTTGTTGCACAATTCGACGTTTATATGAGCTTGGAATTTTTTAGTATAGAAATATTGTAAGGTACCACCCATCTGTTGTCAAGTTTGCAACCATTTTTAATAATATAGCGGTTATCATCCGTTCGTTTATTGATAGGAAAGCTGCTAGTGTTGATAGTGGTCTCTTCTTGGTGTTTTTTTGGATAGTTCTTTGAACAGACACCCTTTTTCATGCAAGCACATTTTTCGTTAAGGATTCCACGTGGGCCATGAGTCATGAATTCACTAATCAAAGCATAGCCCAAAGGATCTAAAGGCGGATCTGGAATTTCAGCACTTATGAACGAATCAATAAGTGCTGGGTTAATCTCTCTATGGTCGCCTGTTAACCACACAAGGATATGCGCGTGTGGTAGGCCTCACTTATGGAACTCAACAGTATGGAGTACTGGTAAAGACATAGAGGTGAAACATCAAGGAATAAGTATTATATGGCTGCAAATGGTACAGGAGAGGACAGAGGCAGAATGCAAAAGGGATGCACAAGTTTACTATTAAAGACAAACCTGCTTTGACTGGACCAAATGCGCGGCCATCTGCTATGTCAGAGAGATATTCATTGAGTTTCATGTTGTAAACTCTAACATGAATATCGTGTCTCATCAGCGGTTTTTACTAGGTTCTAACAAAAGAGCCGCATTGATTTCAGGCCATTTAGGATTACACGTAAAAGTCATAAACAAATCGGGCGGGCCATGAATGCGGCAGACCGCTATAGCATCTTGGTAGTTTTCTTGCATATAACGACGACCACTAGTAAAGCTGGAAGGTAAGACGGTTTTCTTTCCTAGAGTGTTGTCATCTATGCAGCCAGAGCTAACTACATCTGTAATGCCTTGGAAATGTTCTGATCGAATCTGGGATTGATTACGCATGATGAATGATAAATAGCACTCATCAATACACGCACGAGCATTGATTTTAATCTGGGCTGATAGCAAGCCATAGGATAGGTATGGATTGGGATCTTTTTTTATAGTGGCAGAAGAAACCATAGTATTCCTGCATAGTCATCTTGTTGCGTTTACTCGGACGTGCCTGGGCAGTGGTATTATGTGGGATGCCTAGTTGGAAGCCACGTTCACCATATGAAAATAAAAGAGGGTATTGTAGTGCCATAAAAGCAGGGTGAAATGATGAGATGTGGTGAAGGCCCGAGGACTTATCATGGACAATTATATCACGCGATGGGGTATCAAGGGAAAAATCGGTCACTACTAATGCAACGAGCTGATCAATTGATGGTAACTCGTATTGAGGGCCATCACCTTCAACAGGAGCAACAATTTGAATTGACACTCGTTCATCTTCATAGCCGATCAAGCGATCTCTTGCTATTCTAAATTGCTTGACCAAAGGATTGTGTTCGTCAAGCATATCTATAAGAGAAGACACTATATTAGGATCCAGATCCCCCTCCGTACTATCACTTGGGTCTAAGGCACATATTCTATTTGCGACCTCGTTGTCGGTGTCATAAATATAAAGCTCAGTGAATTTTGGAGCCTCACCTGGATTAGGTAGCAAAGATCCTATACAATGGTGTACTTGTCCATTTATTCTAAAGACCAGAGGGCCATAACCCGTATTGTATGAACAATCAATAGAGGCTCCCATCGAAGTATATGCAAATAGGGAGTTATATTGTCTGATCCTACGATAGAACGAATTTGAACGATGGTCAGTAGTGAAGCTCATTAACGAAGATAGAAGGTTCAGAGGTTTTTGGAAAGGAGGGATTCGAACCATACCACCTTTACAACAAACATTGTAAACCATGCATCTTTGTCTAGTCGATGAAAGACCTTGAACTCTTTCTTGGAACCAGAAAACAGCACGGCAATTTGCACATTCATAATCTGGTGAACCGTAGTATGATATTCCCGAGTAAGAAGCTATAGATAAGAGGAAAAGCGGATAAATATATGGTGTAACATAACATGTACAGTTGCAATGAGAGGAGATGGGAGGGAATAACTGAGGACACCTTTTAGTGAGCATACATAGTCGTTTGGCGTGAGTGACTAGTTGGATGACAAAATTAGTTTGGCGGTAGGGTCTGAGAACATAGGTGAGAAGGTTAAATAATTTGGTAATGAAGAAAATGTAGGAATGGATGAGTTAGTAGCTTCTATCGAAAATAAGTATTGACCGAATGTAACCGCATGGCCAAAAAAGAGGGAAAAACCTATAAGGGCATGTACAATGGTACAGACAGCTGTTGTCTATAGCCACTCTTCATGTTACATGTAGATAGCACTAAAGACAGCTCATACAATGGGTTGTGGTGATACAGTCGGCTACAGGATTGTAGACAACACTCAATCTTTTAATGCTTTTCTTAGTTCTAGTGCTACAGTTGGCTGCAGAATTATAGACAACACATTTCTCTCTTTATTCTCTTTCATCCACATCAGCTTAAATCTTACGTGGCAGAGGCTATAAAAAGCTAATGTAAGCCCATTGTACTTGACCTAAAGAAGAAAAGGACAGACGGTTACCTAAACGGATGGTGCGACGTACGTTAAGTACACGGCGTCAATGTGCATGGTTTCTCATTGCAGTAGAAGGGGTGATCATAGGGAAGTAACCATCTCTTGATTATGGGAAAAGGAGTTCTTTTTGTTTATTTTTAGGCTTTTAAGTAAAAGCATTAAACCTAAGATATAGTGGACGAATGTATTAAGACCTTACTTTTTCGATAGTATGGTAGCATGGATAAGTTGGTTTCTACTATGGCGCCTTAATAAGAAGGGGAAAAAGAGAGGTTAAATATAACAATTGAAATAGGAGCAATAGGCACAACAATGGACATGATGTATACACAAGAAACAAAGGAAAGGGAAGTTTAAGAACTGTAATGTAGGATTGTATGGCACAATCAGAGGGGGTGAATGATTGTCCCGATTTAACCTCCAAGTTCAAACAATCTCCTGCGCTCAGGATCTCACACGACCTCCTCGGGGAGCTCCTTGAAGACCTCTTTAGGAGTTCCTCAAGAACTTCTTTGAGGACCTCTTCTGGAACTCCTCAAAGACCTCTTCAAGGATCTCTTCAAGACCTCCTCAAAGACCTCTTTGAGACCACCTCAAGGATCTCTACAAGACCTCCTCGAGGACCTCTTCGAAGCTTGAACAAGATCCTGAGACAAAAACTCAAAGAACCACGTCGCCAAATAGAACCAGAACTTCTTGAATAGATCTCTTTATTTCTCAACATGGTTCTGTCTACAAAGTGCTCTCCAAGCACCCCTCAAAGTCTTCAACCAAAAGACCTCTAAAGCTCTCACAAAAGCCATGTAACAAGCTTATTTGAAAGCCTCTAGAAAAGCAGCGCTCAAGCCTCTCAACAAGCTCTGCCAAAAACTCACGTCTAAAAGCCTCGACAGAACCACCTCTCAAAGCCATGGGGTTAGCACCTAACCCCTCCTCTATTTATACCCTAGAGTCCTGATCGTGTCCATCACGATATGGACACGGACTCTATCTCAAAAGGGACCCGAAACCCTTCAATACACGGGTTTTCCAATCTCTAAAGCTCTCCAGCTACGGACACCTTCCATATCTTCAACACGTGTAGTAAGCCTCTAGGACTCCACTTCCTGGAGCTCCTCCATGCATCACCAAAACCCCTTTGATCTCCACGTGCTCCAGCGCAAGCCCAATCATCTCATGACATCCACGACCTCAGATCTCCCCATCCTAGTCCGGTTCCTCCTCGTCACTGACCATAATTGCCTTCACGCTCAACCTGCACATGCAAAGATCAAAGAACACATAACCGGCACAAGTTCTCCAATTTGACCAATGTTAGTATGCATGCATATCACACACTATCAATCAATAAAACAATATCCAAATCAACCACGATGTCCATGACCAGTTCCAAGAGATCTACAACCTCTTCATCAAAGTCCATGTAATGATATGGTGCTCGAACCTCCTAGGAGGTCCGTGAAGACCTCTTGGGAGGTCCTTGAAAAGACCTCAGGGAGGTCCTAGAAATGACCTCTTGGGAGGTGCTTGAAAAGACCTCAGGGAGGTCCAAGAAATGACCTCAGAGAGATTCATGAAGACCTCCTTAAAGATCCTGCAACAACCTCATCAAAGACCTCCTTAAAGACCTCCTAAAAGTCCTCTTGGGAGGTCCTGAAGGACCTCCTCAAAGACCTCCACAAAAACCTCCAGGGAGGTCTTGTAGGACTCCTCAAAGTCCTTCTCAAAGACCTCCTAGGAAGGTTCTGGATGGCCCAGATTAATCCACATTGAAGCTCTGAGGGAGGACCTGGACGGCTCAGATCACGCGTGGGGAGGACCTGGACGGTCTTGATTGAGTCTCATATGATCTTCTGAGGGAGGACCTGAACGGCTCAGATCACGCCTGGGGAGGACCTGAGTGGTCTTGATTGAACGACGTACATGCTTCTGAGAAAGGACCTGAATAGCTCAGATCACGCCTGGGGAGGACCTGAGCGGTCTTGATTGAACCACGTGCATGCTTCTGAGAAAGGACCTAAACAGCTCAGATCATGCCTGGGGAGGACCTGAGCGGTCTTGATTGAACCATGTACAAGCTTCTAAGAAAGGTCTTGTACATTTCAAATCCACCCACGTTGATGCTTCTTAGAGAGATCCTGGACGGTCAAGATCGATCCACACTGAGCTTCAGGGAGGTCCTTGACGGTCCAGATCAAGCCACGTTGATGCTTCTTAGGGAGGACCTGGATGGTCAAGATCTTTCCATGGGGATGTCCTGAGAGGTCGAGATTTATCCACTAATGCACTCCTGAGGGAGGTCCTGGACGGTCCAGATTGTGTCTGGGGAGGTCCTAGACGGTCCAGATTGTGTCTGGGGAGGTCCTGGATGGTCTAGATTAAGCCACGTTGCGCTACAAAAAGAGATCCTGTGCGGTCTTGATCTTCTCCAAGGGAGGTCTTGTGTGGTCTTGATTAAACCACGTATGAGCCTTTGTGGGAGATCCTGGACAGTCAAGATTTCTCCGGGGAGGTCCTGTGTGGTTGAGATTTGTCCACGTATGAGCTTTTGTGGGAGATCCACAATGGTTGAGATTCAGTCCACTTATGAGCTCCAGGTTGAACCACGTATATGCTTCCAAGGGAGGACCTTGACGGTCTAAATCTCTTCATGGGGAGGACCTTAATGGTTGAGATTGAAGCGCGTTGGATCTCCTGGGAGGACCTCGATGGTTGAGATTGAAGCACGCTAATCTTGGGGAGGTTCGTGACTGTTGAGATTTAAGTGACGTTCGGACCAAGCAGACCTTTCTTTTTAATCCAGCTATACAAATTAGATCTAACGGTCCATAAAAGGTGATGGCGCGTGTGCGGTGTGCAGAACACAAAAGACCTCAAATAATCCCTCAACCAAAGCACATATTATACCAATAAGAGCACAAATTAAACCACTGCCACTTAAAAACCACTTTGATCAGCAAGATCACGATCAAGCACCAAGGTCAAACAAGTTCGAACCCAAGCAACTCAAATGGCAATGTATTCATCATTAAACACCATGGCTAAGACCTCTTATTGTCAATGTATTCATCACCAAACAACACGACCAAGACCTCCTGGTCTAACATGTAACATAAGTATAACGTTGTGCACGGTCTATCGTTGCAGCAAAAGGAGTGATGATAGGCAAGAAAGCACCTATTGTTTACGGGAAGAGGGGCGTGGGTTTTTCTTTTCTATTAGCGAAAGTATCTAATCTAAGATATAGTGAACTAACGTATCTAGAGTTTACTTTCTCGCCTGTGTGGTAGCATGGATAAGCCGGTTTCTATTATGGCACTTTGATAATAGGGGAAAAAGGGAGGGTAAATCTAGCAACTTACACTACTACAAAAGGGGTTATACTGGACGCCTCATCACAGACAGCTCCCTAGAACCGTCAGTATTAAATCCAATCACAGAAGGTTTTGGTTTAACGCATGTCCGTGTTACTGGCTGCGGTAAAAACCGTATGTGAAGATGTAATATCACAGACGGTTCATGTTTAAAACCGTCTATGAAATATCACAGACGAGTTTTAAATATAACCGTCTATGAAAAACTCGTCTGTGATAATTCACAGACGGTTCTTAATCCATCTGTGAAATATCATAGACAAGTTTTAAATATAACCGTTTGTGAAAAAATCGTATGTGATAATTCACAAACGGTTCTTATTAAGAATCGTTTGTGATAATTTTGCATCATAGACGGTTTGTGGTTGGAAGTGACTGTGATATGTTCAATGCGCTTCGGCTCCTGCGCGATGCGTCTCTTCGTCTCTTGCGCCGACATTACTTCTTGTTTTATAAGAATGATCATCCGCCATCGTACTCCTCACACATCGCTCTACTCTCAAGCACAAACAAGATCATCCGTCACCGTACTCCTCACACATCGCTCTACTATCGAGTACAAACGAAATGGCTCCCCACTCTTCTCCCCTGACATTGGCATTGATGGCCTACCTGGCCATCCTGTATGAGCACCTCGCCACCAGACTGTTTGGTGGAAGGCTATGCGAAGGACACTGTGATAACAGTGTGCTCCCTCCTTCGGCAGAGGCTATGCCGGGACACGTGACGGCGACGTTGCTCTATCTAGACGACCTCCTCTGCCGTGTCTTCCAGGTGGTCTGCAGCTTCCGGCGAGCGAACCTCGCCATCGGTGTTGTCCTCGAGTACAACGTTGCACGTCTGCAGGAGGATTACCCTCGCTTGGAATGCGACACCGAGACGATGAGCGACCGAGTCAACCAAACCGAGACCCCTCAAGCAAGAGAAGAGGGCCTATGGACGCTTTTGTTCTTGGCTCCTCAGGAGAATCTTCTTTGGACGACTATCAAACGATCGCGTTAACGGTTGGAAATGTTTTAGGCTACCTGCGCTGATCCTGAACCCTCTGATGCCAACGGCGTCGCCTACGAAGCTTTGATAACGGAGATAGCAGCCTACTTGGGCTACTAGAAAAACTTGATTTTTTATTATTTCTACTTTTTTAAATCTTTTGTAAGAAGGCCACGCTGTTTGGCCATATGTAAATACAAAAAATGATATAAAAATCTAGTTTGAAGTTAAGTTACTGTCTATGTTGAACATGTTTACTATCACAGGCGGTTTAGTGAGAAAAAACTGTTTGTGATATATAATTATCATAGACGGTTATTAACAAGAATCATCTGTGATAATGCATACTTCACAGACGGTATTTTAAAAATAACCATCTGTGATATGTATCACAGACGATTTGTGGTTGGAACTGTCTGTGAAATGTTTAAGCCACTTAGGTTCCCGCGCGATGCATCTCTTCGTCTCGCACACCGACGTTACGATGTGTCTCTTCGTCTCAGTTTGTGATACATTTTAAAAGAATGATCATGTCTTTCGCACCCTCCATCACAACCAGTAGAGTTAACCAAAAAACTCGATCACTACGGTATTGAAAACTCACAGACCGTATGTCGCGCGCCATGGTGAGCATACGGAGCATGACGACAAGGACCAAGGCGAGGAGGTCGGTGATCGCCGTCGCTCTTTCTCACGATGTCATCGTCAACATCGTCGGCCTCATGGCCATGAGCTCTCCTCAGCCCATGGCAGACCTCTGCAGCCTACGAACCACATACGTATTTATATACCTATAAAAATACGTACTACTGTTTGTTGTGGCAACCAATTCATGCATGCATACATGTTAGCCTTTTAATTTTACTAGAGAAACATGTAACTAATCTGACTAGCAACAATACCCTTAATTTGGCCTGAATTTTAATTTTCTCTTACGGAGTAATTCTGACATCTTGAATTGTGTATGTATATTAGAGTTGCAAGGCCATGTACAAGGCGTCCAAGGAGCGCGCTGTGGCAAGGCGCGTGGCGCCGGAGCGGGAGGAGGTGATAAAGTGGTTGGAGAATGACCGGTACCTCACCGTCGTCAACCACCTGGCCGGCGCTGGCAACCCAGAGGCCTGCTTCATCATCGGCCTCACGCTCGTCTTCGCGCACCAGGACATGTAGTGTAGCTCGTGTTCCTCAAACGTGCTCGGCCTCCTCCTCTACAAGGCTGGCGAGGCGTGCGACGTTTGGAAGCAATACATCAGCCAGGACGAGGGCGAGCCGGCCGGCGGGTGCGTGACGACCAAGAGGACCAACCGAGAGTGCAAGCGGTGCCGAAGGTTCGCTACGGACACGGTCTAGGCGGTGATGTGGAAGATGGCTCGGCCGCCGGGCTAGGTGTGGGCGCTGTCGGAGGACGGCCACCGGTGCACGATCACAGGCTGCGGCGTGACGGAAGGGTGGGACGACTACGTCATCTTTTGCAGCGATGAGTGTAGGATTAGGCATGAGTGCGCTAAGTTCTTTGCACAGGTGTTGAACTACTTGTAAAATTAGCGGTTTTTTAGTGCTACTCTTGATGCTAGCAGCCGAAAAACAGAACATTTTTTAGATATGGAAGGAACTATCACAGGCAATTTAGTGGAACAAACCATCTGTGATGTAATAATTATCACAAATGGTTATTAAAAATAACCATCTGTGATATGTACTTATCACAGACGGTTTATGGTTGGAACCATCTGTGATATGAACAAAGTCTATTTTGCATACAACTACAAGAAACCAGCTACTTCACAAATATGCCATAAATTACAACAATGATACACACACACAATCTTCTCCAGCCACTTGATATGGTCCACAATGCGCTCCATCTTCAACTCCAGCATGTTTAGCCTCTGCTCCAACACAACTTCCATTCTCTACTCCAACCCATAATCCATCATTTGCCCTGTATTGCTACTCCCTTGCTCTGTCCATGGTGTCTGCCTACTAGAAATATTGACATCCTCCAGCCTACAGAAATGTACAAACGCTAAAACAGCACACACATTTCATAGCTATTGGAGAAACATCCAAACCGCAAGAAATCAAACTCAAGTTTACTTACTGAGAAATAAGGACATTTGTAACACACCCGACCAGTATTTCCCTCGGTGTTGGCGTAGAACACATTTGCTTGCACACGGCAGTTAGGGCAATCCACTCGCCTAGCAGTGGCTAGCGCTAGGGCCCTCCGATTCAGTGAGCTCGACGCCTCAGACATATGGCCCTCACTCAAGAGGAGATGGGGAGAGGTGAGACCAGAAGAAGAAATATGAGCTCCTGGAAGCTGGAAGTTAAACCCTAAACAAATACTCTAAAAAGGAATTTTTGGATTTTCTGGATTTATTTTTCTAAAGGAAATTCCCTTTATTGCGCATGCTGACATCAGCAGCTGGAAATCTATGACAGACGGGCCCATAGTCAATGGACTAGGTCCACGATGCGGTCAACATCCATGGTGGACTTGGCTCACGGAACAGTGCAAAGAGGGGTGTGGGGTGCTGCACAAGGGCTGATGTGGCGCCACGTAGGCGCTGACTCAGCAAAAACGCGCACGTGGCGCTGAGGTGGCAGTGACATGGCTGAGCCATGTCAGCCCGTGGCCAGCAAAGCTACAGTGATGACCTCGTCGGCACTACGTGCCACGGCAAGTGGTGTGGGTGGTACCAAATGAAAGAGGACATTGTGTTGAACATGATGCTCACCATGGATGCGAGCAAGCGCGGCTAAATGGTCGTCAGCGGCGAGATTTGGTCGTCGGTGAAGATGGCGCTACGGGGATCCTCCGGCGAAGTGGGCGCATGCACCGGGTTGGCGATGAAGTGGCGATGCCCTAGAGGTGGTCGGAGTCATCGAGGGATGCTTGATGTACGGCGCCGAAGAAGTCGAAGATCGGAGCTTTGGTGATCGCTTGATAAACTCAAAATCACGGCGATTGAGGAGAGGAGGAGAGCGGTGGTTGGTGGTGTTGGAATGAGTGGAGAGAGGCGCACCCGGGGCATCCTTTTATAGGGCGAGGGCATGGCCGAGGCGGCTTGAGGCGCAAGAAGGTCCGAAATGGACACCGACGAGATTAGGGGGAAATCAAGGTTGAGATGGAAAGGTAATGCCATTAATGGGTGTGGGATTGATTGACGATTTGAATGCAAACGAAATAAGGGGGTTTTAATGAGGATTGGAGCGGTTTTGGAAAGCTTTTGAATTGTGTCCATGGCGGATGGTGCGGCGAGAAAGAAAAACGCGAGGTGGAAGAAAGGAAAGAAGGAGACGACGAGATTGAGTGGGCCCCACATGGCAGCGAAAGAAGGAAAAAGGAAAAAGGAAAAGAATAACGAGTGGTGTTGTGGGTCCCACACGTCAGCGAAAGAAAGGAAAGGAAAGAAAGCAACGGGTGAAGTTCAGGCCATTAGATTTTGATCGGACGGTCCAAAATGAGTTGAACATTTGGACCGCTTCGATCGGCAAACAAGATCGGGCCGTCCAATTTAGATCGGACGGTCCACAACGAATGGGATGTTTGGACCGTCCAGACGCGCATCTTGATTCGACCATTCGTTTTTGATCCAACAGTTGAAGGGTTTGGATATGAATACGCGCGGGCGAGAGAGAGAGAGAGAGAGAGAGAGAGAGAGAGAGAGAGAGAGAGACTAACAGTGGGCCCCATGCCGCAAGGAGAAGGAGGGTGAGAGCGCCAGCGTGTGCGTGAAAGAAAAAGAAAATGGGCCGAATTATTTAAAAAGACTGATTGGAGAATTTCTTTGATTTAATCATTTAAATAAATCGGATAATTAAAAAATTAGAAAATAGCAAATAAAATCCAAAAATTATGAGAAAATTCACGAAATTATCTAGGGCATTTTGGATTTAAATAAAATATTTCCAACTTAACTTGGTAATTAATTTTTGCAAATAAATTTGTTTTAGCCTTGAAATAAATAGGAAAAGCTTTTAATATTCTAGAAAATTCCGAAATTACTTAAATTTTCCTTTTTAACTTTAAATCTAAAGAAAGCCCATAAAACTCAATAAATTTTATTTTGACTTCTAAAATTTAGGAAATTCAAGAAAAGCAATCGAACTCTTTCAAATCCTAGAAAAACCAATAAAATAATAACTTTATTAATTTTTTTTAGTAATGTAAATTTGGGATGTTACAAGTGTAGATTATACCGGAAGGTAGTGACATCGTCGAGGGAGACAACGATATTCCGGATGTGGACTGTGCTTTCGATGAGGGTAGGTCGCACGATGACAATCTGGATCAAATGCTACGTGATGTAGAAGGGGACTATAGTGAGAGAGAGTTTGGTAGATTTGAAAGCTTAATGGAGGACTCGGGAAAACCTTTGTTCCCGGGCTACAAGCTGGAATACACAATGTTGTCATCTATGCTTGAACTGCTGAAATTGAAGGTAAGTAATGGTTGGTCCGACAAGAGTTTCACAGCGTTACTAGGTCTCCTAGCTACATCCTTCCAGAGGGAAACGTGTTGCCTAGAACCACCTACCAAGCTAAGAAGGTTCTTTGTCCATTGGGACTAGAAGTAAAAAGAATACATGCATACCTAAACGATTGTATCATCTCTCAGAAAGAGTATCTGAGACATACATGTATGTCCAGTGTGCAAAGCATCCCGGTACAAGCGTAAGAATCACTTCAATGACGGCGAGGGCATCGAGGTGAAGCAAGGCCCTCCTGCTAAGATGTTGTGGTATCTACCTATAATTCCCCGTTTGAAGTGTTTATTTGCGAACCAAAAAGAGGTAAGATTACTACGTTGGCACTCACAGGAGCGTAAGAAAGATGGAAAGATAAGACACCCTGCTGATTTTGTCCAGTGGAGAAACTTTGATATGAGCTTCGAAGACTTCGGTGCAGAACCGAGGAATATAAGGTTTGGGTTGAGTACTGATGGAATGAATCCTTTCGGTAATATGAGCAGCCGACATAGCACCTGGCCCGTGAATCTATGTATGTACCTAGCACCATTGTTGGAAGGTCTTGTGACTCTATCATACGAAGGGGTATAGGTATGGGATGCGTATAAATGAGAGAACTTCACTTTACGCGTCATGTTGTTCTGCACTATCAATGATTTTTCTGCCCTTGGTAACCTGTTGGGGTTCAGTACAAAAGGAGCCAAAACATATCCGCACTTCTTACATGATACCGAGAGTGTGTGGCTAAACAACTCGTGCAAAACTGTGTACATGCGTCACCATAGGTTTCTTCCCAGGTATCACCCATGCTACAAGATGAAGAAATAATTCGATGGAAATAAGGAGGATGGTTCATCTCCAAGAGCTTTTAGAGGGAAAGAGGTCTATGATATGGTTAAGGATATCGATGTTGTGCTTGGAAAGAGACGTAAATTGAGAAGCCGTTAGAAGAACATCTGGAAGAAGCGATCAATTTTTTGGGACTTACCTTATTGGGAGCACATAGAAGTTCGCCACTGCATCGATGTCATGCATATGGAGAAGAATGTATGTGATAGCTTGATTGATCTCTTACTAAACATTCGTGGCAAAACAAAGGATGGTGTCAACGCACAGCGTGACTTGGTTGATATGAACATAAGGACCGAGTTAGCACTGAAAGAGACCGATGAAGGACGAACGTACCTTCCCCCAGCTTGCTACACTCTATCTAAGGCCGAGAGAAAGGAACTATGCCAGAGCTTACATGGTGTGAAAGTTCCGTTCAATTACTCCGCTAGCATGAAGAAACTTAATTCTATGGAAGATTTGAAATTAATTGGTATGAAGTCTCATGATTGTCATGTGCTGATGACACAAATGCTTCCTATTGCAATTAGAAGTATTTTACCCAACAAGGTCCAAGTGGCAATCATGAGGCTGTGTTATTTCTTTAACTCAATTACTCAGAAGGTCATTGATCCCGAAGGACTAGATCCTTTGCAGGCCGAGGTGGTGATGAATCTATGTCATCTTGAGATGTATTTCCCTCTGTCATTTTTTGATATAATGGTCCATCTCATTGTTCACCTTGTGAAAGAGATAAAGATACGTGGCCCTGTGTTCCTACGTTACATGTACCCGTTCGAGAGGTACATGTGAATTCTCAAGTCCTATGTACATAATTGATCTCGGTCGGAGGGCAGCATCATCAAAAGTTATGCAACCGAAGAAGTCATTGAGTTCTGCGTCGACTACATGGCTCAGGTGAAACCGATAGGTGTGCCTCTATCTCGTCATGAGGGGAAGCTGGAGGGTATGAAGACCATTGGAAGGAAAACAATCACTCTCGATTTTGATGTGTACGCTCAAGCCCATTTCACGGTCTTTCCACACATGACCCAAGTGTCCCCGTACATCGATGAGCATAAAGACATGGTACACCAACATAATCTAGGCCGGTCGGAGGTTTAGATCACGAGAGAGTACAACTGCCAGTTCAACAAATGGTTAAAGGTGTGATTCACTAGGAGGCCGTCATCAAGTGATGATATGCTGCCATGGTTAGCAAAAGGGCTAAAATTTACAATTATGACATGGCAAGGATACGACATAAATGGGTACACATTTTATACGACATCTCAGGATAGAAAGAGCATAGTCCAGAACAGCGGTGTCTGCATAGATGCGTTTCATGATCAGTTCAATACCGTTGGGTTGAGCTCCTACTATGGGTTTGTAGAGGAGATTTGGGAACTCAACTATGTACTTTTTAAGATTCCTCTGTTTCGATGCCATTGGATCAAACTTCCATAGGGTGTGAAGGTCGACAAGTACAACATCACTACTGTGGACCTCGAATGTGTCGGATACAAGGACGAACCATTTTTACTTGCTAAGCAAATTGTTCAAGTTTTTTATGTAAAGGACCCGGTAAATAAGAACCGCCAAGAAGCTCTTCATGGAAAAAGAAGGATTGTCGGAGTTGAGAATGTCGTGGATGAGGAAGAGTACAATCAATTTAACGAGTTGCCTCCTTTCGGAGAAGGCATCAGGCTCGAGGAAGAACCTAGTGAGGAAGCTAGCGATATGCGCATCGATCATCGTGAAGGGCTCTTTTTTCAAAGGAAATAGCAAGTGGAATGATCCCACACGGTGAACACCTATTTAGAAAATTGTTCCATTGTAATTAAGAAACTCGGCATGTAATTAAGGAATTATTCCATTGTAATTGATTTACTATTTAAGAAATTATTCCATCCGTGATTGTATCTGCTTTCTTGTTTTCAGAGTGCATTGCTAGCATTTCCCGAGGCAAGCCAAAAACAAAATATTTTTAGCTATAGAAGGAACTATCACAGGCAGTTTAGCGGAACAAACTGTCTATGATATATGTAGCACAGACGATTCCTAAGGCACCAAAATATTTCGCCTCCCGCGCACGTGTCAAAAAATTTCCCCCCACCCGCGCTGAGCATCACAGACGGTTCCATAATAAAACTACTTGTGATACTTATCATACACGGTTCTTAAAATATAACCGTCTGTGATATGCTCGCTTATCGCAGACGGTCCTGGAATAGAACCGCTTGTGATAGGGATGGAAATCGGGCGTGGTGGGCATGGGTAGTGCTCGCCCATACCCATGCCCGCTAGCCCAAAACTCCCCCACGGTCTTGCCCACGAAGGGCGACGGGCAGAGAATCTCACCCATCCCCGTCGCCCGCGGGCATGCCCGTGTGCCCACCACACTAAAGAATTCGAGAGGATTGGGGATTGGATACATTTCGTTACAAATTCGCTCAAAAGTCAAAATTAGCTAGATGCATTCAGCCGAGCAAAGAACGGTTTGGTAACACAAATTCCTTCCGATTTGAATCTCCACCATATCAACAGTCACCTCTGCAAGAAACACAAACGCACCTTCAGAGCCAAGAAAATAAAAGGACTGAAACAAACCAACGAATAGAATGATCCCTTACCTCCTCAATCTTGTACAAGTCTGGGGTCAAATCTGCTAGGCACAAACCTAGGTACAGCAACTGCAATTCCAACACACACAAAAAACTCACATAAAACACCAAATTCGAAGACCCTAAAATTTGAAAAATTACAAACACAGGATCGATCCTTACGTCGAGCTACCGTTGCACTACTCGAGGGCGCTTCTTGGGCCAGCACGGGGGGCGTGTCCCGCAGATCACCTAGAAGTCACGGGCGATCTCCTCCTTGCAGAACACGATGTGAACCCCCGCTTCTTGGTCTTCGTCGGCACCAGATGTGCATGCCCCCTACCTCCTCCATCGCCCCCGCCTCCTCCATGCGCGCCCGTCGCTTGGCCTCTCCCTGCAACTAGCTAGAGGGATGGAGGGTAGCGGGGGAGGGAGGGGGTGAATGGGAGCTGGGGAGGGAGATGATCTTGGAGGAGGCGGCATCGGCGACCGACTAGGAGGGGCTGGAGGGCGCTGATGAGTGGTGATCGATTGGGAGGTCCTGGAGGTGGTGGGAGAGTGAGGGAGTCGGCGAGATAGCAGAAATGGGAGGTGGTGTGGTCATGTGCATTCTAGTGGCGCAGAAGATGTGGGCGGACGGAATAGGGTTGGGGAGTGCGATGCCGATTTGGGGTTGGGTCAGGGTAACGACTGTGGAGTGATGAGATGGATGGCCCACTTGTCAGCGTGGATTGACAGGTAAGCGGGCGTGGCTTGCGCTGTTAGAGCTCACCCGTACCCACGCCCATTTATCCAATGGGCAGGGAATTGCCCCCATTTCTATGCCCATGGGCAAAAAAAGCCCCCCTATACCCAGCTCCATTAGGGTAATTGCCTGCGGGCACACGGGTAATTGGGCACAATTGCCATCCCTAGTCTGTGATATGCTTGCTTGTCACAGACGGTTCTTTACGAGAACCATTTGTGATATGCATTTATAAGTAGGGCTCCACTAGGGTTTGCGTCCTTACTCCTCAGAGCTCACTCTCCTATCCGCCTCCCTAGTGCCCTTACTTCCCGTGTTCCTCCCAAGCCTCCTTTCTCCACGCCGTCATCCACGCGCCATCATCCTCCCTAATGCCGCTGTCATCCCCGAGCCTCCTCTCTTCACATTGTCGTCTCCACGCCGTACTCCTCCCCTATGTCGTCGTCATCCCCGTGCCTCCTCCTCCCCGTGCCGACGTCCTCCCTCTGCGACCCCCAACCTCGACGACGCCGCCCTGACCTCGACTCCCTCTTCGCCCATGCCTCCCATCAAGAGGGATTATTCATGCTCATCAGATCCCTCTGTTTCATTATATTGATTTTGTCTAGTCATTTTGCTCCATTCTGTTGGTAGCTTCTGTTCACTGTGATTATTGTTCAATCATTATTTATATTCCTGTCAATTGAATATTGTGTAGTTGGTTCAATTGAAATATTGATAGTGAACTTTCAATTGATGATTTATTTTGTTGTGGAGTTCTATCTTTTGAGCATTTTATCCTGATTGATGCAGCATTGGTTTGTTAATCTTGCGAGATAGCAAGTAAGCGAGATGGCATCCGCAGCGTCTTCATCATCGTCATCGACATCGCCGAATGCGTCTAGATCTCTAATGAAAGTGGTACCTAAGTGACATGCCAGAGGAATATCAAAAATACCTATGGGCCGAATGACCATCACGGCCGTCAGTATCGCTGGGGTCCCTCTGCTTCCCGAGAAAGCAGCGACAACATTCCAGACCACCTGCCGTATACTTGGAAGGGAACAGGTCCTGTGAGACCCTCGAATTCGGTATCCGTATCAAGCTAAGTGATTACGCCATAAACGCAACACTTAACGTGAGACAAACACGATTCCGAGTGCCCAGATATGTGTCACATGCTAGCTCCCAAGGATCAGTGGCTAACATGCACATATCCTAATACAACATTGCAATCACATCCATACACAATGTACAAGAATAATAGAATCAAATGCAACATCATTTAAATAGAACCTTATAGTACAAGGTTGCATAAGAGGGCCAATCGGCCAAATCTAAACAACACAAATAAATCGCAGCGGAAGATAAACTTAGAATAAAAAGGAATAACCGAGTTGGCATGCCCACAACCCACAAGCAACCATCCGAGTCAAAGTCATAGTGTCTGAAGTACTTAGCCCAATTTGAATTACTTCTCACCTGAACAAATGGACAATTTTTAAGTACAAAGTTGTACTCGCGAGACTTTTCAAGAAAAATAAGGATGCATGTAAGTATAAAAGGAAGACTACTACACTAGTCAATTTTTGACATAAAGCAAGTTTTTCAATTAGATAAACAATATAGATTCAAATTGCCATTTGTAAAACATTTAAGAAATGTTATATAGAAGTAGGTACTCCAATTCATAATAAAAAAAATCAGTAGATACTCCAATTATAACAACACACGAACTTTCCGTTTGTGACATATATCAATTTCTCAAATATATCAACATGCGAACATCCCGTTCATGATAACATTTCAGATCTGAACATAATAACATAATGACATAACATTTCCAACCATAACCCAAACTAAAGTTCCCATAAGCTAACTATGCATGCTTTTCCTGGCGATGTCCATGACCGAGGACACGGCTATTGAATAGATTTAGTTTTGACTCTGCGAGTTTGTACAGCTTTACCCACACGATATGAATACCTTGTAATGTCGCCATGCACTCTTCTATAAGAGTGTGACTAAGATATCATAACAAGGCTGTTACAATGTCATGAGCTAACTATCAAACCACCCGAGGATCAAAATCCCATGGCAGACTGTCAGTCGCCTAGAACCATAGGTGAACCCCGTTGTGTAAGTAAGTCCCTAACAAACAAGAGACCCTTAAGGGCAAGTAAGAGAACGACAAACATGCCCCTACCAGATTGACAAAAGAATAATTAAATAATAATAATAACAATTGTCAATCTGATTGTGTTTTGATAACTAACACATAACAAATTATTAAGCCAAGCCATAGCCGATAAACCCGGCGTGTGGTTGTATGTAAGACTTGATTCATCACACCACAGATCAGTTCTCATATACCCAGATAGGGCTACACGAATCCGGGACAACTCCCTTCATCAACCTATCACCCGTCCAAGTCCAACACACAACAAACACTACCAAAAAGGCCACAATCAACAAATTCAAAGATATGAATATATTCCTCAAATTCAACATAATTCAATCCATATAATCCTCAATTTCATCAAGATTCAATTCGATCCATCGGCCGATGGACTAGCTCCATCAACCGTTTTCGACTACAACTACTAGCATGACTAAGCATCGTTCTACAAATCAGCAAACAAATCCCATACAACATATATACTTAATCATTCAAGATAAAAGGGTAATCAACATTCAAAATACGGCCAATGCAGCAAGTAGGATATTAACTACTTCTACCCATTAACATACTTTTCAAAATAGCATGCAATGATGATATTAAAATCCATACAAAACATTTTAAAATCAGTAGGAGCAATATGATCAAGAGGAGGGTGCTCGCACGTTTTCTGTACCACTTATTCAATCTCAGGTTACACTCATGAATATGTTTGTATCGTCGAGAAATATATCGAAAGAACGATATCGCAATTAACACCAAATAAGCCGAAATTTCAAAGTACTAAAAAATGCATGAAATTTCTACAGTAGATAGATTATGAATTTAGATGAATTTAGGTGAAATAATTATTCCATTTGGATTTAGTATGTGAAAGTTATAGCAGTTTGAATCTCAGCTTTCTAGAAAATCCAATCTTTCACTATTCACCGAATTTAATTATTTGGTTAAAATTTGTAGAGCAGTGATGGATATAAGGATTACATAGATAAATAGAAGATAAAATTATAAAATCAAAATAACTTGACTCAACTCATTTGGAGTTTTTATGAATTAGTTATGAATTTACAAAGTTATCCGCCTTTTTCTATTGTAAAAATAATAGAGTTACAGAACAGTTTCTAAAGCTATACTCTCTATTATAGAGACATGTTTGAAACCTATTTTAAAATAAAGTTCACTTAAAATGCAAATTATAAAATTTGGTTTCACTATTTTTGCGTTAAGATGAATTAGTTATGAATTTTCTAAGTTAATAGCAATTTATAGTGTACAAATAAATGGGTTTTGGATCACTTTCCACAAACTATATTTTCTGTCATAGTTACATGTTGGAAACCAATTTTATAATAAAGCTCATTTAAAATGAAAATTAACAAAGCTGGTTTCACTTATTTTGGAGTTAAAATGAATTAGTTATGCATTTTTGAAGTTAATTGTATTTTCAGTTTGCAAATACTTCACTTTTGGATTTTATAATTCGTTCATTAATTTATCTACCGAGGCTGAGCTAGCCATAGCCACTGACTGGCGGGCCCCCAGGTCAAAGGTTGACTTGGTCAACATTGACCCAGCCCAGCCGGGAATGACGTCGAAGACGTGTTCAGTAAATACGTCTTCTAATTCTGATAGCGTATTTCGGGTATAAGTGCATACGGAATACGTTCACTTTAAAGTGTACTACACAACTCTACACATTCACTAAATCGGCCGAACGGGCCCACATGTCATTCACTCTAGGTTTTAAATAGATTCTTAAACACGTTTAATCCTCGGTGGGTCCTACATGTCATACGTTCAATAAGGAAATACTTAAACGCTAAAGATCCGGGTTAACCTTAATCATCACCGGCGGTTAACCGAGACTCCCGTGCGCGGTGGTGCAGCCGTGTAGGCGATTCGGCACATCAGGGACTCTCCGGTCGAGGATCAAATCGCCTGGTGAGTAACCTTGCGAACTTCGTTCTTGCGTGGCGTGGAGCCCAACGGTTCTCGGTGGCGAGCACCAGGTGGCCGGAGGCGGAGATGAAGTGGCTGCTCTCGTGGAGAAGGCGCTACGGATGACGAGGGAGCTCGGAGAGGAGTGCGTCAGCGTCGCCTCGCCACCGTTAACATGAAATCGAGGTTGAGGAAGACGGAGGAGCACTGAGACGACCAGGATAGGGAAGACGGCGGTGCGGCCATGGAGCTCCACGGCGACAGCATGAATGAAAGCACCTGGAGCATTAAGGAGTGACCTGTGAGGTTGTAGATGTTGCATGCAAGCTTACGGGACACTGGAAGGGACTAGGGACCTACCGGATGACGAAGGATTGCAGCACGGCGAAGCTTCGGCCGGAGGTGGAGAAGACAACCAAAATAGAGCTCCCAGCTACATCAAAGGTCGATTAACTTTGGGGAGACACTCCTTGGGGCAATGCAAAGCTCCTAGACAAGGTTAGGGGAAACGAGTCTCACCAGAGATGGAAGTTGGCCCGGCGCGACGGTTCTGGTGCCTCCAAAGCGCGCACCCGCGATGACCAGGACAAGGTCGCGTTCCATGAGCTACACGACATCGGAGTGGCTCGGGTTAGCAAAAACAGAAGCGGTGCCGAAGTAGGAAAAGAACGCACTATCGTGGCGCCGCTTACCAGGACTAGAGAGGGAGCTTTGCTTCCTTCTCTCCCACAGTCGAGGAGAGAAGTGAGGGAAGAGAGGGGGATGGCGCCCATTTTGTGCGAGGAAAAGGATGGAGAATGAAGCGGTGTTAGATGGCGCAGCTCGGTGACTGGTCGCGAAGGGCGGTGGGTGATGGCGTCGACAGCATGCAGCAGAGCTTCCACAGCGCATGGCGCACGTGCCCTGACCGGCTCCTACGCGAGGAGAACGACGAGGCTGATAGCACGGGCCCAGGTGGTCGAAGGCACAAGTGAAGGGGTGCAGTTGGACCACACAATCACAATCAAACAGTCCATATTCACGGCGACTTCAGATGGTCCGAACGGCCCACTCAAATCTAGCGGTTGATTTCAAATCAGACGGCTGAACGTGCAGACGGTGCGGTGTAGTCAAGTTGGCTCGGGTCCGGGTCAGAATAGTGGTGGGCTCGAGTCAGTGCAACAGTGCGAGCCTGAGTTTAAATCAGATTTGATTGAGAAATAGAGGGTTTGACTGAGGCTCTAAAAATAGAAATAAATTCCTAAAAATTCTGTAAATATTTGGAGGGGTTTCTGAGAATTCCTTGTACTCATAAAAATTATTAAACCTTACTGTTCAAGTTATAATTGGTGCATTTTAAATTCAAACTTAAGATGGGTTATTGAATTGAGTTTAAATCTTTTGAGGTTTGAATTCAGTTCCAAAAATTTGGGAAAAATATATAAATTCAGGATAAATATTATAGTATGTGAATAAATTATTTCTAGATGATTTTCGTAAGTTTTTGTTCCTATTTTCTTTTGGAGCTTAAATTGAAAGTGTATGTTTAAACTTTGATTAACATTTTTCAAGTGCAATAATTTATGCAAATATTTCCAAAATGTTATGCATGTTGATAACATGCATACTAATTCTTATTAATTAACTTGGGGATGTTACAGGTCCTCATCACCACACAGAAATAGAAGGATCTTGTGGCCGTAGAGAAAGCGCAGCTATGGACTGAAATTACAATGTCGTTTGATATCCTAGCAGAAGTCTCCGAACTCGTGCGACGGCAGGCGTTCCTCTCGATGGGACATGCTTGGAAGACCTTCAAGAGTAAGCTTGTCACGGACTACGTGAACAAGGATCGGACGCCAGGCACGAAGTATCATTTTGTGTCGTTGGATACATGGGACGCCTTTGTGCAGATGAAGACGACGGATGAATTTCAGCAGCAAAGTATGACGCACAAGGCTATCCAGGCACAAAACATTCACCCCCACAGACTCGGCACTGCTGGGTATGCGGGTAAAATCCAGGAATGGATGAGTGAGGATGATGTGGCAATCTAGTCAGAGGTCTCCCCGCCATTTGCTGGGATCACAGACGAGCACGCCCGAAACTGGTTAAGAGCGAGGGCCTCAATCACGTCGTCGGGCGCCATCTCTTTCATAAACCCGGCAAACGAGGGAGTGTCCCAATGCCTGGTAAGATATGTCGAACTACCTAGTTGTTAATAAGTACATAATTTCGTAGGGTCTAAAATAACATGATGGCCTCTTGTAGCAAACATTGAGTACCCAATCTTCCCAAGGCTCCTTCGAAGCAGTCAGGAAGAAGTATGTACTATCCACAGCCCTAGGAAACAAGGAGCACCCGGGGCGCACACGAGGCCTTAGGGTTTACGTACCTTGGATGCATGGACTCCCACATGACTCCGAAGCGTATAGGAGTCGGAAGAGATCTAAGGCCGGGCGCAGGGAATAGTTGAAAGAAGAGATTAGTGCACGGATTACTACACAATTTCAAGGGCAGTTAACATCATTGCAGGAACAAATGAATCAACTTATCAACCAGTCACAAGCCGCCCCCGTGATTTTGGGAGCCAGCCCCCCTCAACATTGGAGTAGCGTCGCGTCCATGCTTGCACTTTCTGAACTCGGCGACGTCCAATTACCTATCGATGTCATCCAGGTAATGTACATCTCTGGAATACTCCAAAGATAGACCTGTAGGATGTCTTAGCTAATTGTGTATTGTTTTGTAGGTTCCCACGCTCTGTAGGCTCCAAGTGAGGCTGGTTGGGTTAATTTCTGTTGAGGCTAGGCGGGGAGTGGTGTATCCATGCCAGAAAGGGATAGTGGTGCACGGTGCCCAGCTGGCGTAGGGTTACACCAAGGTCCAGGTGGACATGATACATGATAATTTGATGGTCGTCCAGCTGGAGAAGTGCTCGAATGAAGATATCATAACACTAGGGGATGCCTTGTACACTTATGTCCAGTGGCCCAAGAGGGACATCGCCTTTAACCCTGCAGTGCCGTGATCTCCACACAACGACCATGCCTCTCCAACAGTACCCTCGATGACTCCACCTCAACCCCCGCTTCAGAAGGCCTCCGTATCGGCTACCGTGGAGACGGCGCCGAAGAAACAAGAAAAGCGTGTTGAGTCGTCTTCCAGGAAGACAAATAGCACGCGAGGCGCTAAGGCTAAATCGAAGAAGATTAAGGCGCCTCACAAGCCCAGGACGTTCTCCCTCGGAATGTCGTTAGTCTCCGACATAATATTACGCCATGCTGGTTTGGCTTGCGTGACTTTGCATGCTTAGTACATGTGACAGATCAACGAGGCAAGGGAAGACCAGCCTACTGGATTCACCGTCAGCTACACGGAGAACCATTTCCGACACAAGCCAGGCTACTTCGTCGTGGGCTTCGAAGACTTATTTGATCTATTCAACCTCGGCATCCTCGATGCCTCACTTCTACGATGCTGGACACTGTAAGTGTGTACAATCAAGTTCTACATTCACGCAATACCGATAAATACCATAACTCAATGCTTATGTGTAGATACATGATGCAAGAAGCCCGGCGATCGCGAGAACCGGTGGGTTTCCTCGACCCACAGTTGATCTCTGAGCAATGTATCAACCTAGACGCATCGTACAGCGACAAATACATAACGAAAGGGTTGCTTGCTCACCGCGATAAGGACTACATACTGGTGCCCCACAAGGGGTAAGTGCTTCACTACTTGCTATACAAATTTCATTTGTACTTTATACGCAACACGAACTTAGGTTTAATAACTATAGCGACATACTTAGATGACACTTGATCCTTTTAGTCATTCTACCAAAGTGGAACAAGGTAATATACCTTGATTCCCTAGTTGAAAAAAACCACGACTTCACCCTTGTGCAAAAAGTACTCGACAAGTATGCTCATTTTCTTCATACATAACTCTATTGTAGTTTTCCTTCGTTTGAAATGGCCGAGGATAACTTTTTCGAATCACGTAGGTCGTTCAGCGCCTATGTTGCATTGGCAGGGATACAAAATGAACGGCGCCACATTTATTACCGGACGTGATTTTGCATTCAGCTTGAAACAATAATCCTATATCACACTTCGTAACCTAGCCTCTCGAACTGACTATACCTATATCCTATATCACACTTCTATTTTTGCAGTGCCACCGGCAATTACTACAAGGCAACCTATGTGCATTCTACGTTTGTCGTCATATACTAGAAATCATGAGTGCTAAGACGAAGGAACCAGAGGTTTGTCAGTCAATCTCGCAATAATTATTTCGTAATTATGAATTTAAATATATATACTTAGTACTTTACTCTTGCTAGCTTATGTGGCATGACAATCGAAGAAAGTGTTTTCCATCTAGACTTACTCGCGGATGTTCGAGGACTGCTTGCTGCCTTCATCACGGGGGAGATCATTAAGCAGAATGGAGAGTTTCATCCCGGCGACACCAATTTATTGTAATTCACTTTGAGTTGTAATTCAACTCACTTTGTAATTGATATTAAGTTTTTAAATCACTTTGAGTTGTTCTACATCAAATCAATTGTGATATATCTATTTTCTACTTGTTCATTTTCAGAGGACATGGCTAGCATTACCTGAGGCTAGTCGAAAAACCAAAATATTTAGGTATAGAACGAACTATCACATACGGTTTTATGGAATGAACGATGCATGAATGCAAACTATCATGGATGGCTACCACCAAAAACCATCTGTGAATGCAAACTATCATAGATGGCTACCACCAAAAACCGTCTGTGATATATAGGATATCACATACGGTTATTTTTATTAACCGCCTGTGATATGTATCCAATCACAGACGGTTACTACCAACAACCGTCTGTGATATGTCGGAAATCACAGACGGCTATTTTTACTAAACGTCTATGATATATATACAATCACAGACGGCTACTACTAGCAATCGTTTGTGATATGCATTTAATCACAGATGGCTACTACTAACACCCATCTGTAATACGTATCCAATCACAGACGGCTACCACCAACAACCATCTGTGATATGTCGGATATTATAGACGGCTACTACCAAAAATCGTCTGTGATATTTACGATATCACAGACGGTTATTTTTACTAACCGTCTGTGTTATGTATCTAATCACAGACGGTTGGTACATATAACTGTCTGTGATAGTTTGCCTTCATAGACATTTTATACCAGAAAATTGTCTGTGTTGTTGCTTATCACAGACGGCTCAAAAACCATCTGTTATAACTACTGTTATCACAGACATATAAATTCAAATGGTTGAGAAACCGTCTGTGATGATCCTTTTTGTAGTAGTGTTAAATAGGACCAACAGACATAACAATGGCAAGGACGTGTGTGCGAGAAACAAAGGAAAGGGAAGTGTAAGAACCATAACATAAGTATAACGCAAGTATAGTCAGCAGGTAGTTAGTTAGATGGCACGGGTTACGACAGCCACGCGCTGGCTATTTCAGGACGAACGGACTATGTATTTAGGAAACTCAGCACTCAGACTAAAGGCTAACTAACGGATGGACTCAAAAGTACAGCGGGACAGGAGGCCGCGACGAAGGTGTAGATGTCTAAACGGACATAATAAGCAAAAGATAAGGGGGAACATAGATCAAAAACTGATAAAACACGAAGGAGCTGTGCAAAAACTTATTACTGAGGCTGTATGTAAGAATGGATAAGTAACAATAAGTAAGAAAGAAAGACGGAAAGGGAAAAAAAAAAGTAGTTGCTGTGCATGGACATGTTCATGCTAATGCATGTAAGCACCGAGGCTGCTCTTTGTACAGCAGCAGACCAATAAGGTAAGCAAGAGAGAAGGAATAATACGGCCAGCGGCCTAGATACGCGTGGTAAATATAGCTACGGCAAGGATGTATATATACACAAGTGGCAGGAATCCAATATAGCGGCGGGGAAAAGAAACTTTAGAATCTCTCTGCTAGAAAGAAGTGTAGCGATGACAAACAGAGTGAGAGGCGGCTCGACAGACGACTGCGCTCTGTTCGCGAAACGGCAATGGGCTAGCTGCCCATGTTGCCATACTAAGAAGAAGTGAGAAGGAAATAAAGTGAAAGGAAAAGATGTTGGATTAGCGGCATAGAATGACGTATAGCTAGGATTTCTAAAATCAGAAAGAGGTAATTACTCTGGTGGGTGTAGTAGATAGCAATGAGGAGAGATTGAGCCGGTACTGGATTGGATTTGGCGCGAGCTCGATCGGCCCCTTCGCAGGATAGAATTTTGGGTGTGGCCTTTTTTTAGACGCTCGGCTGTCCATGTGGGCACGGTTCGATTGGGAACTGGACGTGATTGCCGCAGTTTGATTCAAGATTTAGTAACGCCTCCTTAGATGCAAAATA
>JAYEVD010000869.1:0-147282 GCA_036346405.1 Phyllostachys edulis | reverse complement strand
GCGTAAATAATAGATCGGTGAACAACGTCCGGGACCTTTTGCTAAATTCCTAGAGGAATGTGGGATCGTCACTCAGTACACCATGCCGGGATCTCCTAGCATGAACGGTGTTCTTGAGAGGCAAAACAGACTCTTAAGGATATGGTGAGAAGTATGATTAGTCATTCTACCTTACGAGTCTCTCTCGGGAGAGGCATTGAAAGCTATGACTTATTTACTCAGCAAGTACTAACTAAAGGCGACTAACAAAACCCTCATACGAAAAATGGATAGGCAAAAATCCTAGCATCGGGCATGTAAATGCGTGGGGATGTCCATCTGAGGCAAGACCGTCAGGCCCAATGAAAGAAAATTGGACTCAAGAAGCTGTTAGTAGCTATTTTGTTGGATATTCTAAAAGATCAAGGGTTACAAATTCTATGATCCCACTACTAAGACAATTTTTAAATGGGAAATGCTCGGTTTTTGAGGATGTTGAGTTTGAAGGGGAGATATGGTTAGATGAAGAAGTCTCTGAAGGGATTTATTTTCTTTTCTTTGGTTATTCCCAATAATGATCGAGATCAAAGTTATTTTACTCAGTATTATTGAGGAAAATACAACTCAAAATAATGTCATGAGGTTCCTCTACAAAATGATGTTCCTCTGTAAGAACAAACTCATCAACCTCAAGAACCAAGGCCATTAAGGAGATCCACTAGAGAAAGAAGAAGTGCAATCTCGATGATTACATTATCTTTCTTCAAGAGAATGAGGCTTGTAGTGAAATTTTAGGAGAAGATCCTATCAATCTCCAAAAAGCTCTGCAAAGCCCAAATTCAGTTAATTGGATTAATGACATGAATGAAGAGTTAAAATCCATTAAGGACAATGATGTTTGGAATCTTATCCTATTGCTAGAAAGAAAGAAACCCATTGGTTGCAAATGGATATTTAAGACCAAATGGGATTCGAAAGGTAATGTAGAAAGATATAAGGCTCGTCTTGTTGCTAAAGGATATACTCAAAAGGAAAGCATAGACTATAAAGAGACTTTTTCTCCGGTTTCTTCAAAAGACTCTTTTAGGGTCATTATGGCACGCACTTTTTGATCTTGAGCATCATCAGATAGATGTAAAAACAATATTTCTAAATGGAAACATTAATGAAATGATTTATATGGTGCAACCAGAAAACTTTGTGGTCGGTGACCCGAAGCAAATGGTATGCAAATTAAAGAAATCCATCTATGGGCTCAAACAGGCTTCCCAGCAATGGTATCACAAATTTCATGAGGTTATTATCTCTTTTGATTTTGAGGTAAATACAGTTGAGGATTGTATGTATCATAAATTCAGTGGGAGTAAGTTCATATTTTTTGTTCTGTATGTTGATGACATATTGCTTGCTTGTAACGATATAGGCTTGTTGCATGAAACTAAGAAATTTCTCGCTAAAAAAATTTCAAGATGAAGGATCTTGGTGATGCTTCTTTTGTATTAGGAATTCAAATATGTCGAGATCGCTCTCAAGGTGTACTTGGATTATCACAAAAGAACTATATCGATAAGGTATTGCGTAGATTTGGCATGCGAATCAAACCTTTAGATACCCTCCTGGCCAAAGGTGAAAAATTCATTCTTAGCCAATGTCCTAAAAATGATTTTGAGGCTAAGAAAATACAGAACATCCCCTATTCATCTTTGATAAGGAGCTTGATGTATGCTCAAGTTTGCACTAGACCAGATATAGTATATATTGTTGGAATGCTAAGCAGGTATTTAAGCAATCCAGATTTGATCATTGGAGTCGCAACAAAGCGTGTTGCGGTATTTGCAAAAGACGAAGGATTTCATACTCACATATAGGAAATCAGATCAGTTGGAGATCATTGGGTATTCTGATTCTGATTTTGCTAGTTGCCAAGATACTTGCAAATCCACTTCAGGTTACATCTATCTACTTGGTGGAGGTGCGGTTTCTTGGAAAAGCGCTAAGCAGTCACTCGTTGCCCCGTCCACAATGGCAGCTGAGTATGTTGCTTGCTATGAGGCTTCAAATCATGGGATATGGTTGCAAAACTTTGTTCTGAGTGCTGAATTTTGGATCAGTCGACGGACCACTAAAGTTATATTGTGACAACAAGTCTGTAGTTATGTATTCTAATAACAACAGGAGTTTGTCTAAATCTAAGCATATAGACATCAAGTTCCTAGTTGCGAAGAAAGAATTCAGAGTGGTAAATTGTCTATTGAGCATATAGGTGCAGCACTTCATGATTGCAGATCCGTTTACTAAAGGTTTGACACCTAAAGTGTTCCACGAGCATGTTGCTCATATGGGTGTGGTTTCACATATGGAATTTAGTTCAAGTGGGAGTTTGTAATTTTTCCTTATGCTCATGTGACAATATCGGTTTAGTATAAAGACTCTCGCTTATATTCTCTAGAGAAATAAAGTTTATGTTCTTTTACTCAAATTCATATCATCTCATTTGGTTACGAGAAGATGTTTTGATCTCATAAGGTATAAAGTTGGACCAGATTAGAAATAGGCATGTTATGATCGCATCTCATGTAATTTCCATGCTACACCTTCATATTTGATCCATGTCATTCTTTTATGTTGACATATGTGACCATTGATGGGTTTAGTTACGCTTTAAATTGACGAAGACCGCTTTGATCCTATGTTGATATAATTGATGGACCGGATTGTTATAAAGATGTTCATGACATAGATAGCATTTTTGGAGCTCATAAAGTTTTTGATATATATATTTACTCATTTAGTCCAAGTGGGAGTTTGTTGGATTAATTTCCCGTTTGTGGGCCCACATGAGTTAATATACATATCAGCTATCTATTCTTTGGTTGGCTCAAATATATAAAGTGATCAAATAAAGTATTTATTAAGAGCCCGAGTATCTGTTAAGAAAAATATGGACTTTGATTTTAAATCTGTGTAGAGACCTATTTGGAATCTATCTCTAATTATGGGACGTGATAGGATTACATACCAAAGGCTATAAATAAGGGTCAGGTTCTCCCAGCAAGGTAACTAATGACATACCACCTATCTCCATCTGTAGTTGGAATTTATGGCTTACCTTTTGCTGAGAAAGACCAAACCCTAGGTAGATTGAGCACCTGCACATCTACTGTTTCAGATCATCCCTACGACGAACAATGGCATCGTCTTCAGGTATGCTTCCGCGTTTACGGATTATATAGGTGTTGCAATTACTGCATATATGATCCTGTTAGTTCTGATCATCAGGTTTATATCTGACTTATTCTAACACTTCAAAGTAAAACATGAAAGTCTTATAAGAATCAACAAATAGCAGCAACTTGTCAATTAGATCTCTCGCTTCATCTGAAATGTGATCAGGAAATCTGAGGTCTCTTGCGACGATTCTCTGAAAAATCAGCTATTCGATCGCATCTTTGAATGGAGCAGAACCGGAGAGCATTTGATACAGTGTGCACCCCAGTGCCCATAAGTCGTTGCTGGTAAAAACAAATGAGTTTGTTAGGCCAATATATGGACAAACATTTGACATAAAAAAAGGACAGGGAGGGATATATGACATATCCCAACAAATTATGATTTTTGCGTCATATAACATTGACCTATTCGGCATGCAATGCAGATAGTCTGAAAACTCAGTGGCCACATAACTGGATCAAACTTGGGTCATTCACAATTTGAAGAGCCTTCGCGATGAGCTTAGTCTAAATGTTTCCCTATGAGAACTACACCTGCGCAGGGTGTACACTACTACACTGCACCATTCTTGACATACATTTAAAATGAAGCACTAGAAATGCCATTTTTGTTAGCATGTTGTTGTTGGCACCGTCGGTGTCTACGCACGCAAATAACACCTGGAGAACACAGACACACTCGACAACACAACAAACAAAACACACAGATTTTGTGCTGCTCCAAAACTGCCGCACAACTTTTCTATTTCTCCTCTTATTTATAGTCAAGGTGACCCCTCACATTACAAGCAAATTAATAAGCCAATAAAATGCCCGACACTACTGCCTACTACCCCTAAGAAATACTCCACTAACCACATGTAACCTCCCCACTAAATATCTTAATTCACTACATGCAAATAAAGACTAATGTTACATGCAAAAAATAATTAAGTCAAGATTATAGCTAACAATTTTCCCCATAATCTTGACATGCCAACTCATCGTTGCGGATCACTCGCAACCTCTTGCCACGCGCAGCAGCTTTCTTCTTGTTGCCACACGCAGTGGCTCCTCTTGCACGACTCATCGCGCCATTAGCGATCTTCAACACTTATCTTTAAGAAGTTCCGCCTTCCCACTTGGCACGGGTTAGCAATACAAGTTCCCTTTATGTTTTGCTAAATCCATGCTCGCAGCCGCTTGCACGACTCATCCTGCCATTAGCGGTCTTCAACACTTATCTCCGAGTAGTTCCGCCTTCCCACTCGACACAGGTTAGCAACACAAGTTCCCTTTATGTGTCGTCGATTCCATGCTCGCAGTCGCTTCTCTACCACGTGGTGCATTCCGCCTTGAGGGGCAGTACAATCGCCCTCGCCACGTGATCACACTTAAGGGACAATACCTTCGCCCTCGCCATTAGCGACCGTGACCATGGGCGCCACCGCAGCCCATGCACCTAGCAGTTCTTCTCCCGGAGACACAGAGGTGAACAGTACATTCGTCCATCTTGTCTTGCCGGTTGACGACGACGTTCCTTAGTAGCAGTATTTAGGAGACATGCTGCCACCACTCTTCACTGCTACCTCTTTGCCGCCACAACTTCGTTGCCGGTGGTACAACTCACTAGACGACTCCAACATCTGATTTTTTTTTCTTACGACGACGGCCTCCATGCCATTGCCGTTTGTCGGCCTCATGCTGACTCATATTCCAGCGGCTTCGCACCACCTCACCTTACCGCCGCTGGCCTCCACCTCCCATGGAGAGTGCCGTCGTTAGCCTACTCTGCGACGATCACGTCACCGTTGTCGGTGCGCACGTCACGTGCGATTCCGGCACACCGCACTGGCCTTTCCATGGCCGTGTGGACCTTCGTCGTCGTACTCTTGAGCGTATGGTGCTGCAGCCGGCTCATCGTCAACACCTGTGCACCTTCGCCCAAACGCTCCGGCTCTCTTCACCGTGGAGCCGCATGCTCCACGCTGTACGCCGGTCGCCCCGTCACCTACGTGTGCTAGCACCCCTATGTGGCACTGCATCGCCAGCTGGCCCTCACACATGCACACCCGCGTACGTCCGCTCGCTCGCGCACCTGCATCGCTACGTGCCTCACGCGCCTGCCCGTGCCATGTGCATGACTGGGCTGGCTGCTATTGTGCGTGCTCGTGCTCTATGCACACCGTGCTTTGCGACCACTGTCGCGCACTCCGCCAGACGCACTCCGCTTTGCCGTGACGCTCGTCACCCGCACGGACGCAGTCGTGCGATGCGCCACGCGCTTTGTGCACCTCCGCACCTTGCGCCGTGCCCCGCTGGCCACCGTTCTCGCTGAGCGCTGCTGCACCCGGAGATGTACCGCGCATGCCCTGGGCCGAGCCACCGTCGCAGCGCCTAGGGCCAAATCGCTGTGCCGCGGCCATGCCGCGCCCGAAGCCGTCACCTCCAGGCAGCGCCGACACGTCCGTCGCGAGCACCTTGGGCAACCGCTTGCTCACGTTACGCTCCAAGCGCTCTTCTTTGGTCCTCGAACAGTTCACAGCTCATTGGGTACCATGTCGCACTGTTGGCGCCACCAGGTGGGCACTCTCCTCACATTGAATCTCGCTCTGATACCAATTGTTGGCACCACCGGTGTCTACGCACGTAAATAACACCTAGAGAACACAGACACACTCGGCGACACAGCAAACAAAACACACAGATTTTGTGCTGCTCCAAAACTGCCGCACAGCTTTTCTATTTCTCCTCTTATTTATAGAGTCAAGGTGACACCTCACATTATAAGACAATTAATATGCCAATAAAATGCCCGACACTACTGCCCACTACCCCTAAGAAATGCTCCACTAATCACATGTAACCTCCCCACTAACTATCTTAATTCACTATATGCAAATAAAGACTAATGTTACATGCAAAAAATAATTAAGTCAAGATTATAGCTAACAGTTGTCTGGTCTATGCTGAGAAAGCAATGGAAATGCTTATGAAGCAACTCACGAACCTACACTGAGTCACTGATAGTTTATACTTGGGAAATTGGCTACAGGACACTACAGATTGGCATCCTTTGCTAACGGACACCCAAAATTCATGGTTTCATCAGAACACTGACAAAAGGTGTAATTTTGCTGTAAGACACTAAGGCGATTATTATATTATTTTTGGGTGAAAGATGAGAGAAAAAGCACATGAAATGTCCCTTGTGCCCTTCGGTCTCCTTCCTCTTCTCTTGCTCTTCTCTTATCGGGCAAAAGAAGAGGAAAGAGACCGAAGGGCAAAAGAGACATTCATGTGCTTTCTCTCTCCTCTTCCACCCAAAAATAATATAATAATCGCCTTAGTATTTTACGGCAAAATTACACCTTTTGTCAGTGTGTTTTGACGAAACCATAAATTTTAGGTGTCCGTTAGCAAAGAATATCAATCTATAGTGTCCTGTAGCCAATTTCCCCTTTATACTTCTATTACTTACTGAAACAAGAAATGAGAAGTAGTATGATTTTTTTTCTTCCAAAAGGATAACAGAAAGCATGGTCCTGGTGACCACCCCCAAGACATTTTCCCCTCTAGCAAGACCTTCATGCAGGGGTGCAGCTGTGCAGCGCAGTTGTGTCAATGAAAGATTAAAATACTGCCTAGAATTATACATCTAGTTACCGAAAGCTTTGAGGCAAAAGAACACCTTATACAAACAAAGCTTAAGATGGTCTAAATATTCAAAAGTAGCTTATCAAAACATATGTGCACAGAGTAAGGATAATTCAAAATTCCAAGAAATTAGATTATCAAGAAATCTCTTCCAATGAAGTTAATCACACACCCAAAAATAGCTGGGGCAGAGTTGAGGACCTCAGGCGGCACATATGCCGCTGTTCCAACAAAAGTGCAGGCCCTTTCATCTGCACAGTAAATGTAGGAGTAAGAGAACCTTATAAACAGAACTTCACGAAGTTGTTTGAAGTAATTTGTTGCGTCATTTATCCATCTTACTAGCCGAATTTGGAAGGACTTTGATAGGGGTGTCCTTTGTAGGTTTGACACTACCAAAATCAGCAATCTTTAAGTGTCCATCAGAAGTAAGCAGCAAATTTTCTGGCCGAAAGTAAACATCAATGTGTCTAACTATCAAGAACTGTTGGCTTTGCCCAGGAGAAAACTCACATAGTTGGGACAATTTTCTGAAATGTATTTCTCTCTTGTTAACCCCCACTTAACAATTGATCAAATAGGCTTTATATAGCCACTAACACACACATGCAAGCACTACGCCACTACTCCACGCATGCATTTAATGCGGTTACATGCAGCAGCAATGCAAACATATACTCACACATACACTTAACTACTTTGCATGCAGACTCCTCATCTTCTGCTGGCAAGACTCCTCATCTCCACTCGCGTAGTCTAGCACTCACCATCAAGACTCGGCCAACTACTAGGCCAACAAATAACATGTATGACTAATTCCAAGTAACACATACGTGCACTCAACTCCTGGCTGCTGATCAGCTCACTATGCACTGCCAATCACCCGCTACGCCATGCTACACGTTTCAACTAACTTGGACTCTAGCCACTATACATGTTACACTCAATCATAAATAAACAAAGAACACATAAACAACAAGATTAGTTCCAACAATCACCCTCTAGTCTTGTTGTCGTTATTTTTTAGCACCTCCTCGTCGGTCTTCAAAGTAGCGTTTCGCTCGTCGGCGTCGCCAAAAGCGAGATCGCCTCATTCTCCTTGTTCGACTCATGGCATTTCTTCTCCCAAGAATAGTGCCCATACTCTTGGCGATTATAACGCACTTTCGCCTTGTCAAAAGTGCTCTTCTTCTTCTTGGGTGCCCTTGCGGTTCTTCATGCGCACTAGCCACTCCTCCTCCGTGAGAATGGCGGCCACTTTCACGCCCACCTTCACCACCATTGTCATCAAGCTCGTCATCTCTTCCACCGACTTGAGTCTTCGGTGAGCTCCTCGACGGACAATGTCTTCGAATCGATTAGTTGCTCGATTGAGATGGCCACATGTGTACTTGGAGGAACAACACGAAGAAATTTTTACCACCTTTTCCTCTTCTAGCGTGTCCCCAAAGTACGGATGTTGTTGACGAGGCCCATCATTTGCATGGAGAAATCGCCAATGGACTCGCCAGTTACTCATGCGGATCGTCTCGAACTCCTTGCGTGAGAGTTCGTGCCTTTGCCTCGCGACGCGCTCGACACCCATGCATCATCGCGCGACATCTCCCACGCCACTTGGCGAGTCTTCGCGCCCGGCGTCGCCAACATCTCCGGTGGCACCGTTTGGAGGATGGTGACAACACCATCTGTCGGCCGGTACCTCGCATCACCGGCTCGATGGCCTCCCAAACTCCTTGAGCTGCGAGGTTGACTCTCATCAAGAGAGCCCATTCGTGTAGGTTGTCCACGTGAGCATGGGATAGCGCACCGCCACCCCTGTCTCCTTGACCCTTTGCACCACTAGTCTGCGGCGGCGCCGCCGCTTGCGGAATCGTCCCCATGGCCTCCATTGCCACCAAGGTTGATCTCATCACTTCCGGACATCTCCACAGAACCGACGCACGGCTCTGATACCAAATGTTGGCTTTGCCCAGGAGAAAACTCACATAGTTGGGGCAATTTTCTGAAATGTATTTCTCTCTTGTTAACCCCCACTTAACAATTGATCAAATAGGCTTTATATAGCCACTAATACACGCATGCAAGTACTACGCCACTACTCCACGCATGCATTTAATGCGATTACATGCAGCACCATGCAAACATATACTCACACATACACTTAACTACTTTGCATCTGAGACTCCTCATCTTCTGCTACAAGACTCCTCATCTCCACTCGCGTAGTCTAGCACTCACCATCAAGACTCGGCCAACTACTAGGCCAACAAATAACATGTATGACTAATTTCAAGTAACACATACGTGCACTCAACTCTGGCTCAGCTGATCACCACTCACGACCGCCAATCACCCGCTATGCCATGCTACACGTTTCAACTAACTTGGACTCTAGCCACTATACATGTTACACTCAATCATAAATAAACAAAGAACACATAAACAACAAGATTAGTTCCAACAAGAACATGAGGATAGGCCAACAGGCAATCCCTTCATGTGCACCTTGATGTCCCGATGGATTAGCCCAACACCATGCAAATACTCCAAGTTATCGACAGTTTCAGCCGCAAAAAAACGAGCTTCATCCTCAGGCAACCGATCATTGTGCAACAAAAATTCAAGCATAAGAAACAAAAGAGAAAGCAGAAGGAATCAACATTGCACACAACTCCGATACCAACCCTAACAATCTGATTCCATCTTAACGTAGGAGATCTTGTTCTCCTTGGCGATGAACTTCTTGTCCATGATCTTGAGCGCGTACACGTCTCCGGTATCCTTCTTCTTGGCCCTCACCTCCTGCTTGTAGTATAACGCGGAGTCACATAGTGTTGGACTGGAACGGCGATTAAGGAGTAGAATAGGAGCACTACTCTTTTTTGACCCTAATGGTATTCAACTTCTTCTTCACCTCAATAGTTATGGAAGCTATGAAAATCAAAAACACAAACACAGTGAAAGTCTTGCGTTAAAATCGAAAAACCCCAAGGCAAAGCGTGCCTGGCCGATTTGATCGCCAAGAACAGCAGCCCGCGAAGATCACAAATCGACCTAATTTTCAAATCTGTGATCCAACTTCCCTGAAATTTCAACCATAGCTCATCAAGAAGGTTAGGAATATATTCAAATCGACAATCGGGATGATCGAAGCCATGTTTCACGAATTTCTGAGGTTAAGAAGGCACAAGAACCGAAGAAATTCGAACTTTAATCCAAAAACTTCCTCGTGGGTGGATATGGTCAAGGTAGATGCATTCTCACACGTCCTAGCAAGCTATATCACAGCACAAGACCAAAGAAAAACCAAAGGAATACACAAAATTTCAAACACATCAAAAAGAAAGCAAAAACAAGATAGAACTTATCTTGAGGCAAATCTTGTTTGGATTGATTCAAGAGATTGTTGGTTTACAGTCATTCCACCATAGAGGGAAAAAACTCAGTCCTTAAGCACTCAATCAATCCATCTCCCTCAAAACCCTAACCTTCTCTATTTTCACTTCGCCCGAATCACAAATTAGAGTTTCTACTTGAAAATGCTTCAAGAGGTGCAAATCCTGCACGCCTTCCTTTTATAGTGGATAATAGGTCAAGAGAGAACACCTTATCGGGTGTCCGTTAAACCCACGTATAAACGGGACTACACTCATGCACGGGTCTCCCGAATCCGTCTCTTCGTGATCTTCATTTTCACTTAACCTAAACCGTCTCTCTCTGCGTCGCGGTTTCTCGAAAGGTCACCACCTCGATATTTTGGTGAAGATACCAAAATATCACTTCTCAATCCTTCTCTAAAGACCGAGTCGAATCATCGTGAATCAATCTCATGCTTCGCACGTGTAGGTTGATCAATGACAATCTTCATATCGACAAGTCTCTCCCATCCGGCTCCCACCGGAACAACCATGACACCAGCACCGATCTCTGCGCCACTTGATGCAACCTGTCGCACGAAACTTCCTGTCCGGCCATTCTTGTACATCTTGCGTCATGCTTGAGTCCAATGACTTTACCCGATATCTTTGATCGTTCTGGACATCAACTCTCCTAACCTAGTCCCGATCATCCTCGCTGTTGACCGTTGTCAACTCCAAGCCACCAGCACAAACAATATACCAAGAAATTGATTACTAACTCAAGTTCTACGCAACTTAACTTACGTTAGCCAAAACATGCATCATGCAACATATATGCACTGAAACATATGACTTTGGCCAAACCCATGAAATTCATCGCTTTCCCGACACATGAAATAGAGCTGGTCGGTCTGACGGTCGGCCAGCCGGTCTGATCGCCAACCAATAACCTGTCAGACTGTCTAGGACTAAGGAAAAAATCCCATGCCCCCAGAGTGCACCCTCTTTGGAATTTTTAAATTCTATCTAGTTTTTGCTCGAAACTCCAATTCCAGTGAGACTAAGTGCAAACGCACCCTCTCACCTTCATACACCTCTGATTTTTGTCCAATTTCTAAAATTCACAAGTTGACTTTTCTATCGGTCAGAGCACCGCATGTGACCAGCCTGGCTGCCGTACCCCTGGCCGGTTTAACCGTCACCCCTGACCGGTCTAACCTTCTCAGCCTGACACAGTGTAAAACTATCCCAAAAACAAAAGTTTTTCCAAACGTTTCGGCGCTATTGCCGATAGTTCAGCACACTAAAATTACGATAATATCCTCGTGATATATCCGCGCATAGCCTCGTACCCACGCGCGCGAGAACGTAAATAGGAGGCCTTCTAAACAACGATCGCAATTGCTTGCGGGCGACCGTGGCGGCTCACCTTGGAGTAGGAGCCGACGCCTCCTGCGGCGCGCCAAAGGCGATCCCGTCGGCGGTAGGGGAGGCAGCCACGGCTTCTGCGGGGGAGGCGGGACCGAGGGGGAGCCTGGCCTCCAAGTCCCTCTCCACCCGTCGCCGCCCACCGCCATTGCCTTGGAAGGTGGCGACTCGTGAGAATTGCCTGCGCGCCGCAGGGGAGAGAGGAGTTCAGTGTTTTGGCAGAACAACAAACTACTTTTTTTTCCTGAGGAACATAAATACTACTTATGGAGTGAAGTGATGGGAGTGAGAGATGAGAAAGAAGTGGCGGTTCGCAGGAGCAGCATCAGGATCAACTGCAGTTGAGCAACCGTGGCACATTCATGACATGCATATCAAGAATTATCTGGGTCTATCAGGGTAGAAAAAATGAGAAAGAATGTTATTGAACCGTTAATCTAAAACACTTGATCTTCGATCGTACGGCTGAGGATCCATCTACTCGTCATGATAAAGACTTGTAGTTCTAGTAGTAAGCAGTAGCATCAACTGCCCTGAATCACCCGGCAACATGATGAAGCATGGGCACAGAACGAGTGCCACTTTCAAGGATAAGACTAGCGCACAAATGTACGATGAGAAACTTTCCGTCATACGCTCTGATACAATATCAGTGAACAATTTGTGCAACAGTTGTAATCAGCGCGTGCAACAAAATGCAGTTTAACAATGAAAAATTACCGAGAAAATTGAAAAAATATATCATCTTTCTCACCAAAAGAAGAATGAAAACTATGAGCATATGACTTAGCTAAGTGCTAAAATAAGATCAGAAATACCGAACAAAAAATTTACGACCTCACAACACTGTAACATTTAAAAACAATAGTTGCAACATTTTAAATTCTCTTGTGCAACAATAGAATTAAATGTTCGCAACAAAAATTGAGAATCGCTACTGCAACAAAAAAGATGACCATGCACAACACAATTTGAAAAAGTTGATTCAATATTTTAAGAAGACTCATTGCAACAAAATGAAACACTATGTACAACAATTAAGAAAAGATACCGCAACAAATCGACTTGCAACAAGCATACCAAACAAGGAGGTGAGGATTGGGTGTCACCGACGAGAAAACCAACCAGAATTAGCACCACACACTACCCGAAACCCACACACGCCACGGTGACGTAACGCTCGCCGGCTGGCACCGCACGTATGACGTACCCCGGGATTGTCGTCGCGGTGGATGACGATGAGCTTGCTGCACAACCAACCCACACTCGCCTACATCTCTCCTCCTCGTCCGCCTCCTCCGCCTGCCAAATCTCTAGAGAGGCTTATGGAGAAAGGCGTGAGGCGGCACAGCAAATACGAACAGTACCGTGGGCACTGTAGCGATACGTGAACAGTGCCCGCTGGTACTGTAGCACATATTTTTTGTGCGCGTCGATTGATTTTTTAGAATAGAGAATAGTTAGTTAGTTAGGTTATTTTAGGATTTCTTATCTATCAAGTTATTATTAGGGATGGGATTTTATCTGTTAGGAAGTTTATTTTTAATAATTGGAAAGATTTGATTGGATTGATAGGTTTTCTTATAGATTATTTCTTAGGCGTCAAGTCGAGTTATCCCTATAAAAGGGATAGCATGTATTCATTATCAAGGAAGCAAATAAATAAACAAATTTAGTCCCTAACTGGTTGGTTAAATATCATAGCCTCCTTGTTCGTCGGGAGGGTGATCTCTCGCCTTCCTAGCTAATCCAACCTCAAAGTCTCACTACCTCGATAGGGAAGAACCCTGTTGGCGGTTAGATGAGAGCGAGTGTCCTACCCTCAGTCCTCGGACTTGTATCCAACTAGCGACCACAACAAGTCGGGAGAAGAGAGGAGCATGGAGGGTCACGCGAGCTCTAGCTAACCATGGCCATATGTGATGCGTGCGAGAGAGAGAGTAGCAAGGAGGAGGAGAGAGAGAGCGCGTGCTCTAGTTTTTTGCTTGGTTGAAGAAGACAGTAGAAGCAGAGATGTGAGAAAGCAAAAAAGCAAAGTGGCCAGTAAGTAAGTGGAAGAGGCATCCGATACTTTTGAGGGTGAACAGGTGAACATGGATGCGAGCGTATAAACGGGACACGCTCGTATCAGATGTCCTCACCGTAGCATTACCCCACTTTCAAACAAGTTGTAAAGAGTGCGACGGTCTGTCTTGAGACAAAAACATCAGGCCATGGACAAGCCAGTCCGCAAACTACATGTTGAAACATGGGCACAGAACGATGACAGCTTTCCTCTCAAGTACTGAAGTATACATCTTGATTATTGGGTTTTACTGGCACTTCCCACATGCAAAGTGCCGCCTGAAAATTCCTTGATTAGTAGCTTGCGCGACCTTCAGAAAAGTTCGTGTAAATCTTAGAAAGTGCTCAGGTACTTGACTGGTGAGTTCGATGCTACCAATTTACTTTTTGTTGGCATCTGAAATTATGAACGGGTTCCACTTAGGGGGAGTTTGGATGAGGGGGATTTCTTTGGGAACTTGATTTAAATAAAATTTGAACTAAATCATAAGGATTTAAATCCAAACCCCCTATCCAAACAAGCCCTGAATGTTTCACAAAAATGGATTCAACTGTACTTGCTTCCCCCTTTAAGTCTGTGATTATGGAGAAGTTCAGAGCGAGACCAACAAGTACTTGGCCAGTCCTACAACAAGAGACCAACAAGAGCTCTTGACACAGAAAGTTGAGCTTTCGATATTCTCGGCATCCATCATAAACATGCGAAGGAGAAGGTAAAGTGGTGAACACAAAAAAAGAGAGGCTTTATCCGTATCAAACTGTCAATCGTTGAAGGGAGGCTTAACTTTAGTTCAACAGAGTTCAGTACCGTGATAGTAGAATTCTTTGTCAAATGAAGTTGCATCCTTGCAGGCACACAAAGATTTCCAAGCCCAGCCAAAACTGACACTAGTAACAGCCTAACTGCCTAACATTACAACCGATGCAGAGGAGCAGGGTAGAGCAGAGCTCACCAACCCACCCACTCGCTCACTCCTCGTCGAGCTCAGCGACCGGCTCGGGCAGCGTGGGCAGCACGGGGTACTTTCGCGAGAAGCAGGCGTCGCAGTAGTCCCCCGCCTCCGCGCCGTAGATGCCGTGCAGCTTGCCGAGCGAGAGGAAGGCGAGCGAGTCGCTGCCTATCTCCCGGCGCACGCCCTCCAGGCCCATCCGGTTCGAGATCAGCTCCCCCTCGCTCGGCGTGTCGATCCCGTACAGGCACGACCCCACCACCGGCGGGGACGCGATCCGCGTGTGCACCTCGCGTGCGCCGGCGTCCCGGAGCAGCCGCACGATCTTGCTCGACGTCGTGCCGCGAACCAGGGAGTCGTCCACCACCACCACGCTCTTGCCGCGGATCACGCCGTGCACGGGGGCCAGCTTCAGCTTCACGGCCAGGTCGCGGATCGCCTGAGTCGGCTGGATGAAGCTGCGCCCGCTGTAGTGCCACCGGATCAGGCCCTGCTGGAACTCCAGCCCCGACGCGCGCGCGAACCCGAGCGCCGCGTAGAAGCCGGAGTCCGGCACTGGGATGACCACGTCGGCGCCCGGGGCGGGGGACTCGTCCGCGAGCGCGCGGCCGAAGGCGGTGCGGCGCTCGTGGACGGCGTGCGCGAAGTAGATGTGCTCGAAGACGCAGGCCCGGCGGGGGCGGTGCGGGACGAGGCAGGCCGAGGACACCGACATGTCGCGGCGGTCGACGACGACCACCTCCCCGGGCTCCACCTCGCGCTCGTAGGTCGCGTCGATGAGGTCCAGAGCACAGGTCTCCGACGCGAACGCGACGGCGCCGTTGTGCCGGCGGCCGAGCACCAGCGGGCGGAACCCGTGCGGGTCGCGCACGGCGAAAAGCTTGTCGGCCGTCAGGAACAGCAGCGAGTAGGCCCCCGCGAGGCGCTCGCACGCGTCGCAGATGCGCGCCAGCAGCGGCCGCGAGAGCGACGTCGCGATGAGGTGGAGGATGACCTCCGTGTCCGACGACGTGTTGAAGATGGAGCCCCGCGCCTCCAGCTTGTTCCGCAGCGTCTGGTAATTGACGAGGTTGCCATTGTGCGCCACGGCGAGCTGCCCGAACCGGTACCCGGCCAGGAACGGCTGCACGTTCCGCAGGGACGCGGCGGCGCCGGCCGTGGAGTAGCGCACGTGCCCGATGGCGGCGGGTCCGGGGAGCGACGCCAGCCGGGACGGGTCCCCGAACACGTCGGCCACGAGCCCCAGCCCGGTCACCGACTTGAGCTTGCCGTCTCCCCCCACGGCGACGATCCCGGCGCCCTCCTCCCCGCGGTGCTGCAGCTTCTGCAGGCCCAGGTAGCAGAGCGACGCCGCATCCGGGTCCCCGACGACCCCCACCAGGCCGCACTCCTCGCGCGGGTGGTCGTCAGAGTCGTCATCCCGTTCATAGGAGAACGGGGTCACGCGGTCGGGCAGGAGCGCCCCAATCGGGGACAGGCGGCAGCTGGAGTCGCGGCGCGGAGAGAGAGGAGACAGCTTGGTGGAGTACCTGAGTTTATGGCGGTGCTGGCGCTTGGAGCCAACGGTGGCGTGGTGGTAGAGGAGGCGCGACGCGGACGCGGCGCCGGCGCCGGCCATTCCCGAGGACTTTGGACTTGAGGACGGGAGGACGAGGGCTTCCGGGGATGGAGGACGGCACCACCTTGCCTTTGCTCGCATCCTACCGTTTCTTTATAATGAAGCGAGAGGATGTTTGGTTCTAAGCCGATGCATGCCAAAAATTTGAGTTTGGTAACTTTGATCAAATTTGGCATTCATTTGGTTTGTTACTAACGTGTTATCGAACTTTGATAAGATTCTTTCTTCATTCCATCTTTAGTTCGTTTTGTTGCCAAAGCTTGACTAAACTTCCATGAACAAATTTTAGCATTACCAAATTTTGCCACACATTGATAGGATTGTTATATTATAGGTAATGAACCAAAACAGCCCCGAGATTTCAGGAGCCTGCCATTGCATGTTCGCTACAGCGGCTCCTCCTTCCACTGAACTCTGCAACTACAAGGTGAAGGGATCTCTCTGTCCAAAAATCTGCAAGGACTGATTGCATGTTTGATCTCACACAAGTCGAAGGTTGTTCCTAAGAAACGAATTTTCTTCACAAAATACAATCGAACCTCCAAACGAGAAGATAATTTTTGGCCGCGTAAATGAAAATTCCAAGCAACTAAGCTTCAATTTTTGGCTATAGTGCAAGCATGAAGCATTCGCTATTGAGTACATGCACCGACCAATTCATCTAAAAACTTAAGCTGATGATGAAAAACAGACAATTCACTTATAATTCAACAATCTCCCTCACGTGTAGGCTTCCTTAGGCCTAAGGCGTGGGATAGAAATGTGCTACAATTATTTTCTTAATTGCGCCAACCGGGTCTTGAACTCAAGACTTCTTGGCTCTGATATCATATTGAGTTACATACACCAACCAATTTACTTAAAATCTTAAGCTGATGATGAAAGGCGGGCAATTCACTTATACTTCAACACTCGCAAGTAAGCATGCACTTGTGCTGATCACTGAATTTGGCAGCCATGGTTGTCAGCGGCTCGGCGCATCAGCTGATCAAGTTAGGTGATTTGGTTGAAACTCAAAACAAGGTGAATTTGGCATGTTGTTGCTGGTCTGCCCGATGGCAAGTCTGGCCAACAGGCCGAGGCAAGCGCGAGAGTACAGGTGTCGCGCTCAGCGGCAACGATTCGTAGGCTAGCCGCAGAGCGTGAATTGCAAAGATCTAAGAGCATCTACAATAGTCCATATCACTTGTTGCTAATAGATAGACATATCAACATTTAGGTGATGTGGAGGAGAGAAGGTGTGCTTGTTTCTAGATAAAGAAACAAGCAGGTTGTTGATATCAAGACACAAAAATAACAAAATAATTATCGGAGACTTGCCTGTTACCTAAAAACTTATTTTGTAGGTAGCAATTAAAATATCAATTAAAGTCTTAGATACAGGCTTAAGAAATAATTCATTAGAAGACTTGTTTCTTTTTATTAGATTAAGTACACTCTCTCCTCTTATTACAAGCTAAGAAACGAACTATAGGAGTTGCTCTAATTAGGACAACTGGTTGTTTTTTACCTACAGGTTCAGGCTGACTCCATTGATTAGACAAGAGGGGCAGGACTCCAGTACAGCGTGTAATCTTGGTCGTTGGCTTGCAATTGCAAAGAGCGATTGTATGTGGGTGAAGGCAAGACGGTGCCGTAGTAATAGTAACAGCAGAGGATACTCTTCTTTCGGGGGATGCTCCTCCGAGTGCGGTTCAAGGGGCGGGATTTAACGACGTTTGTTTGGTGGGCGCCTGGCCGCCGTAGGATGCGTTGTAGTACTGCATACGGTCGGGATCGTATCGTGTACGGGTACGGGTACTATACCTAATACCTCCGTAACAGGCAACAGAAGGAGGGCATCCACTGACAGGTGGGCTCACCAGGCAGCCGACTCGAGCACTAGTTGATTGGATCATTCTAGGTCAGGACGGCGGCGTATGGTCCATTTCCACTTGAGTACCAAGTTGATTTCAATGGGCAGGGTGGCCGGTGGCAGGCCAATGGCACAAGAAGAAGCCCGCGCTATTTCTCTGTATAGAGGGGGCCAAATGGCCTTGCAAGCCAGGCCGGTTCATGCTGGTCCGACTCGATACGCATAGTATCGTGTCGTGTATGATCCGATCTAGACACAGCATAATGCAAAGGAGGTTGGGCATAAAGGTGGTGGCGACGATCGTGTCATGCCTAATCTGGCTTGTGTTGGGCCGGGCTGCCTATTTGGCTACCTCTACTCTATGACAGTCTTGTTGTTTCGTGGGCTGGATAAGCAGCCTCGTACTCGGACATGTGACCTCACAGCTTAAGGCCCGGATTGCCTTGCAATTCTGCCTTTCTCCCACTCACTTAAATTTTGCATCATTCTGCTAAGAAAAAACTTTGCATCATCATATTACAGGTAACCTCTATGTTTAGCAATGCGTTGACGTATGAAAATCAGACCTGGAGATCTGATGTCGAACTCCTCTTCCCTCTTCTCCTCACCACAAACCCTAGATTCTCCAGGTCGCCATGGTAGATCGAGCGCAGGGGCTCGACTCGATGAGTAGAGTGCAGAGCGGGGCTCCATGCGGGAGGGTGAGGGTTTGAAGCTTGGGCCTTGGCAAGGCGTGGGAACAACATAAATCGATTTTTTAATAATCTATTTTTTATCTGAATCTGAAATAATACTACTTTATTTTTTTGATGTAAATAATCATCACCATTGTACATTGGTGACTACAAAAAGCTGCCCAACGACAGAGCTACACAGGTTTAGTCGCCCTCTGGTTGAGCGACTTAACTTAGTCGCCCAATGGTTGAGCGACCCATATAAAGTCGTCGAACCATTGGGCGATTTGAAGTAATAACTTTACTATTCTATTAATCCGATTGGAATAATTGTGTAGGAATAAATGTCAAATTTTGTAGGCAATACATTTAGCAAATCTTGTTTCTAGGATGTTAATTTTTTGAAAAATAAAAGGGTGGTGACAAGGTTGGTTGGTCCGTTTGTGATTTTCGTAAAATCTCAAGGGTACAAAATTTGTCAAACTCGCAATAACATTTTGTGATTGTCGTATGTTGCTGTAGTGCGCTAAATTTCTGAAGAATTTTATGAGGATGATAGAGATAGCAATGATTCGTAAGTACGGAGTTAAGTGATATTGCAATGTGCCAGTAAATTCATACACGGTGGAGAACTTTGGAGAATTAGCGCAACGATAACAACACGACAGTTGATCTGACAAGGGGTTACATGGCAGTAGGCTAACGAACCAAGGATGGTACACGCATGTCTTTAGGGAATTAGAAACACATGGGACATATGGATGAAGATGGTCGGACTACTGCGTGGACCGAGGTCATTTGCCCTTCCTTGCGAGCTTGGCGTTATACTCCTCGCCGGTCACCTTGGCCTCGGTCGTCATTTTCTTCTTTTTCTCGCGCTCCCTCTCGCGAGCCTTGCGCTATCTGCGCCTGCACGCTTCGAGATGGGCCTACGGCACTCCTCCTCTCTCCTCTCGCGGTCCCTGTTGGCATCCCACTCCTCGTAGTCGAGAGTCCACTGGTCGTGTGGATGGATCTCTAGGTCGAACCACTTGCGGTAGCCACAGAGCGGATCTGGGGACTACGAGTAGACGAGAGAGGTTGTTAGTGCGTACTTTGAAAGGGAAATGGTAAGGAACATACTGTAACTTGTCTTTACCGGCTGCCGATAGCGGCTCGTGTCCAACGGCGGTCGGGATAGTCGCAGGAGTAGTTCGTGCAACCCCAATAACGCATGCCCAGGTTGAGCCAGTGCATGGACTTGAAGAACTTGCATTTGTCCCTGCACCAACATAGGGGCGGCGTCTCGCCCTCAGGCAAGTATTGCGGCGAATGCTCGGTTGGGATATTGTGGTAGGGGTTGCTACTATGGGGGACAGCGTCAATGTGGGGAGGTGGCCTCTTGGCACACTCCCTTTGTTCCTTTTGGGCCGCATACTCCCTTTGCAATTCAGAACGCCTTCCACGATGGCAACGAGGGGCTGGGAACGGAAGCTCCTAATAACCCAGTTGTACACCTCGGCAAGGTTAGTGGTCATTATGTCGTTTAGTGAGTATCGTACTTGGGTCTCGTCGTGCACTGCCAAGGACACCGACACCTTGCGGACCACGGTTATCTTGCTCTTAGCTGGATTTGAGGACCCGAAACGTCCACTGCATGGACAAAGTCCACAGCTTAATGGCATCCTGCAATGATGCCTTGTCAGCAAACATCGTATGAAGTCGAACCTCCTTACCATGGTACTCTCACGGTGATTCGTGCTCGTCGTACACAACAAGGCCCTCAACGTCTACCCTATTCCATTCCTACAAGATGAGACCTTCGTCCTCCTCAAAAGAGTCATCACCATCCTCTTCTAAAGCTTCCTCCTCTACCCGAGCTGTCAAGTCATCAATCTCCATCTGACGCACTATGATGTCCACATGCTCCCCTGCATCCGCCTATGCACTGGGCTAAGCGTGCGGTGCACGATATTCCTCTTCTGCCTCGGCAACATGGGTCACCGCGTCCTCTTCTGCCTCCGCAACATCGGTCACCTCGTCCTCTTCTGCCTCGGCAACATCGGCCACCACGTCTTCTTCATGAACCACACGTTGCTCACCCGAGCTGCTCCCACCAACCCGACAATAGCTGTCGGCAGGGCCTCCGATGACTCCTTTCGGACATGCTTGCGTGAGTAGCACGTGCTCAATAGCCACCGACACCTTCAAATCCTTCCATGCAACCGTGCGCGCTCGGTCACCGTCAACTCCCATCGAATGTGCGTGGCGATCGACTCCAAAGTCCATGTACGACGATACTGCACACCTCGGGGGTCCAAGGAGAAGCTTCCAGTGAGCCAGCGTAGGACATCTCCGATTCAGGCATTCTCCAAGTCCGGGTGTACCATACTAACTTGCTGGAAACCACTTAGGTCAACACCGTATGGACCTTCATGAACCGTACCAACACCGTAATGCACTTTTAATCTTGTGGACTCCGACATGACTGATTTATCATTGCAAATATTTCAAACATTGCAATCAGCGATTTCTCAACATACATTCACTAAATACGTGTTAAATCAACAAGTAGTTACACGTCACCTACATTCGGCCGAGAACAAGAATCAGACAAGACTATTACCTTCACACGGAGACCTTCTCTTCTTATCAACGAGCTTCTTTCGTCTTTCTCTTTCACATCCCAAGCTCCCTCCTCCCTTATCCCCCTCTCCTCCCCTTCTCTACCTCTCCTAAGCTCCTCTCCTCCCCTTCTCTCCCTCTCTCGAGCTTCTCTGCTTCTCCCTCTCCCAAGCTCCTCTACTTCTCCCGCTCCCTACCTTCTCCCCCTCTTCACTACCCCCATCCTTCTATCCCTCCCCTTTAATCCTCTCCCGATCTGCTCTCGTTGTTTGTCGAGAGAAATGACAAAAGAAACTGTGACGGGACCGGGTCTAGCTTTCTATACAACCGTTTAATTGCTCAATCGTTGAGCGACTTGGTAGCAAGTAGTGGGCCAACGGTTGAGTGACACATCGACTAGTCGCTTAACCGTTGGACGACTTGGCAGCTAGTAGTGGGCCATTTTTTTGCTGCCAAGTCGTCCAACGGTTCAGTGACTAGGGTACAAATGATTGATAAGTAATACCATAAGTTATAGTACAATGCAAGAGCGAATGCATAGATAACCATGATATAGTAACTACGAAGTAGAATACATAAACACACAATACAAGTACACAGAGCACAACAAAGACCCCCATCACACCGCTACACCACCATGACAGACTCCTCCGCTGCCGCCACGTGCCACACCCATCACGCCACCAATGCGCCCTCGCTTGGGCTTCCAAAGCGCAGGGTGCCGGGGCCGGGGCCAGATAGGGAAAGCCGCTCAGGAGCCCTACTGACCCATGCTCCCAAGGCCTCGGGGGTCGACTCCACCTGTGCTTGTGTGCCCACTGGGGGTCCGCTGAGCTGCGACCCGGAAAGAACCTCGACGGGTGCGGGCTCAGCTGCTCCCCTGATCTCCCCGGGGTAATCTGCAAAGAAGGCGTCCACGACCTCGTGGGCATCGTTGTGCGGGGAGAGCTCAACTCCCAACTGGAGCGCGAAACCTGCAGGACAAATAATGTTAATCCCTACAATATATCGACGATCACAAACCTGAAGAGAGAAAACGTACCTTCGTCGTGGGCCATGGCGCACGACAAAGGGTCGTACCCGCCGTACTGTCCATATAGGTCGAGGAAGAAAGGATACTACCCTGGCGCTGTCGGGTAGGTGTCCAGGAACGACGGCGATGGCTGTGGTGGTGCATACACACGTGTGCAAACTGTGCCTACGAGCCGGGACATTGGTTATAAGGGATGACCCGTAATACGACTGAAGTAAAGATAGAAGAGAGTACGTACCCGTCTACGACACCAAAGGGACCCTGCGGTCGACCGGTCCACCGCATCGCCGTGGTACATGTCCGCGCGGTACGAACTGGAGTCCAACGGCATAGGTCGTCCGAGGGAGAAGCGCTCGAACGACCACAGCTGCAGCAGGAGGGGCAGCCTATGAGGATAGAGGCCAGCTTCGTCCGATAGCACGCCTCACACATGCCGCGTTACGTCGTGGCAAGTACGGCAGATCCCCAGCTGATCTGCACCTCCTTCGCGTTGGCGATGGCCCTCGTGTACCCCAGGAGGCGGGCGTCGACGGAGTCACCGTGGCTGCTGGTAAACAGTACCCAGCTGAAGAGCCACAACAAGAACACCTCGAGGTGCCGCAACACTTGGTTGTCAGTGGGCTCCGCAACCATCCGTTCATCCTATGCACAAATGAATAATTAGTAGGCCCATCATATAGCAAGGATAATGTATTGTTTAATATGAAAAATGGATAGCATACGTACCCAGAACTGCGAAAGCCATCGTAGGGGCAGCCCATACCGTTGTTGGGTCGGGAATACGAAGAAGGGAGTCACGGCCTTGGCCGGAAGAACCCCCTCAAACCTGCCCAGCAGGGCGTCGCGCCAGTGGGCAGGCGCGTCCGACAGGGAGGTAGCGGCTCCCGCGATAGGCAAACCGAGCAGCAACGCGACATCCTGGAGAGTGGGGGCCATCTCCCCGAATGGGAGGTGGAAGGTGTGCGTCTCAGGCTGCCAACGGTCCACCAGAGTTGTCAGCAGCGACCAGTCGAACAGGAAACACCGTGACCACTCCGGGCCGGCATGGACCTCCCCGTCGTCCTCGACCGAAGCGCCATCCTCATCGGTGGCCTCCACCATCCGCGTGAGAGGTAGAAGGTCGGCAGCGCTCAGCCTGCAAAGCACGAAGAAGTAAGTACATAGTAGACATATGACACTAAGAAATGACACAATTTGCAGACAAACCCCCAAGTTTGTAGACAGACCACCCCAAGTCGGCCGCTTGTTCTCCTCAAGATGCAGGCACGACAATTTGGAGCGATCTTTGTCGTCGATGAGCGATCCAAATTTGAAACGCCAAATCCGAACCGCCAAGGTCGCGAGCCATACCTGCAAATTAATTTGAAGTTAGCAATTATGACACAATTGCTGGTTAAATTATTAATAGCGTACCTCCCGAAATTCGTAAAATTTAGTGGCATTCTAGTATAAATAGCATATTCGAGTGGTAGGGTATGTTAACTGTCATGCAAGCCGTGTGGTGTATGAACTAAAAATAATAGAATGACTACACGTTTTTAATGGCATGTTCACACATATTAACTTATTTACCAATGTTAGCAATTGTTATCAACAACACTTCATAAAATTAAGTTGTTTTCACAACTAAAATACTACAGTAGTTAGTTCACTCGGAAAAAAGCGCAACTAAATACAGATAAACATTAGGTGTCACGTGAATACAATATTGATAATGCCTGGTTTACCCAACGCTAACATGCGTTCAATCGATAATTGCTTAATTGCCTAATCTTTACCATCTCTACTGCTCCCCCAACACAAATTTTAACTCACCGGCATCTACGTATCTAAATATTTTAGAAGCTAACCTACAACTATTTCATTTCCTAACAATATGTCCCTACACATGATGTGGGTTGCTAATCTACCATGGTTTCAAAAGTGAATCTACAAAATAATGCAAAAACTCACCGGCGTCGATACGAAGACCCTCTCTTCCCCTCTCCTCCTCTCCCTCTCCTCTCTTTCTCTCCCACTCTTCTCTTTCCCTTCCCTCTCCTCGCACCTCCTCCCTCTCTGCGACAATGGCGAAATGCCAGGGGCACTCGTGCGTGCGGCCATATAAACTAGCTTGTCGCCAAACGGTTGGACGACTAGCCTATGTTGTCCAACGATTGAGCGAAAATAGTATAAGTCACCAAACGGTTAGACGACTAAAATCCCAAGCGTCTAATAACTTAACGGTTGAGCGATTTAGACAATTGTCGCTCAACCGTTGAGCGATAGAGCTAAGTCTTCCAACGGTACGACGACCGATAATTATTTCTGTCAAAAAAAATAAAGTAATATTATTTCTGTAATTCTGAATAAAAAATAGATTATTAAAAAAATAGCGTAAAATTCGACGGAGGAGAGAACTTCTCTCTCTGGATCCGCACCTTACACGTGCTCGTCATCGAAGGGGAGAGAAGAGGTGGAGGAAGTAGGGTTTGCGGCCGGTGGAGTTGGGGATTGCGATCCATATGCATACCTGGAACCCTACTTTCGACGTTTGTGGAACAATTCCTCGCATTCGAAGGTAAACTACAATGGCGGTTGGTGCTTTGTGAAAGCGAAATTGGTTGATTCGAGTCGGGAGTTTGCCCAGCAAGTGGAGGAGTGGCCACCGATCGGGGGTTGGTGGCGGTGAGCGGCTGGTGGAGCAACAGATTCGGGGGGAGAAGCCTTCGTACGCACGGATTGCTCAACAACCAGGCCGAGGTCTGCAACAACCGAGAAGATCCATGGCGAATTTCGACCGTGGGGTCGTGGCAGTGGTGATCAGTGGGGTAATCGGAGCAATTTCGACAACCGTGGACGTGGAGGCTTCGACAACAGAGGCGGTAGAGGTGGTTTTGAGAAACGTGGTGATAGAGGGAGGTTTGGTGGCGACAATGGCAGGAATACTGGACGATGGGTGGAGAGGTCAGGCAGCTATGGCAATGGTAGATTTGGTTCTCATCAGGGATCGGCTGGTCAGCAAGGATCGTTGGCCACGTCATCTTCCCAGGGACAAAATTACAAGCAACGATATGGATATTCGAATCAGGAGAGGCAGCGTCCACGAAATGGGGGATCAGGATCGACAGGGCCAAGCAATCAACCAATCGTGGATTGGGGGTGTGGGGGAAGGAAGCAATACATGAAGCTAAGCCTACTCAGAATATAAATGTTGTTCCTGTGGCTGCTTCAGGAGGAGTTTTGCAGGTAAATTCTTCTCCTACTACTGATGTGAAGGGTTTTGGTAAACAATCGGTCTGTCAGAAATGCAATGATCCAAGCCATAGTGCTAGAGAATGTCAGCCTGAGGTGTTTTTGTGAGGTTTGTGGCAAGGATACTCATGTCACAGATAGATGCGTATGGCCTTATCAACCCAAACCCACTGCTAAATTCGTTGGATTTGCTGCTCTGGGTTTAGGACGCTTTCAAGCACAGAATGTCAAAAAAGTGACTCATATTTTTACCACTAATGTGCTTGCGTCAGTGGAAGTCACAAAAGGACATCGGACTGCCTCTTAGTGGAACAAGGATTTACAAATATGTTTCCTTGGTCCCAGGATTGGAAAGCTAAGGATATTAACCCAGGCAAATTTCTTATGAGATTCCCAACTCTTGACAAGGTAGATGGACTTCACAATTTTACTGAGTTCACATTGAAGGGGACTGGAGCACTCATTAAAGTTTCTAGATGGAACTCTTCTGTTATGGCCATAGGAAAACTGCATTCAGATTGGGTGAGAGACTGAGAGCCACTGGTGTTCCGGAGGAACTTACGCATTTCCAAGGTATTTGTGAAGTTGGATCCATGCTTGGAACTGTACAAGCAGTTGATATGTCAATTTTCGGGAAATGTGACATTGTGAGATTCAGAGTTGGTGTCAAGGACATTATGAAAATCCCTCTTCTGCAGAATTAACTGTTGATCCATTCTACTATGATATATTCTTTGATATATGTTGGAATGAACAATTGATCTATTCCAATGGGTCAAAAGGCCAATATATAGCTTGCGGCGCGGGGAGCAAAGCAGAGGAGCTCGCGGCGCGGGGAGAAAGGCGTGAGGAGGGCGGCGGCGGCAATCACGTGGAAAACCCTAACCCTAGCTCTGATATCGTGTTGGAATGAATAATTGATCTATTCCAATGGGCTAAAAGGCCAATATATCATGTACAAGGTAGGTCAATATACAAAGAGCACCTTAAGCTGTATACATATCTAACAATATAAAATTTGTGGTGGAATTGAAAGGTTTAATGCAAGGAGGTGCTGTGGCTAAAAGGGCTCTTGAGGACAAAGATCCAAAACAAGATAGAGATAAAGATAATTTGGAAAATAAAAGGCCTAGGACTGGAGAGGGAACATATAATAGTGATAATGTAGTACCTATGGCAGTCGATGGTAAAGTCGACAATGCTAAGATAAATGCTGCAGAGGATTGGAAGGACAAGATGGATTTGGAGTGTATTGAAATGCAGGACAAAGGAAAGGACATGACAGTGATTGAAGGAAAGCTGTCTGACAAAGTTGATATGATGTGGAGGTTAAGGATCAAACAAAGGTGGATAAACAGCCACAAGCCAGTACAAAAGCCTCTACGGAAAATATGTTGCATATCACTCCTGAAGAGTTAACAAAAATGATTCAAGTCGAAGCTGATAGAAAATTGGTAGAGAAACTTGAAGGATCTAGTCCCTCCATTTGTGTGTTAATGGTGAGTTTTGATGGTTAGTGATCTGAATGTGAGAGACTGACATTTTCCATGAGACAGTGAAATAGGTTCCCATGGTGATCAGACAAAGGTGGATAAACAGGCACAAGCCAGTACAAAAACCTCTACGGAAAGCATGCTGCATATCACACCTGAAGAGTTAGCAAAAATGATTCAAGTCGAAGCTGATAGGAAATTGGTAGAGAAACTTGAAGGATCTAGTCTCTCCATTGTGTGTTAATGGTGTGTTTTGATGGTTAGTGATATCCGAATGTGTGGGACTAACATTTTCTATGAGACGGTGAAATAGGTTGAGTCCCATGGTGATGAAGACTTTGTATGACATCGTTGGTTGATTATCATCAAGTCAAGATTCGAGATGAAGGATTTCATCATATGTTGATAAGCATCAAGATAAGATCCCGAAGTGGAGGATATCATCATGTGTTGATGAATAAGACAAGAACCCGGACTTGGAAATAACATGGTCGTCATCAAGTGAAAGCTCCAAGTGGATGCACAAGACAAGTATATAACTAGTATAGGCTCATGATGTGCTTTTAGTCTTTTACAGTTCTCGATGTTTGATTGAAAGACCGGATTGTTAGTATATGTTGCTGTAATATTAAGAGGGGTCTTAGTTAGTAGTTTGAGTTTCATCATGTTGTCGATAGCTCAATCCCGATTGCTATAGCTCTCTGTGACATGATGCTATTGTTTGCAAATATGTTTTGCAAATAGTTGAGGCTTATACATCTAATCCCTATAGCATGTGACTATAATTTGCAAACGTGTTTTGCAAATTGTTGAAGGCCATGTACCTACGCCTTGTGGTATGATACTAAAGTTCGCAAATGTGTTTTGCAAATTATTAAGGTTCATGCATTTTCCCTTGGCATGATCTAAGATTGATTGTTGCCTTTTCCTTGGATTTAGACTATGTGTTGACTCTTTGTAGTTATACTTTTGCCTTGATCTAATGTGTTTGAGGTCATGCAAATAGATGGGTCGTGTGGCACTTTGAATAAGCTTTCCATAGAGTCCAAGATCACATAAATTGGAGTTTGGAATAGAAAGTTATGATCATTTATCCAAGTTGGTAGTGCTGAAAGTTGGACTTAGGAATGTCCAAATTTGTAAATTAGGACATTTCGGCAGTGGCTTCGGGTGCTCCAGCAGATCGTCTTAATCTAGTTTTTAGGATTGTCCGAATTTGTATTTTCGGATGTAGTGACAGAACTTGTGTTTAGGATCTGGTTGGGTGATAAGATTAGGATTGTCCGAATTTGATTAAGAGTCTGTTTGGCACGGCTGTGGCTTTCCTGAAAAAGGCTTCTGGCTGAGCCACAGAATTGAACGGCTACAGGGCCGAACGGCTAGGCTGAAGAGGTTTGGCTGTTTGGCTTTTAGGTAGACTAGTTGCAGCTTCCGAGATGAGAATTGTCTGAAATGCCTTTGAGGATAGTAACATCTTGTTTAATATCATTTAACGCAATTAACAACATTTAACGAGAACTAACGATAGTTAACGACGCTAAACGTAATTAACGACATTTAAAGACAATGAACAATTGACGACAACTACCGCAATTAGCACAATTGATCGCATTTAACGATGATTACCATAATTACCGCAATTGATCGCATTTGATGACGACCACCGTAATTACCGCAATTGATCGCATTTGACAACAATTAACACAATATACTGCACTTTAGCACAATTAGCGCAATAACCCACAATTAACGTAATTAACGACAATTATTACAGTAAAGAAATATTACATAAATAAACACAATAAATAGTTATTACAAACAATTATTATAATGACTAATTATTACAGTAAATAATTATTAAAATAAACAGTTATTGCAAAACATTTAAAGTACAATAGAAAAAATAAAAAAGAAAAAAAAACAGAGGCGGCGGTAGCTAAGGTTTGGGCCGCCGTCGGCGGTAGGGGAGGGAGTCGTCGGAGGAGGCGGCGCGAGCCGATGGAGGAGGAGGGCGGCGAGGCGGCTAGATCTGGGCGGAGGAGAGGAGGAGGTTGCCGGCGGCTCGAGGTTGAGAGCGACCAGAACCAATCGGCCAAGGCCCGGATCTGTGATGGTGTGGTGGCTCGGGAGAGGAGGAGGCCGCCGGCGGCTCGAGGCGAGGAGCCAGATCCGTGAGGCGGAAGGCGGCCCGGACGCCGAGGGGGTGGGGGGGCTCGGCCTACTTGTGGGGAGGGGTGGCGCAGCGTGGGGAGAAGGTGGGGGCTAGCGCGGGAGGAGGAGGACGGGTGCCGTGCGGGGGGAAAGTGGGGAGGAGCAGGGGCTTTGGGTGCAAGCCGGTGGGGGGAGGTGGGAATTTTATTTGATGGCAAAAGCGGGTAATAATCGGTGAACTTGAGGGGCAAAGTTGTAAGGGGGTGGTGGGAAGATGCGGGAAGCTACCGAAGGGCAGCTTCCGGTTTTCGGTTTTCTCCTATTAGATGCGGCTTCCGGCTTTAGGAAAAGCAGCGCAAAAAAGCCGCTGCATCTGACTGCGAGTGATAAGTCTGATCCCTATGCAGCACAATATTCAAATAACTTTGCTAAGAATGTTGGAGTGCAATTTGAAGATTGTGAAGATATGGAGGAGGTGCAGGAAACACAGGAGAATCATAACGTTTGTCTGGCAACTCCAAGAACGCTATAGGGGAAATCAAACACAGGACTCCAGCTAGAGCAGTGGACAACACAGTTTCTCGAAGAAGCTCAAGACTGAGAGACTATGAGGATATGAACCTGATAGATAAAAGCAAAGGAGAGAGCCAGACTGAGGGATTTGGAAGCTGAAAAATGTACTTTTCCTCCTATTATTGTTCTAAATACCTCAAATGCAATCCTCTGTGATATGACTTCACAAATGGGTTTTGATATAGGCTCTTTTGAGAGAGAGCAGAATGAGAATATTGACCTAATAAAAAATCTAGAGCAATCTAGATATAATTTATATGTTGAAACTGTCAAAAGTAAACGCCCAGTTGCCAGTCAAATTACTGAACCAAATCAAGCAATGCTTGAAAATGAACTGGTTCAGGATTTACTTGATGAGGATAATGGAGATATTGATGATATGATATCCTGTGGAATGCAAAAATTCTTTGCATCCCAAAGCAGGAAGATGAAAAAAAAAATGGTTCACTTGATATGTACACTGTGAAACCTAAAGTTAAAGTGAGGAAAGATAGAAAAATGACTAAAATCAAATGAAAGGAATAATCTTGAATTGTAGAGGATTAGTAGCTCCTAAGAAAAGGAAACTTATGAAATAAATTATCCTAGAAAAGAGGTTGGACTTCATTGGAGTCCAAGAAACTCAGAAACAAGAAATAAGTGATGCTTGGTTAAAATATATTGGTGGTAAACAGAGCTTTATTTGGCATTGGATGTGTTCACAGGGCAGATCAGGTGGTCTTCTTGTGGGGGTCAGAAGTGAAGATTGGGATGTAGGGGAAATTAATTTTGGTGATTGGTATGTAAGAATGCTTATTATACAAAAGAAAGATGGGTTTCAATGGAACCTAATAGTTGTTTATGGAACAGCTCAGAAAGCTAAGGAACAAATTCTCACATAATTGGCTTAAGTGTGTGGAAAATCTCTACACCCTTTGCTGATTGGAGGTGATTTCAACATAGTAAGGAGAGAGAAAAAATAAATAAAGCAAGGGGTGTGGAAGATGGAGCTTTCTTTTCGATGCTATAATTGAGAATCTAGGTTTGAAGGAAATTGAAATGGCTAACATAAATTTTACTTAGTGTAATGATCAAGATAATGCTTTATTTGAAAAATTGGATAGAATATTAGTGAGCCCTAGGTGGGAAGATAATTTTCCTAGAATATTAGTGAGCCCTGGGTGGGAAGATAATTTTCCTTTAGTAACTGTTAGAGCTTTGGAAAGGGCAATCTCAGACCATGCACCCCTGTTATTGGATACAGGGGAGGGCTGTGTGAGGAACGCTCCTGTCAAATTTGAACTCTGTTGGTTCTTAAGGGAAGATCTGATAGACATAGTGGATAAAGTTTGGAATTTACCTCACAGATCATCTACTAATCTAGATGATTGGATGTTCAGGATGTCTACCTTGAGAAGGAAATTAAAAGGATGGAATGTGAACATTCAAAGTGGATACAAAAAGGAAAAAAGGAAATCCTTCGGAAAATTGAGGCACTTGATGTGGAATGTGAAGTTTTGGGAATGGATATTAATACCAGAAATTTAAGACTACATTTAGAGAGTAGGTTGAATAAAAACATGCAGGAGGAAGAGATTAAATGGTGGCAAAGGTCAAAAGAGAAGGAACTATTAGAAGGGATAGTAATACTTCATATTTTACGGCCAAAGCAACCGGAAGAAGGAGAAATTAAAAAAAACATTTATACAAGGAAGGAGATATAATTGAGGGTGAAAGTAATCTAATGGAACACATTACTGATTACTACAAAACATTATTTGGGCACTCTGATAGATGAAATATCAGAATTCATCTGCCCTTCAAGAGTTGTATTTCTGAGGGACATAAAAGATGCCGATTGAACCATTTTCGATAGAGGAGATAAAAATAGCAGTTTTTTTTTCTATGGGAAAAACAAGGCACCGGACCTGATGGATTTCCATCGGAATTCTATTGGAAGTTCTGGGACATTGTTGGTGGATCCTTGAAGCTCGTAGATGATTTCCATAATGGTTGTATACTTGTATATCTGTTGATAGGTTAAATTATGGAATCATCACATTAATACCTAAGTCTGGATGCTGATGTTATACAGAAGTATAGACATGTCTAATGAATGTGTTCCTAAACTTTTTTGACAAAAGTAGTAAACAACAGGGTAATCAGAATAGCAGACAACATTATTGAGAGTGCTCAGACTGCATTTATGAAAGGAAGATACATAATGGAGGGGATTGTAATTTTGCATCAAATACTCCATGACGTTTGTAGGACCAAAAAATCTGGAGTATTTTTCAAAGTTGACTTTGTTAAGGCATATGACAAAGTTTGTCTGTACCAGTTTTTTGCAACAAAAGGATTTCCCAAATAAATGAAGCAATTGGATTATGGAAATTATCGCTAGGGGGAGGGTTGGTTAGACAAGGAGATCACTTATCTCCTATATTGTTTAACCTAGCTATTGATGCTCTGACAAAAAGGCTCAAAAGGTTGGTTTGATTAAAGGTTTGGCATTTGATCTTATGGAGAATGGCTTAGCAATTCTGCAATATGCAGATGAGACGATCTTCCTCGTAGAAGAGGGAGAGGAAAATGCTAGGAACCTTAAACTCACAAGCTTTCCCTCGTTTTTTAGTTCTGTGGTACGATAATTAAGCACCTTTGCAAAAGCTAAAACTGTTAGGTGGCTTACGTTATGACTATCCTGTGTCTCGTCAACTGTGGTGTGCAGCATGATTACGACACTTACGACTTTTCTGCGAGATCGAAGAAGGTGGGTCAGTTCGACTTAATGACGATCGAGGAGGCAGGCGTGGATTAGACGCCGACATGGTTGCGACTCGCAACTAATCAAATGATTACAAGAGAAAGTTTTCAAATGATCGAGTGCTGCACCTGTACTATGATTCCCTAAGAACCGGCAAATCAATCGGACGAGAAAATCTTGACCAAACTCCGATGTTGTTTTGAACACAATCGCACGAGGAATACTAGATAGAAAATTGAGGTATTTGGCAGGAGCTACTTAAGTTTTTTCTCCAATAATTACCACGGTGATCCACTATTCCGCTTGGAAGTCGTTTCTCAAAATCATACTGAAGGTAAATTGTTTCGTGCGAAATTCCTACGTTCTGTTGCGCAACCATTCGACAAATTCCAGTTAAATTGTTTTCCAACTTAAGAGTTTAGACTGCACGAAGCTTGATGTGGGTCCCAACTCCCAAGAGTAGATAGTACTAATAGGTTGTCACCTACCGATTTTTTTTTAAAATAATTCTTTTTTATTCCGAAATACAGTAATGTAACTCCGTTTTTTTATTTTACAGAAATGATCCTCTATCGCTTCACCTTTGGGCGATTGTAGAAGTCGTCCAACGACCGTTGGGCGACACATGGACAAGTCACGCACCGGTTTGGCGATTTAAACTAATAATATTATTATTTTATTAATCCGATGAAAATAATTGTGGGGAATAAATGACATTTTTGTAGGTAATACATTTAGCAATTTTCTTTTGGAAAAATTAAAGTGTTGGTTGGTCCGTTTGTGATTTTCGTAGATTCTCAAGGGTACGAAATCTGTTAGACTTGCAATAACATTTTGTGATCGTCGTATGTTGTTGTAGTGCGATAAATTTCTGAAGAATTTTGTGAGGACGATTGAGGTAGCAATGATTCGTAAGTGGAAAGGTAAGTGATATTGCGATACGCCAGTGAATTCATACACGGTGGAGAACTTTGGAGAAATGGCGCAATGATAACAACCCGATAGTTGATCCGACCAGACGGTTACATAGCATGCAGGCTAACGAACCAAAGACAGTGCACGCATGCCTTTAGGGAATTATAAATACATGAGACATATGGACGAATATGGTCGAAATACTGCGCGCAACGTGGCCACACTGCTACAGAAAAGGTCATCACAGACGGTTCAAAATCGTCATCACAAACGTTTTTTCTAAACCGTTTGGCTTTATGGGTCAGTGATGACATGAGTCATCACAGACAATTTTTGAACCATCTGTGAAAAAGCTATCGCTGCACGGTTCTAAACAATAACCGTCTATAATAATCAATTATCACGCACGGTTCTTGTTCGTAACCGCTCGTGATAATAGACTAACACACACCGGCTCTTGTTCGTAATCGCTCGTGATAGTTTTTTCTATTCAAAAAATTTCAAATTCTAAGCCAAACCAATCAATTGCTGGATAATTAGACCCGAGTATCTACATATGGTTGATTACACAATCTGGAATGAACGAAAACTCAAATTGGACGGCAAATGAATAGCGAAAACAGGTACTGAAACTTCAGAAGCCGTTTTGAGGCCCTAAACGACCTTTTTTTTTTTGGATTTTTCACTTTTTCAAAGCTTCGTGAGTAAATCTAACCTAGACTTATGCATTTTTGGATTGAACTTTTCGTTAGCTTTCCAACGAGCCAAAGAACGTCGCAATCCGACTTCGTATGCAAAAGTTATAGCTGTTTTACCGGACAGTGCGTGAAACCAAAATCTGTTCGGGTTCGGATTTGTGGCCGGGGAGGAAAACGAGTATGAGATGAAGTGGCAGACAATGGCTTGGTACTCGGAGTCAGAGATGCTGAGGTGCTCGCTGTCGATGTCCATGAGCTTCGTCTCAAAATCTGCAATCTTATATTGATCTATTTATTCACAAGAAAACCACGGTCACTACTAAGAGCCACCAAAAGCAACAAGACAGGGGGAGGCGGTAAGCAATTGATCACTTACTAGCATGGGTCCTGCGCGTCCCTCCTCCTCCTCGTCATCGTGGGTTGTGTTGCCTCGCCGAACCGCGCTGGGGAATCGAGGGCGGTCATTGGAGCTCACCGTGGGGAGGGAGAGGGAGAGACTGATTGAAGACAAGGCGGGGGTGGCTATAATATATAAGGATAATGCCAAAATATTTCGCTTTCCGTGCACGTGTCTAAAAATTTTCGCCATCCCACGCTGCGAATCATAGACGGTTTCAAACAAAAACCGTTTGTGATGACCATAATATCACATACGGTTCTTGTTAAGAACTGTCTGTGATACTTCACAAACGGTTTTCAACATGAACCGTCCGTGATATTATGGTAATATCACAGACGATTCTTGTTAAGAACCGTCTATGATACTTCACAGACAGTTTTTAACATGAACCGTCTATGATATTGTGGTCATCACAAACGGTTTTTAGCACAGCTAGTTACACAGACGGTCGCAAAGCCAAAACCATATGTGATTTTATTTAATATAGACAGTTTTGGTCAATAGTTTGTGATGAGGCGTCCAGTATTAGCCTTTTTGTAGTAGTGCCATGTGCCCTTACGGCCTAGCTCGGTATTGTACTCCTCGCCTTGCGCCTTAGCTTGCGCTGCGATGGCCCTCTTCCGCACCCTCTCGGCCTCGCGTCGCCTAGTCTGCTTGCGCTCCTGCTCCTCATGCAGCCTCTCCCGCCTCTTCTTCTCCTCCATCTCAGCCTGCAGCTCTTCGAGACGCCTTTCACAATCCTCACAGTCCTCCCTGGCCCACCTCTTCCATGACAGTCGCATCCACATGTCGTAGGGGTGGATCTTGTCATCGATCCATTGGCTGAAGTCGCATAGGCGAGGCGAAGATTGCAGTCGGAAGAGAGACGTGGTTACGGTGTAACGGGAAGCAAAATAGTGGTATGCACTGAAATGCGATTTCATTACCGGCTGTCTGTGGCACGGCGTGTCAAATCTGCGATCGGGGTAGTCCGCGCAGAAGTTTGGGCTGTACCAATAGCGCTGCCCAATGGTCCATTCGTCGGTTGATTTGACGCACTTGCAGGCGTCCCGACACTAGCAAAAGGGTGGCGCCACCCCCGCGGGGGCCCTTCTGGAGGGCGTTCAACGGGCATAGGAAGGGGGGGCTCGACCCAGAATCGTTGGGCGTACTGTGAAGCAGCCTTCTTAGATCCGCGAGCTCTGAAGGTGGGTGTTGTGTGTAAGGCTGCTGACTAAACACCCTGTGGCGAGCGGAGGTCTGCTGGGGAGCCTCCCGGTCCTTCAAAAGCTCACGAATGTGCTCATATTCCTTCTCCTTGTCTATGTTATCTAGGTAGTGTTGTTGGTGTGGAGCTCCTAGCCGAGTAGCGCCAGATTTATAGCGAAGGCATACGCTTGTAGCGGCTCCATTGTAATAAGGCACGGATGTGTTTCGCGTACGTGTGCCGCGCCCTTTGAGGAGGAATCTTGCAGCAGTTAGTGGTCTCTTCGTTCTTTGCAGAGCGAGGTCACGTCCTGCTTTGCAGAGAGTGGTCATATCTTGCTTTGCAGAGAGAAATCATGTACTGCTTTGCAGAGAGTGGTCACGTCCTGCTTTGCAGAGTGAGATCACGTCCTAGTTTGCAGAGCAAGGTCACATCTCGCTGCGAGAGATAGGTAGCGATAATGATTGACACCGCAAATGAAGTTAAAGTTTACAATTACGGTACAATTAGTTCCACATCGCATACAAGAAGCAAAGTACTAACTGAAGTACAAGTTACAATATGCTAGCATTTCTAATCTTAGTACCACTACACACACAACAAGAAGTGGTGCTACACTTCACGCCGGTGTTCCTACTTGTTGGCATGCGCCTTGCAACTTCTCATGATGTGGCCTTCTTGGCGCGATGGTCAATAACGTCTACCCGCCGCTCCAGCTTCCCCTTCATCCATATCGTTCCTAATGCAACAACTCTGCCGACGGTCCTTCCCACCCTTCAACAGGTTAAGATCCGAAATCCAAATCCTCAGTGCCATATCCAACGTGGCGAAGTTGCCCACAACCCTAAAGTCTCTTAGCTCGACTGAGATCATAGGCAACATTTGCCTGAAAGCATCGATGCAGACACCGAAGGCTAAGAAGGCCCTCTGCAATACCATAAAATCTAGTGACAGTCTTCTGGATGGCTTGTCCTTCATAGCAATGCATGTGCCCGGGTTCCTATCTTGCAGCACCTGGAGCATACGAGGAAGGTTATCGTAAGCCGCCTCAAAAGAACCGAACCTCCTTTCCAAAGCCTTCGCGTAGCTAATCTTGTACTTGAATTTCTGCTCGATAGCCACCATGATGTGCTTGGCCTCCATGTCTTTCTTCTTCTTCTTCACTATCTCTCCATACATGAGATTGGCTATGAAGGTAGACGTTAGGTTGCGATGCTTTGGCAAAACACCGCCGAGCACACGAAGCGTCTCCACCTTGGAGACAATCTAGTGAGTCTCGTAGTTGAGTCTATGTGCGCACACGCTAAGGACAACCAGACCTACTCAGAGGCCACTTGCATTATCTTGCTCTGCTGGATTTGAGGACCCGTAACGTTATTTGATAGATAGAGCCCATAGCTTAATGGTATCCTGCAGTGATCCCTTGTCAGCAAACATTGCATGAAGTCGAATCTCCGTACCATGATACTCCCATGGTGATTTGTGCTCGTTGTGCACAGCAAGACCCTCAACATCCACCCTATTCCATTCCTGTGGGATGGAACCTTCGTCCTCATCGGAAGAGTCATCGTCATCCTCTTCTAAAGCTTCCTCCTCGGCCCAGGACGTCAAGTCATTGATCTCTATCTAATGTACTATACTATCAACATGCTCTCCGTGATCCGCTCATCCAATGGGCTCGGCGTGCGGTGTGCGATCTTCCTCTTCGCCTCCACAACATCGGCCACCGCGTCCTCTTCTGCCTCCGCAACATCGGCCAACACATCCTCTTCATGAACCATGCGCTGCGCGCCCGAGCTGCTCCCACCAACTGAACGATAGCCGTCAGCAGGGCCTCGTGCGACTCCCTTCGGATATGCTTGCACGAGTAACACATACTCGTATCCACGACGCTGACAACCTTCTGCTCAACTCCCATCGAATGGGCGTGGCAAACCGACTTCAAAGCCTATGTAGGACGACACTACACACCTCGAGGTCCAAGAAGAAGCTGCAGGTGAGCTAGCGCAGGACATCTCCGATTAGAGCATTCTCCGTGTCTGGGTGTACCATACTGACTTGCTGAAAACCACTCAGGTCAATACTGTATGGACCTTCACGAATCGTACCAACACTGTAATGCACTTTTAATCTTGTGGGCTCCAACATGACTGATTTCTCACTACAAATATTTCGAACATTGCAACTAACTATTTGTCAACACACATTCATGAAATACGTGCTAAACCAATAAGTAGCGACACGTTGCCTACATTCGGACGAGAACAAGAACGAATAAGACTATTACCTTCACGCAAAAACCTTCTCGCCGTATCAACGAGCTTCATTCTTCTTTCTCTCTTACCTCCCAAGCTCCTCTCCTCTCCTCCTCTCCCTCTCTCGACCTTCACCCCCTCTTCACTTCCCCTCTCCTTCTCTCCCTTTCCTTTTCTCCTCTCCCAAGCTCCTCTCGTTCTCTCTCTCTCTCTCGAGAAATGGCGAAACAGACCGTGAGGGGAACATGTGTCTTTCTATACAACTGTCTAGTCTCTTAACCGTTGGACGACTTGACTGCAAGTAGTGCTCTAACGGTTCAATGACACGTCGACTAGGTGCTCAGCCAAGTCATCCAACGGTTGAGCGACTAGGAGATAAGTCGCTCAACCGTCCCCATCCCGACGGCCAGCCAGTGGAAGATGTTAAATAACTAGCGTCATCGCATTTATCCATACAATTAATCATAATAGTTAGCAAGATCAAAAATAGATGAACAAAAGACACAAGATATAGAGAGATCAATTGACGATCTTATTTATTCCAATGCTTTTACAGATACATAATAGATAGATCTCTCTCCTATTTAAACTAATAGCCTTGCAGGATTTGGTATGAGCCCATTATTCCTTCTTGGAGAAGAAGTAGAAACCACCTGAGGCTCACCAGGGGCAGCCACACCTCTCCTACGGGAGTTGGTTTTGTAACAGAAGAGAGACCAAAGCACATCCAAAAATCGCGGCAGTTTCGACATGGAACGTGTGGGCCTATGCATGTCGCTCTAGAGATGAGACAGATCGTTTGTGGAGGAGAGGCTAAGAGGGAGACGGAAGGCGAGTTGGGTCACGGCACCGCGTGCGCAGGGGAATCACTCTGCTTGCTGGTGGCACTATGGCACTGTCACACTGACCACTTGAAGGGTCACCGTTCTTTATCTGGGCCAATGTGCGTAAAGGGTTGGTGGGCTGGTTGGGCCATGTAATAGACTAGTAGTCGAGTGAACAGTCGAAGTAAAGACTAAATAGTTTGGAACCGATGCCTGTAAGGGATATCGATAGAAATACAATACTACCAAAACCCCTAAACTCTATCTCTCTCTCTACCAATTCTTCCCAAAATCCCCAAATCCTATCTGGATTCGATGTCGCTGAGTTTGATTCTCCAGAGCAACGTTAGAATCGGTCTCAAACCGTGACATTGTGGTATCAAAGCCGCCGATTCCGGCAATCGTGGCAAAGAAGAAGGGGGCAACCGACGCTCACTATGAGAATGGTGGCGACAGAAGACAAGATGTCCACTCTGGAAACCGACGTTAAGGCGATCTTGGCATTGGTCACCGGAGTGGATGAGCGGATGAAGCATGCCGAAGCATGGAGGCCGATCGTCGACCTCACGCTGATGGGGCTGCGGCAGACGGTGGAGGAACTTGGTGCATGCGTCAACTATCTGGAGACAACGCCACCAAATCCACCTCGCCTAGTGAAACCTCAGCCCGATAGGCACCGTTATGAGAAGCAACACCAGGGTGATGTCTCAAGGGGATTCAACACTCCTTGACAAGCCCTGGTCAAGGGTGAGTCATTGAATCCGAATCCTCCTGTGTTGCTTGATTTGAATGCTAGTGGGAGTAGAGAAACAAAGGGACAACGGTACTATAATCCTCACCCACCGAGAGAATTCCATATGCCTGAGGCTGAGTTTCCTAGATTTGAAGGGGAGCACCCTATAGTATGGAAGGAGAAACATGAAAAGTACTTTAACATGTTCAATGTTCCAATCCATTTGTGGGTGCCATATGCTACTCTACACTTTCAGGGGAATGTTGCTTTATGGTTGCAGACGTTTGAGGCACAACACACTGTTGATAGTTGGGTAGAGTTATGCATAGTTGTAGACAACAAGTTTAGGAGAGATCTTTATCACAACTACATGAGAGCACAATTGAACTTGAAACATCATGCTAGTGTCTTAGAATATCATGAAAAATTTCAGGCCATTATGCATCAGGTTCTAGTACACAATAGAAACTATGATGATGTGTTCTTTGTTAATAAATTTTTGGATGGGTTGAAACATGATATTAGAGTAGCAATAGTACTGTACAAACCTAGAACGGTTGACGCTGCGTTATCCTTGGCATTGTTATAGGAGGTGTGGGAAACAACTACAAAAAGACCTCATCCGAAACCTGACAACAGAGATTTCACTAAATACAACACTAGGCCAATGAGTCACTTAGGCAAAGGCATATTGGGTGTTTATTGGACCGAAAAGGCGACTAGAGGGGGGTGAATAGGAGCACGGTTTCTTTTTCTCCTTGATCGAATTCAACACTATTTTCACTCCAATAGCTATGAAAGCTATGAAGATCAATATACAAGTATAGCGGAAGACTTGTATTGAATCCAATCAAAACCCCAAAGCAAATGGACCAAAGTCACCAAGAACTCAAATTGGTCTAACTTTTGATCTACAACTCCAAACTTCACGAAACTTGAAACATACCTTCTTTAGGATGTTAGGAACCTATTCCAACAAATAATCGTGAAGATCATTGCCAAAGTTCTGGCCTTATTCCATTTGAGTGGATGTTACTTCAAAACCGAGTCAAAACCAAAATATGATCTAAAAACTTGCTCGTGGGTAGAAGATGGTCAAGATGATCCTAGATATATACCCACATGTCACAGCAAGCAGAATCCAGGCTAGAAACCAAAGGAAAACCAACAGATTAAAGAAAGCCCTAAAATCACAAAATAGAGAGCAAGAACAAGAAGAGACTCATCTTGAGGAATCTTGCTTGGATTGATTTGAGATTGATGTTAGTTTACAGCCACTCCATCTAGGAGGACAAATGCTCAACACTTGAGCACACAATCAATCCAACTCTCTAGAACCCTAACCTCTCCACTTTTCTCTCCTAACCCTAAAACACAAACTGGGGTTTTAGATATAAGGGTTGGGGGTGCACAACCAGCACCCTCCCCTATTTATAGTAGAGGCTAGCTTCTAGAAGGATATTCCTGATGGGCACCTGTTAAGCCCACACATAAATAAGTTTCACTTACGCACGCGTTTTAAAGCGTCGTCTCCATCTTCTCTTGACCTAAACTATTTCTCTTTGCGTCGTCTTGCGCCATGGTTTAGCCAAAAGCCATTAAGACGGTATTTAGGTAAGTTACCAAAATACCCCTTTTCGATCCTTCTCCAAAGACCGAGTCCAAATCTTCATGAAGCAGTCCCATGCTTCGCCACATGTAGGTTGATCAACGGCTCTCTTCATATCGCCAGTCTCTCCCATCCGGCTCCCACCGAAACCACCATGGCACTTGCACCGCCCCCCGCGCTGTTTGATGCAACCCGTCGCACCGAACTTCCTGTTCGGTCATCCTTGTCTATTTTGTACCATGCTTGAGTCTTCTGACTTCACCCGGTATCATCGATCGTTTTGAACCTCAGCTCTCCAAGCCTAGTCCCGATCATCCTCGCCGTTGACCATCGTTGACTTCTAAGCTTCCTACACCACAGTAGACAAAAAAATCGATTCCGAGAACAAGTTCTTCGAACTTGACCCACGTTAGTCAAAACATGCATCATGCAACACATATGCACTGAAACCCATGAACTTGACCTAACCAACAAACATCGCCACCAAGATGGCCGGCGAACGAGTAAAAAACCGGTTAGACTGCCACCCATGGCCGGTTTGACCGCCCCTTGGCCGGTCTGACCGCCCAGCAAGGGACTTAGCCAAATTTCCTCCTTGGAAATCCGAAACCTCTCTGAAAATTTCAAACGGATAGAACTTTTGACTCAAAGCTCCAAAAATTATAAGACCAAGTGTAGAAGAATTCCCTCTCTTGCTTACACCATCTATTTTTGGCCCGGCTCTAAATTCGAAAGTTCCTTTATGGCCGGTCAGACCGCCGCCCATTGGCCGGTTTGACCGCCAGCCACTAGCTTGAGGCTTGGCCGGTATGACTGCCAGAGGTGGCCGATCTGAACGCCAGATGTGGCCGGTCCGACCGTCGCTTTGGCGATCGACCGCCTATAACTCGACAAAGACGAGACTTTGTCGAAAACGAGTGTTTCGACAAATCTTCAACGCCATTACCAATTGTATCATCATCCTAAGATCATGAGTATATCCCCATGATATCCACAATCTCCCCCTTGATGAACACATTGGCAATTTCTCAAAAATGTAAGTTTGAGGTTTGAACATGGAAATACTCACGTTTTCGTGCAAAGGCACAACTTCATCCAAAGGCAAGAGAAAGCAATGAAAATGACCAAGTTGGCTTCAGATTAGCATAGACAAGTTAGATCGAGTAAAATAAAGGAAGAAAACTTCAATTTACAGAGAAGAGTAAAAAATCTCACTTAAGATCCATATGTAAGAACAATTGTTCAATTTGACCTTTGATCATTGTGAGGTTCCAAGAATTACAATTCAAGTTTAGAAATGGCAATAAGATCATAAGAATGCAAATTAATTGCTCTCCCTCACTATGATCATCATTTTTTAGAAAATTTTATTTTCTCCCTTCTTCTCCAAATAGCTCCTTTTTTAACATTTTTGTTACATCTTCTCATCTTTTGACAATGGAGTCAACAAGGAATCACACATTCCTCTCATTCAGAGATGACAAATGCGTAAATGAGAAAAAATCATAAGAAAGAGCATGCAAGAAATGCAATGGAGTGGCCTCATTTTTGTAATTTTTAAATTTTAGTACAAGAAGCTTTGGAGATTACCCAAAAGAACAATCTAGCATTTCTATTATTACTCAATACATATCAAGCCCGAAAGCACTAGCAAGATCATGTTAAGACATATATATCAAAGCTAAGTCGAAGGTTCAAGATAAAGCGATGAATTGTAACAATTTAAGCATCTTAAAGTGATAATGGCCATGTCGTAATGTCAATGTGAGATCAAGAAGCTAACAACGACCATCATAGAGACAAAAGTCCTAAATCGAATCATTTTTCTCAAAGAACCTTAATCACCCAATTTTTACAACAATTTTTATTTGCACCTGAATATTAAAGTTGATTAAAGGTCTATCTTAGTGAAGAAGATCCTAGACTAGGAGCCATCCACAAACTCTTCCTAAACTTCAACCAGTGCGACAAATCTTGAGTTTCATGTCAATTTTGACAAGCAGTCCCCATGAGATCGTCTGGATCATCAAACTATCTCCAAGTTCATGTCTTTGACATGCGCCTTGTGAGAGTAGTTTGGCACAAATTAATCACATGAGAATCTTGAAATTGGATTTTTCATTTTGCACAAGAGCAGTTTTAGATTCACAAAGTAACAAGAAACTCAAGAAATATTCAATCCTAGATTCAAGAGCTAACAAAGCAATTTTGACAGGGCTAGTGTCACAAAAAGATCACTAATTGTGCAACTAGCTAAGAGATCCATAAATTGCAATTTTTAGTTCAAGTTGTCTTAAAATTCTAGCTCATTTAGCAAAGACTTAGCTACACATGTGAAAGCATGATAATTCTAGCAAGTCAAAGAATTAGACATGACATTGAGCAAGAATTGAAATACTAAAGCTTAAGAGAGTAATAAGCAAAGCTTCGTCAGTTTACAAGATAAGCAGTAAAGCTTATATTACAATGCATCTTTTTGTGATTTACATATGAATACAATATGATACAATGAGATGCAAGAAAAGCTCAAAAAGTCGAAGAAGATCAAAAAGATCAGCAAGTTCGAAAAAAAAAAGATCAAGGAAAGATCAGATGAACAAGGAAAGATCAGAAAAGAACCAACTCCCCCTCAAACCAACCCATAGGGGTAAATTACTACTAACTCACTTCTCAAGGTGGCAAATCTAGTTGGGGCTAAAGGTTTGGTGAGGATATCAGTTAACTGAGCCTCGGACTCCACAAATTTTAGTACAATATCACCCTTCTCTACATGGTCTCTAAAGAAGTGATAGCGAATGTCTGTGTGCTTGGTTCTAGAATGTTGCGCAGGGTTTTTAGCAATATTAATGGCAGAAGTGTTATCACAGAGACGAGTAACACTAGCAAAATTTAGCCCAAAGTCCTTAAGAGTGGACACCATCCACAAAATCTGATTACAACAACTAGCAACAGCTACAAATTCAGCTTCTGCAGTGGATTGAGCAACAGAGGACGGCTTCCTAGAGGACCAAGAGACGAGAGAAGTGCCTAAGAAGTGACAATTGCCTGAGGTACTCTTCCTATCTAGCTGACAGCCAACAAAATCAGAATCAGAAAACCCCCGAATGGACAAGGAAGAAGAACAGGAATACCAAATGCCATATTGGAGGGTAGAGTGAAGGTACCTGAAAATACGCTTGACGGCTTAGCGATAGGAAGTCCTCAGAGATGCCTGAAACCTCGCACAGAGGCAGATCACGAAGTGGATGTCCGGTCTTGATGCCATCAGGTAAATGAGGGAGCTGATCATACTGCGGTACTCGCGTTGATCCACGGCTTCTCCTTCTTTGTTAGGATCCAAAACAGTCGAAGTCGCCATGGGAGTGGCTATCGGCTTGTAGTCACCCATCTCGAAGCGCTTGAGCAGATATTTGGTGTACTTCGTCCGATGAATGAAGATCCTTCCTTGCATCGCTTGATTTGAAGCCCAGAAGTAGTTGAGTTCTCCCATCATACTCATCTCAAATTCTCTGGACATGGTCTCGTAAAAACTAGAAACAAGAGCATGAGAAGAACCACCAAAGATAATATCATCTACATAAATCAACAAGCAAGAAGTCATTACCATGCCTAAGAACGAATAGATTCTTGTCTACCTTACCCATTTCAAATTTGTTCTTAAGCAAGGATGTCTTAAGTCTATCATACCGTGCTCTAGGGCTTGCTTAAGACCATACAAGGCTTTAGATAGCTTAAAACATGATGTGGATGTGTGGATGCTTAGAATTCTCAAAGCCTAGGGGTTGCCTAACATACACTTCCTCCTCTATGTAACCATTCAGAAATACACTCTTGACATCTATCTGGTGCAGCCTAAAGCCCTTAGATGCAGCAGATGCAAGCAAAATACGAATGGCTTCTAATCTAGTAACAGAGCAAAAGTTTTATCAAAGTTTAACCCCTCAACTTAGCTAAAACCCTGAGCTACCAATCTAGCCTTGTTTCTAACCACAGAACCATCCTCACTTTGTTTGTTTTTGAACACTCAACGAGTTCCTATCACATTATGACCACTAGGAGGCTCTACTAGGTTCCAAACCTTATTCCTCTTAAAGTTCTCTAACTCCTCATGCATGGCATTAACCCAACTAGAATCGATATCTGACATGTGATATATCGGGGTTCGAAAGAAGCAACAAATGAAGAATGGGAGTAGAGACTCGGATCGTGATACCTAGAGTGAGTGACTCGCTCATGAAGATGACCAATGATCTGATCCGGAGGATGATGCCTCTAAATGTGAAGTGGAGCGCCCAGGGGAGATAGCATTTTTTCGACCTCCGTAGGTACTGCTGATGATGAAGATGCAATAGGAGCCTCAATTGGAGGTGAAGTAGTCGAAGCAGGTTCTTGAGCTAGAATAGGAGCATCAGCAACAGGTAGGAGAGCATCATTGATTCTATCATCATCTTCCTCTACAAAAATGCTCTCTGTTGCCTGTGTATCACTTGAAATGTCTGATCTAGCACTAGGGATAGTCCCATCAAAGGTGACATTACATGTCTCCTAGACAACGTTAGTCTCAACATTAAAAATCCAAAAACCTATGGAATGTGCAGGATAACCCAGAAATAAACCATCAGAAATTCTTGACTCAAATTTATCTAGGTTTCCTGTCTTGAGAATGAAACACTTAGCTCCAAAAACTCAAAAATGAGAAACAGAGCGTTTTCTACCAAACTGAAGCTCATATGATGTCTTGCGCAAAGACGGTCTCGAGAAGACACGATTGGCAATATGGCAAGCTATAGCAATAGCTTTGGTCCAAAACCTCCTCAGAGTGCTATACTCATCTAGCATCGTCCTAGCCATCTCGACTAATGTTCTGTTCTTCCTTCCCACCACGCCATTTTGCTGAGGGATGTGTGGAGAAGAGAACTGATGCTCAATACTACGCTCAGCACAAAAAGAGGCAAATGAGACATTCTTGAACTCCGTGCCATTGTCACTGCGAATCGCTTTCAGGGCACCAGGGAGTTCAGAAACCAAGCGAAGAACAAGATCATGAAAATGATCAAAAGGTTCATCCTTCGAAGCAAGAAAGAACACTCAAGAGTATCTCGAAAAATCATCGATTATGACAAGAATATACCATTTGCCACCGACTGACCGAACCCTAGCAGGACCAACAGTATCTTTGTAAAGCAACTGTCCCGGTCCGTCAATCATGACCATAGTCAATGAAGGGTGTGAGGCGGCAACTTGCTTGCCATGCCTACAGGGCGCACATACAGCTTCCTTGGCGGTTTTGAGTTTGGGCAAACCTCTCATGGGATCAAGGTCGCTAACTCACGTCAGATGATCAAAACCAATGTGCCCCAAACGACGGTGCCAAAGCCAGAACTCAAAAGAATATGCAATCAAACACTGGAGAGAACCAAAGAAGAGATTCGTAAAAGTCACCTCAAAGATCCTACCAACTCTAGAAATCCCAAAAACAAGCTTACCAAATTTAATCAAGCACACAAGAAGCATTTTTCTTAATCTAGTCTCATAGCCATCATCAAGAAGTCATGAGATAGAAAGCAAGTTGTACCTTAGCTTGTCCACAAGAGCGACGCCCTTCAAGATGAATTTGTCGCTCACCCCGATCGATTCCGTTCCTTCAATTCGCTCTTGTGTATCATCTCCAAAGGTGTTGAAGTCATCACACGTCGATCAAGCGTGAAGGAGGTTAACCATCTTGAGTCTTTGGTCATGTGGCGTGAATAAATGAGTCGATTTAACCACGTGTTCTTCCCCTTTCGCGACGATCCTCGAAAATCAAGGCACGTAAGATCGATGTTTCTCAACATCAAGTTAGTTAAACATGACTTGGGAACCCAATCTTCGAGACACACGCCCGTGAGTAGTATACAAAGCGTAATTGCTATCCTTGATCTTACTTGAGGTTCTATCATGAGCAATGGTTACACAAACATAAGAAGCATCCTGTCTAGGAATATGATGATGATGAGCATGTGAAACAAATCCTAGTTTAGGTTTCTTTTCTAAATGACCATGTCTCATGAAGGCTCTAGGTTGATAAGATGAAATTCTAGCAAGATTTTTCCTAGCATTTTTCAACCTACACCAATGTAACTCAAGCAAATGCCCATCCTTCTTGCAATAGGTGCAATGGTACTTGGTACCACTAGGAGAAGCACCTTTTGGCTTAAAAGATGGTTGGATAAAACTCCGCAGATTTGAAAATGTTTTTGCGTGTTGGGTTTTGAACTCAACTAAGCCATTTTCGATACTTGAATAACATTTGGGTTGGACTTGTCTTGGGCAAAATTGTATCCTAACCCTTGCTTCTTATAAGGAGTTTTGACTTGTCAAGAATCATGTTTAACTGCTTATCCTTAGAGAATTTTTCTAATGTATCCTTATGATAAGCATTCTCTTTTCAAGGTTAAAACGTGATTAACAAGTTTTGGCCTTAATGGCTCTAGCATGCTTCTCCTTATGAATAGCAACTTCAAGCTTAAGGGTTTCACATGAAGCACAAGGAGTAGAATCAATTTTGTCCTTAAGTTTGGCATACTTAGCTCTAACTCGCTTCTAATATGTCCTTTACTTCATGTTCACGTTCTAAGCGAGAAGTGCAAGTGCTAGACTCAACCTTATTCGAAGCGAACAACTTACCAGATTCTAAGCATTTTTCACATGGAGCAGATTTATTTTCAATTAACTCAGTCCTAGCAATTTCTAGTTGGTGCAAGGCAACATCATGAGCATTTTGTAATTTAGCAAGCTCAGAGTGTAAAGCATTGCAGGATGAACATTCATCAGCATCAAGATTCTTAGCATTCACAAGTTCTAGTGTGAGATTATCAACTCGTGACTCTAAGTCCTTATTCCTAGCCATGGTGAACTCTAACGCCTTATCCTGGATAATCAATTGCTCAAATATAGTATCACATATAGTAGAGAGAACTTCATAGGATGGAGGTACCTCATCGATGTCATCATTATTGACGGAGTCAGCCATGAAGCACATGCCGGTGAAGTCTTTTGCCTTCCTTTTCTTCTTGTCTTGAGGGAGCTCCTCCTCCTTGTCCTCCTCGCTACCGGAGTCCACATCATTCATGGATTGCTCTTCAAAAGCGGTAAGGACTAGGTGAGCGGCCTTCATGAGCTTGGCAGCATCAAACTTGGACTTGTTCCCTTGATGCTTTCTCCAAGCTGCCTTCTCCTCCTTGTGGTTGCCTTTCCCTTTTAGCTTGGGGCAGTTTGCCCGGATATGGTAGAGCTCTCCACACTCATAGCATGTCATAGGGCCGCCTCTCTTCTTGTTTCTCACATTGTTATAGGCCCGTGTGAATTTTTTTGGCTAGAAGGGCTAACTCAGCCTTAGGAATACTCTCAAGTTCCTCTTCATGGATTGTAGATAATCAGGAAAGTGAAAATCCAGAGGAAGACTCAGAAGAATCATCAGAAGTTCTTTTAAGAGGGCCAGCCACCAAAGTCATGTTCTCCTTCTTAGGATAACTAACTCTCTTGATCTCATGAGTCTTGAGCTTGCTATAGAGCAACTCCAAAGAGAGATTAGAGATATTGACATTCTCCTCAATGGTAGTAGCCTTCATCTCCCACTCCTTGGTGTTGATTGCAGCCAAGAGATGGGTGGCATTCTCAAACTGAGAATACTCGATGTCTACTACTCTCAACTGATTAATCACTTCGTTAAAATGAGTGAATACATCATCGATGCTCTCTCTAGGACGCATCTCAAACTTGTTGTATTCTCGCTTGAAGACCGTCTAGCGTACTTGCTTAATTTGGGACGAACCCTCATGATAGGTTTTGAGGGTGTGCCAAATCTCGTGCACAGACTCAAGATTACAAATCCTGTCATACTCATGTGTCCTGTCTACCAAGCCCAGCATATAAGGTTTTTTTTTGCCTTATGGTTGTTAGCCAAGAGGGCCGCTGAAGCCGGCGTAGCAACCTCGGGCAAAACGAGCAGAGTTTGAACAACCTCCTATATAGCTTGACCTTCGCTTTGAAGGAAGACACGCATGCGATTCTTCCAATAGGTATAGTCGAGCCCATTGAACTTGGTGGAGTATATCTCCATCGCTAAGTTCAGTGACCGGTTAAGATCAAGATTGAATTAACCGGGCTCTAATACCACTTGTTGGACCGAAAAGGTGACTAGAAGGGGGGGTGAATAGGAGCACGATCTCTTTTTCTTCTTGATCGAATTCAACACTATTTTTACTCCAATAGCTATGAAAGCTATGAAGATCAATATACAAGCATAGCGGAAGACTTGTATTGAATCTAATCAAAACCCCAAAGCAAATGGACCAAAATCACTAAGAACTCAAACCCAAATGAGTTGGGCGGTCAGACCTCTTTGTACCTAGTGGTCTGACCTCTCCATGGGTGGTCTGACCGACCATGGTTGACGGTCTGACCTCCAGCCCAATGAACAGTAAAACCAACCCGAAGTCAAAATTACAAACTGGTCTAACTTTTGATCCACAACTCCAAACTTCACAAAACTTGAAACAAACCTTCTTTAGGATATCAGGAACCTATTCCAATCAACGGTCATGAAGATCATTGCCAAAGTTTTGACCTTTTTCCGTTTGAGTGAAGGTTACTTCAAAACCGAGTCAAAACCAAAATATGATTTAAAAACTTGCTCGTGGGTAGAAGATGATCAAGATGATCCTAGATGTATACCACATGTCATAGCAAGCAGAATCCAGGCTAGAAACCAAAGGAAAACCAACGGATCAAAGAAAGCCCTAAAATCACAAAATAGAGAGCAAGAATAAGAAGAGACTCATCTTGAGGAATCTTGCTTGGATTGATTTGATATTCATATTGGTTTACAACCACTCCATCCAGAGGACAAAGGCTCAACACTTGAGCACACAATCAATCCAACTCTCTAGAACCCTAACCTCTCCACTTTTCTTCCTAACCCTAAAACACAAACTAGTGTTTTAGATATAAGGGTTGGGGTGCACAACCAAAGACGCTCCCCTATTTATAGTGAAGACTAGCTTCTAAAAGATATTCCTAATGGGCACCGATTAAGCCTACACACAAACCGATTTCACTTACGCACGCCGCTTTAAAAGCGCCGTCTTCATCTTCTCTTGACCTAAACCATTTCTCCTTGTGCTGTCTTGCACCATGGTTTAGCCAAAAACTGTTAAGGTGGTATTTAGGTGAAGTTACTAAAATACCCCTTCTCGATCCTTCTCCAAAGACCGAGTCCAAATCTTCATGAAGTAGTCCCATGCTTCGCCACGTGTAGGTTGATCAACGACTCTCTTCATGTCGATAAGTCTCTCCCATCCGGCTCCCACCGAAACCACCATGGCACTTGCACCGACCTTCGCGCCGCTTGATGCAACTTGTCGCATCGAACTTCCCGTTCGATCATCCTTGTCTATTTTGCACCATGCTTGAGTCTTCTGACTTCACCTAGCATCATCGATCGTTCTGAACCTCAGTCCTCCAAGTCTAGTCCCGATCATCCTCGCTGTTGACCTCCAAGCTTCCTGCACAACAATAAACAAAGAAATCGATTTTGGGAACAAGTTCTTCGCGACTTGACCCATGTTAGTCAAAACACGCATCATGCAACACATATCACTGAAATCCATGAACTTGACCTAACCAACAAACATCGCCGCCAAGATGGCCGGTGAACAAGTCAAACAGTCGACTCCCACCCATGGTCGGGTCGACGCCCACCGCCACCTCGATCGCCATATCCGGGTCTGACCGCCCAAATAAGGGACTTAGGCAAATTTTCTTTCTGGAAATCTGAAACCTCTTTGAAAATTTTAAACGAATAGAACTTTTGACTCGAAGCTCCAAAAATTATGAGACCAAGTGTAGAAGAATCTCCTCTCTTACTTACACCCTCTATTTTTGGCCCGGCTCCAAATTCGAAAGTTCCTTTATGGCCGGTCAGACCGCCAGCCACTAGACCCGAGGCTTGGCCGGTCTGACCGCCAGAGGTGGCTGGTCTAACCGCCTCCCTGGCCGGGTCCGACCGCCATAACCTGATAGTTGCAAGACGTTGCCGAAAACGAGTGTTTCGATAAACCTTCAACGCTATTGCCAATTGTATCATCATCCTAAGATCGTGAGCATATCCCCATGATATCCACGGTGTTGCACTGGAGAGAACAAGGACATCAACAAGCCAAAGTGGGAAGACAAATACAATAGTTTGAAAGACCTCAGAAAAGCTAGAGGAGAATGCTTCAAATGTGGAGAAAAATTTGATCCTAATCACAGATGTCCTAAGAATATTCCTTTGCAAGTACTAGAAGAGTCATACATTCTGCAGCTTACAAAGACTGATGATGATAGTGAAGTTGATGGAAAAGAAAGTGAAGAAGAGTTGTTGATGGGCCTTTCCTATTGTGTTTATCGGTACTCAAAGCAAGAGGACTATCAGACTATAAGGCTTGATCAAGAATCAAGATATTTTGATTTTAGTGGACTCGGGAAGTTCGTAATTTCATAAGTAACAAGTTGGTCGACAAACTTCACTATGATACACATACGCCCTATAGTCCAAGTCACTATTGTCAATGGAGGAAAATTGCAAAGTGACCAAATGATCTCCAATCTGGAACGGTGGGTTCAAGGTCATACTTTCACAACCAGTGTCAGAGTGCTCCAACTAGGCTGTTATGATATGATCCTAGGCATGGAATGGATGGAGGACCATAGTCCTATGTGGATCCATTGGAAGAGAAAGACATTAAGTTTCACTCATCAAGGCACACCCATTTCATTGAAGGGCATCATAGATCAAACTGAAGCTTGTACCGAATTTTCAGTTAAGAAGCTCCAAGGATTGATAAGCAACGGTGGCATGGCTCAGATCATATACTTATGCCCAGTTCTTCAAGACCAAGCTGCAGAAACAGTACCTGCTGCTAACTAGGTACATCTGTCAGCCCTGATTTGTCTCTGCATGGCATTGATTTCGACCATGGTGTTTCTCCTATGGCATTCTTGAGGACTCGTCTATGATTTCGACCATGGTGTTTCTCCCAGGCGACCTCACCTTTTCTCTCAGTCTCGATTGTTCCTTGCCTCCTTCACCCTCTCGAAGAAGAAAAAAAATCACTCCGCCTCTAGCGCTTCTATCCCCAGTTACCCCTCCCTTAGTGTCTTCGACGACCACTAGAAAAGGTTTTTATGGACGGTTAAAAAACGTCATCATAGATGGTTTCGTGAGCCGTCTGAGTTTATAGGTCAGTAATGATATGAGGTGATTACAGACGGTTTTAGAACCGTGTGTGATGCATACTATCACAGACGGTTATTAACTCAGAACCGTTTGTTATCACAGACGGTTTATAGATGAAACCGTTTGTGATAGCTAATATATCATAGACGGTTTATAGGTGAAACCGTCTGTGATAATGATGTATCACAGACGGTTTGTAGATGAAACCGTCATGATATATATTCTCTATAAAGTCTTCAAGCAAAGGTGCTTGTGCCTTTAAACCGCTTCATATATATATATATAATATAATATAATATAATATTATATTATATATATTGTTCAGAGTCCCCACCACTTTCGGGGAGTCGTCGGAGGATGAGACAATGACCACGAGCAACTTCATCGAGTCTGCAAGTTCAAGAAACATGGCTGCCAGGAGAGCGCGTGGACATATAATTACCTGAATGTCATTAAAAAATGGTTGATTACTGATACATGAAGCCACTTCCCAGTCAGAGTACTTGCACATCCACGCCACTTTCTAAACATGGTGTGGACGCGCAGGTACTCCCACTGTGAAGTAGCTTTATGTATTAGCAACTAACCAATTCTTGATGTCAAGTCCAATTACCTATCGATGACATCTAGGTAATTGTATCTCCACGCGCTCTCCTGGCATTCTGGCAACCATGCTTCTTGAACTTGCAGGCTTGATGAAATTTGACCAGGGCTGCTATCTCATCCTCCTCATGACCCCCCGAAAGTGGCTGGAGGACTACGAACAATATATATATATTTTAAAGGCACAAGCAGCCACTGCTTGGAGACTTATAGAGAAGAGATTACGAATGGAATGGTAGGACGTACCTAGGATGCAAGGGAGGAGAACTTGACTGACATAAACACAGTTACACAGACAAAGGTAAAATGAATGGCGAGAGACAGGTGAAGAGGTGTTGTAGTAGTTTTTGACTCATTTGGTCTTGTTTTGGAATAGAATACACACGAATTAATAAATAATTGATGATTAGAGGTACAAGCTAGGTAAAAATTTCAGAAATTTGTATGTTAATTGCAGCTTTACAAATTAGCCTAACCTTTACAAATCTAAAAAGTTAATTACAGCTTTCAAAAGCAGAATACCATATAGGAACATACCATAAGATTAGTTACATGTACAAAAATTTGTATGTGTACAGACTGATGTTTTGCCCCATCCGAACCACATCCCATGTAAGCCAATCAAGCACAAAGAACTGGCATCAATAGCCCTCAGTATCCATCAGAGAGCATTAATCAAACGCATCATTTTGCCCCATTCATTGTTGTCAATCTGAACCCACAACATAAACTAAGCAAGATGCACATAATGCACATATATCAATAGCCCTTAGTTTATATCACAGAGCAAGGGGAGGGAAAGCGATAGAGAGTAGAGGAGAGTAGTTACCTCAGTGCGACGCAATACCAGCAGCAACACTTCCACCATGCATTAACCCACCTCTATTTTATTTACCGTGCTTAATCAATAAATTAACCCATATCAGTAAATAATCAACTCACATCAGTAAACCAAAACAAGCTTAAGCATGAAACTAAAATAGCAGAAAGAGGAAGTGGGGGAATGGGGGATTGAGTCCAGGGAGCAGGAAGCCCCAAACAACTGGGCCTCAAACCACAGTTGGGTCAGAGCCGAGCGCAAGGAGGCACATGGGTCGGGGAGAAGGCACGACTCGGGCAGAGTCGTCGATGTTGGGGGCGGTGGCGTCGAGGTTGGTGGAGAGGTAGCCAGGGTCGCGCACGCCGAGGGGAGAGGACGAAGAGGAGAAGGTAGATCCGGCGCGGGAGGTGGATTTGGCAGGGGCATCGGCGACAGGTCGGGGAGAAAGCGCGACTTCGGGCGCCGTTGATGTCTGAGGTGGCGTCGAGGTCGGGGCACTGGGTGGTGAGAGTAATGGCACTAGGGACTAGAGAGTGATGAGTTAGGGTGCAAACCCTAGTGGGCTCCTACTAATAAAGAGATATCACAGAGCGGTTCTATTCTAGAACCGCTCAGTGATAAGTATCACCAATAGCCCATAATAGAACCGTCTGTGATATGTCTCATACCACATACGGTTCCATAATATAACCGTCTGTGATATGAGACATATTACGGATGGTTCTATTATGGAGCCTTCTGTGATATGGTTGTTTTCGATTTCAATTTTGTCATTTAAATACTGCTGAAAATATACTTTAACTTCGCCTCCAAACTATATGTATATTTTTTTTTGGAATTTACATAATATGACCAAACAGGTGGCTAGTCACTTCTTACAAAGATTAAAAAAGTAGAAACCTAAATAAACAAAGTTTTTCTAGTGGCGGAGGTAGGTTGCTATCTCCGTCTTCAAAACTTCGTAGGCGACGGCGTCGGCATCGGACAGTTCGTGATCATCAGCGAACGAAGCCCAAAATGCATCCACCTGCTAACGTGCTCGTTCAAGTGTCTCCCGAAGACCATCGGACTATTGAATCAAGAAGAATTGAGCCCATAGGCTCTCTTCCCTTGCTTGAGAGGTCTAAGCAAATTCGGTCGCCCGCCGTCTCAATTAAGCAATCCAAGTGACGGCAAACCTCCTGGAGATGTGCCATGTCATTGTGGAGGACCACGTCGATGACGCGGTAAACTCGCCGGAAGTGGGAGATCACCCGGAAGGCGTGACAGAGGAGGATGTCAAGACAGAGGAAGGTGACCGTTACCTGCGTTGGCAAATCCTCGAATAGAGGAGTGAAGATATTGTTAAAACAGTGTCCTTTCGCATCATTCGCCAACGTATGGCCAGAGAGGTGCTCGTACAGTATGGCCAAGTAGGCCATCAATGCCGGTGACAAGGAAACAGAAGAGGGAGCCATTTTTGCTTTAGAGTTATATGTGGGGATGATCATTTTCGATGGTGGATGATCCATTTCATAAAACAAGGAATAAATTCGGCGCGTGAGACGAAGAGACGCATCGGGGGAGCCGAAGCGGTATTGATGTGACAAAGAGACGCATCGGCGACGAAGAAACTCAACAGCGGCGAAGAAACTCACCGGGGAGCTAAAGCGATATTATCACAGACGGTTATAATTAAAAACCATCTGTGAAGTCTACAATTATCACAGACGGTTCGTGTTTAGAACCGTCTGTGATACTTCACAGACAGTTTTCAATATGAACCGTTTGTGATATTAGCTCTTCACAGACAATTTTTAGCGCAGGCAGTAACACAGACGGTTATCAGTATGAATCATCTGTGATTGCATGTAATACAGACAGTTTTGGTCAACCGTATGTGATGAGGCGCCCAGTATTAGCCTTTTTGTAGTAGTGGACCCACTTCCCCGACGTCACGATCACCTGCACCCTTTCTTAGTGACGGTGGATCTCAGGTTATGTTCGTGAGGACCGCTGGAGGAGGCGGAGGAGCGTCCCTGGGCACGACTTCCTACGAGCAGCACCATAGGCAGTCGAGCTACGGCGTTGCGGGTTCCCTATCGGAAGAGCACTGGGCAGGTCTCACCCTACCACCCACCCCTCTAGATCTGGGCTTGCCAGATACGTGGCATCAGCTACTCCTTGGCACCCACACGTATTGTTTTGTTGATTTGTTGCACCAAATAATTTTTTGTGCAATTGAGGTTGTGATTTGTTGACACTGAATAAGGTTTTGTTGCATGCTTAGTAGTCATTGTTGCACTCGTTATCATTTTTGTTGGCGATAGACATTTATTTCGTGTTTGTTGCATCCGGGTCAAGATTTGTTGCAAACTTAGAAACTAATTGTTGCACTTCTGCTGTTTTTTTTTTGGTTGTATCGAATCGAACGGCTTAGAACGATGTCTTAAATGAGATCTAATGGGTTGGGTGGTTGTTTCCCATCATATGTCCAGACGCTTGTCGCCCCATAAAACTGGCCTAATGGGCTATTAGCCTATGCAACTGCATGACTAATATTTTCCCCCCTTTCTCAGTTACAACAAGAAAATTCACATATCACCCAATACTGTAGTTTCGCTGTAATGTTACAGATGCATCAGAATTGGGCCAAATGTATTCGCCTGAGAAATTTATCTTTCTTGTGTAATATCTATTTCTAAAATGGCTGCATCACAAGTAATTTATCCATTTTCTAGTTAAGGATCGTAGTGCAATGGTTAACGTTTACTCTATTTCTAAAACGCCGTCATACATAAGGAAACGACAAATGAAAACACATGGTTATGATGAAACGACACGTATGGGCGCAACGAATGTCCATCCTTAGACGGGCTTCCACTCGTACAGTTGCACACAATTGGTCGCACACGTGCGCACAACATATGTACTCAAGCAAAGGTGAAGGCAAATCAAGCATAAAATACGCTTTCGCCTATTAATCGCCTCCGAATCTCCGTCTCCAGTTACACTTGTTCGGTTGTTCCCTCCCCAGCCAGGTCTCCAACCCGCACACCCCACGTACGTACAAACAAAAATCTCACATTTCTCAGGCAGCACAAAATTTGTTTTAACCGATTTTATAGATAAGTAATAAAATTAAACAGACCGAAAAGTTGAGAGACAAAATATATACTTATTCCAATGTTCTCTCCAAGTGTAAAGGTGAAGGCAAATCAGGTTTAAAATACGCTTTCACCTTTTAATCACCTGCGAATCTCCGTCTCCAGTTATATTTGTTCGGTCGTTGATTGTTCCTCGGTCCCTCCCCCACCCAGGTCTTCCTCCTCCCTCCAACCCCGCACACCCCACGTACGTACAAACAAAAATTTTCACATTTCTCAGGTGAACAGCACAGAATTCAAACCGAAAATCCAAATCCGATCCCGACCCCGGAATTCGAAACCCGCACCCAGGCACGCCTCAAATGCGCCGGCCGCGCGGCGCCGCCGCACGCCGTCGATGAGTCACGCCCCTCCGAACGACGGCGGCGACCTCTTCGCCGCCAACTTCAAGGGCGCGCTCCTCGCCGTCGCCTCCTCCTCGTTCATCGGCGTCAGCTTCATCGTCAAGAAGAAGGGGCTCCGCCGCGCCGGCTCCGCCGGCTCACGCGCAGGTCCGCGCCTCTCTGGCCGCCGGCAACCGAAAGGCGCCTGCTTTATGGTTCTTTTCGGTGCAATCTTAGATAGCGCATCGTGTTCTTTCGTTTCTTTGGGTTGTTAATTAGGTGCTATTTTGAGGTTATGTGACGAGAGATGTCGGAAAGGCGCCTCGTTTACGGCCGATTCGGTGTGCTTCGTCAACGAACGTTGTAACATTTGTTTTCTTGATGGGAATTTCAGGTGTTGGAGGCTATGGATACCTCCTGGAGCCACTGTGGTGGGTTGGGATGGTTACAAGTAAGTTCTTGATTCCTTTGGTTGCTTCGTTCTTGGTGGCCTAGTGCAAAAATAATTGAAATGCTTGAGCAAAATGTGAAACTTCGCAGTGCTGATTGGTGAGATTGCGAATTTCGTCGCCTACATGTTTGCGCCGGCTGTTCTCGTCACTCCACTCGGTGCGCTCAGCATAATTGTCAGGTAATTGTGATTTGTTCCATTTTGTGTATTACACTGTTAGAATTCGTGGTTTTATTTATTTTTGATTTGTGCATGCGCATGGGTGGTGATCTCTCTGGAAAAGTGCTGTTCTAGCCCATTTTATCCTCGATGAGAAGTTGCAGAGGATGGGCGTGTTGGGTTGTGTGCTCTGTATAGTTGGGTCGACAGTGATCATCCTCCATGCACCCGAAGAAGAGACACCAAGCTCAGTGGAACAGATTTGGCACTTGGCGACGCAACCTGGTATATCTTTGCTGTTTCCTTATAAGCCTTATCATAAGCTGACCTGTTTGGTTTTTGTGCATTCTGTGATGTTTTTCCTTACTTCTGCTGCTCTGCAGCCTTTCTTTGCTACGCGGCCTCTGCACTGGTGGTCTCACTGATCTTGATGCTTCATTCTGCTCCCCGCCATGGGCAGACCAACATAGTGGTGTATGTGGGGATTTGTTCGGTGATTGGATCTTTGACGGTAAATGATGTCTATGGCATTGTCTTTGGTATCACCTTGTTTTGGTGTTTATGGGATGTTTACTTGTCTTTTGTTTTGTTAGGTGATGAGCATCAAGGCGGTAGGCATTGCTATCAAGCTTACAATTGAGGGCATAAACCAGGCTGGCTATTTCCAAACATGGTTGTTTGCAACTGTTTCAGCTACGTGCATAATTATTCAGTTAGTTTACCTGAACAAGGTACATCTGGCATTAAAAATAAGTTATGCTTTTCTTACAATGCTGTTTTGGATAAACACAACAAAAACAATTCATATGCATTTTGCAAATTGCCTCAAAATCGATGACCAAGATATTTTAACTTCCAATTCCACGTAACTTTATTGTGTTGCAACTTGCAACATAGTGTGATCATAGTAACAAATTTACTATGCCTTTTGTTGAGTAACATAAAAGAAGAACCTCGTAAGTTTACCTTTCAGTCTTTCAGAGCAGTAATTTTGACGTTACTTTGCATCTTCACATCATGTTAAACTTTCAGGCATTGGATACTTTCAATACTGCAGTTGTTTCTCCCATCTATTATGCAATGTTCACATCCCTCACAATTTTAGCAAGTTCCATAATGTTCAAGGTATGCGAATTTTGAAAACCTTCCACAGATGCCAAGTACTTTCAGCCCTTTGCTAGAACACAAATTTGAAAACTTCTGTTTTGTGATTGCTAGGACTGGTCCGGGCAGAGTGTAAGCAGTATCGCCTCTGAGATTTGTGGATTTCTTACCGTTCTTGCTGGTACTGTTGTACTGCATTCTACAAGAGAATCTGATCAAACTCTTTCTTCAGGTAAGTGCTTAGTTTTTAGTGAATCAAGATTCAACCATTCTGCAACATGTAAACAACAATATAAATATTTGCTATGTGATACATGATACACACTGGTGGCACGATAGCAATATTATTTATGCAAACAATTTTTTTTGAGAGAGAATGCCAGCAATTTATTGATCACAAAATATCGTTGCAAAGAGTTTTCCGAATACACTCCGGTACACCATTACGAATAAAAGAGCTAACAGAGTGCTCACAAGATCTAGTTAGAGTATGTACCGCTACATTTACCACATAGCTAACATGACGAAAAATAACCGAGGAAAAGCCATCTGCCATATACTTGATATTAGAGATAACAGCACCAACAGAGGACCAGTCCCGCATCGACAAATTCAACCGTTGCACCATAAACAAGCAGTCAGAAGCAAGAATGACATTTTGATATCCTTCATCACGGGCGAGGGTTGTTGCACGGCGAAACGCCAATGCTTCTGCTAACTCTAGTCTAGTGATCCCATCAAGGCGCTCACTGCAGGTAGCCAAGCATTCACCAATGTGGTTTCGGACTACCACGCCAACCCCCATCCGACGAGAAAAAGCAAATAGTGCTACATCGATATTAATAAGGACCGTACACAGCCGGTGGTGGAGTCCATTTAGGGACTGAATGTAAGGACTCACGCCTATGACCTAGATCCGGATTGAAGATATGGAACACTATCAACTCAACATAAGTGTTAACTTTTCTCGCCACTCTTGAGGGTGCAACAAACTTTCATCATTTCGCATCATTACGGGCCTCCCAAATATACCATAGAGTAACAAGAAGAACCGTTGCCTCCCGATCCGAGGAACGTCCCAGGAAATCGAACAGCCACTACTTAGCATGATTCAACGTCTTGCGGCAGAGATGGAAGCCATACTCCAATTTCACTTCACGCCAAACTTCACGAGCAAACTGACAACAAGGAAGGAATGTTCTATACGCTCCTCCCTCCCACAGAAGACACATGTATCATTCGCTGGGATATGCCTCCGTTTCAACTGGAAACCACACAGGAGATAGTCATGTGCGAAACGCCACAACAGAATTTTCATTAATGGTTACAAATCTGGCATAATTTTATGCAAACATGTTTATGTTGTTTTCACTAATGCTTTGCTCACTGCATTTTTTAAGTTACCAATTTTCCCCTTACCAGCCTTATGGTTACAAATCTGGCATAAGCTGTGGTTGTTCAGAGTTGGTGCTTTACGTTATCGCTGTGCTGATTACCAATCCGGCAATCCCTACTAAAGTTGGTTGAATTTTTTTAGCAATGAAGTTGATTGAATTGAAAAGCTATTTCATATTTTGCTTCAAGCAGCTGGAGTTCATTCTGTTACCAGTGGTTTTCATGGACATCAAATCGTGGTCTTTGTATTTATGGATCTACAGATGGTACACCGTTCAAAAGTTTTCATTACACCTACTCATGATGTGTTGGCAAATCTGTCCTTTTCAACTGCTTTAAGGCTTTGTCTATAGATCGTTTTGCAAGGCCAGAAACTACCTCACTTTTTTTCATATGCTGGTTCTTCAGAACAAAAAGAAACGATGTTGAGAAATATTTTCTAGAGTATTGGCACTATATGCTCTTGTCCATGTAAAATCTTGTAGGTTACCAAACACCACTGTTTTATTCGAAGTGCCACTGCAGTAACTTTCCGTTTTTTATCACTACAGATCTGTATACTCCTCTTCCCCCAATATATTGGCATATCCAAGGGAATGGCGAGACAGGGAAACAAAGAGAGGATGATTTGCTGTCCGGTGACTTCATCACCGTGGTGCGACAAGACTACTTTGTCTAGACTCCCTCCCAGATGCTCGGTGACTTGCGTTACCTTAGTTCTTCTGATGGAAGCTGATGTTTGCTGTGCTTATAGTCTTCCCAAGACCGTATCTCAGCAGTCACCAAACCCAAACAATTGCGAAGTTTTGCAGAAATTGTAGGACTAGTTCCCATTTGATCATGGCGCACTCGAGCGAATGCCTTTGCAGGGACAGCCGAACAGCTGAGCAACTTGTCTTCTAGCCTGATGGTGTGATGAAGGATTTGCTGCAAGTCTATCAGGGTGGTGTGGCGGGATGTGTTATATGGGTATTGTCTATTCGATCTGAGCAGCATTTGTATGGCCTTGCTCTGTCTAGTCTGACAGTTTTTCGGCTTTCAGCTTCTGAGTTTGCTAGTTGATGTATGTATATTATACAGTCTAATGTGAATGTACGAAATTAGAGTTGTTTATTTTTCTCCTTTTGAGATTGAAATCAGTCAAGCAGCCTTTTACTAACCTTACTAGCTCTTCAGAATGTTTGAAGCTCTTTGCAGTTGGAATGCACGCCAGTATACGCGCTAATCATTTAGAATCTGGGCAATTATTTAGCGACAAACTTGATGATCCTTTCTATTGCAGTGCTGTATTACTCATGACATGTAATAATGTTCTTCCTCCTGATTGAAGAATCAGGATAGTAGATCCTGCAAATATTTTTGAAAGATTGACGAGCTATTAGTCACTTGTTTGCTAACAAGTTTCCATTCATCTGGATGCTCTTAGAACTCTATCAAAGGTACATAAATCAACAGCAATACTGCAGTCCGTGCAAACATATTTTCATCTATACAGGTGACACATGCTGATATTGGACTTACGCAGATGCTATGGTTGCCCAAGTCCCAGATAGTTGAGTATTATTTGTTGGAATAACGTGCAATTAATGCAGGAATTTCACAAGAAACAAAAAAAAACGCCAAGAATTATTACCACGGCAGAACAACAGATAACCTCGACAAAACAGAACCGCGAATTCGTGTGAGGAGTACCAAACGACGCCCTTCAATAACCATTTCACCCCTTCTTTTTCCTCGAATTTAACAGGCTAATATTTCTGAAGATCTAGTTCACGCTTGATTCAATTTGCATCTTTTTCATTAAAGTGTGAATGAATCAATAGATGAAGTTACATCAAACCGTTCGCAGAAGGACTTGTAAGCAAGCAAGTATACAAGCTAAGCCATATCAGTCAGATGCTACTAGTAAAACCAACATCCTAAATTGTGTAACTGATAATCTAAAAAAAAACTGTAACTGATCACAAGAAGCTATTATTAAGCTAAGTCACCCATGACCATGGATTTTTTAATAATATATTTTTTATTCGGAATTACATAAATAATACTACCTTAATTTTTTTTGTCAGAAATAATCATCGATCGCCGTGCATCTGAGCGACTTATACATAGTCGCTCAACTATTGGGCGACATGCCATAGTCGTCTAACCACAGAACGCCAAGCGTCAGAGTCGTTCAGTAGTTGAGCGACTTCACTAAGTTGTCTAGTGGTTGAGCGACTTATATCAAATCGTCCAACCACTGGGCGATTTTAAGTAGTAGCTGTACTATTTAATAAATCCGATTGGAATAATTATGTGGGAATAAAAGTTATATTTTGTAGGTATTACATTTAGCAAATCCTATTGTAGGATATTATTTTTTTGGAAATAAAGGGTGGTGACAAGGTTGGTTGGCTCGTTTGTGATTTTCGTAGAATCTCAATGGTACAAAATTTGTCAGACTCGTAATAATATTTTGTGATCATCGTATGTTGTTGTAGTGCGCTAAATTTCTGAAGAATTTTGTGAGGACGATAGAGGTAGCAATGATTCGTAAGTACGAAGGTAAGTGATATTGCGATGCGCCAGAAAATTCATACACGGTGGAGAACTTTGGAGAAATGGTGCAACGATAACAACACGACAGTTGATCCAACAAGGGGTTACATGACAAGTAGGCTAACGAACTAAGGACGGTACACGTATGCCTTTAGGGAATTAGAAATACATCGGACATATGGACGAAGAGAGTCGGACTCCTGCGTGGACCGAGGCTATTTGCCCTTCCTTGCGAGCTCGGCGTTGTACTCCTCGCCGGCAGCCTTGGGCTCAGTCGCCAATTCCTTCTTTTTCTCGCGCTCCCTACGCCTACATGCCTTTAGATGGGCATGCGTCTCCCACCGGATATGCTGGTTGTGCTCTTCAGTGCGGTGCTCCTCCTCCATCCTCTCACGGTCCCTGTTGGCATCCCACTCTCACAGTCGAGAGTCCACTGGTCGTGTGGGTGGATCTCTAGGTCGATCCACTTGCGATAGCCACATAGAGGATCCGGGGACTACAGGCAGATGGGAAAGGTTGTTAGTGCGGACTTTGAAAGAGAAATGGTAGGGGAACATACTGCTACCTGTCCTTACCGGCTGTCGATAGTGGCTCGTGTCCCAACGGTGGCCGGGATAGTCGCTGGAGTAGTTCGCGCAACCCCAGTAACGCATGCCTAGGCTTAGCACTTGAAGAACTTGTATCTGTCCCTACACCAACAGAGGGGCGACGTCTCCCCCTCGGGTGGGTGTTGCGACGAATGCTCGGTTGGGATGTTGTGGTAGGAGTTGCTGCTACAGGGAGCGGTGTCATTGCGGGGAGGTGGCCTCCTAGCATGCTCCCTTTATTCCTCCTGGGCCGCATACTCCCTTTGCATTTTGCGGATCTCCTCCCAATGCTTTTCCATCTAAGCGAGATTGTGTTGAACTCTAGATGTAGGAGAACCCGGTGTGGAAGGGGTAGTACTTATATCTTGAGCAGTCTTTGCGTCTGTGATCGAATTGTAATTCGGTTGAAGAAATTAGCGTCGCAAGCGCGGCGACTGAGGAGACTCGTTGGGTCACGTCGTCCTAAAAAGCTGATTCGTTGGGTCACATCATCCTTAAAAGCTGTCTCGTCGGGTCACGTCGTCCTGAAAGCTGCCTTGTCGGGTCACGTCGTCCTAAAAAGCTGACTCGTCGGGTCATGTCGTCTTGAAAAGCTGTCTCATCGGGTCACGTCCTGCTTTGCAAAGAGTGGTCACATCTTACTTTACAGAGAGTGGTCACTTCCTGCTTTGTAGAGAGTAGTCATGTCCTGCTTTGTAGAGAGTGGTCAAGTGGTGCACTGCAGAGCGAGGTCACGTCGTGCATTGCAATTAAGACGTGAGATTGACACTTCAAATAAAGTTAAAATTTGTAATTACGATACAATTAGTTCCATAGTGCTTACAACAAGCAAAGTACTGATTGAAGTACAAGTTACAACATACTAAAGTACAAGTCGGTGTTCCTATGTGTCGGCAGACACCTTGTAAGTTCTCGCAGTGTGACCTTCCTGGTGGCAGCGGCCGCAATGTCTACCCGCTGCTCTAGCTTCCCGCTCGTCCATATCGTTCCTAATGTGATGACTCTGCCGACGGCCCTTCCCCCCTTCAACAGGTCTAGATCTGAAATCCAAGTCCTCTGTGCAATATCCAACGTGACGAAGTTTCCCACAACCCTGAAGCCTCTTAGCTCGCTGCACCACGCCTGCTGCATCCTTTCCTTCATGAAGTACTCTGATATGAAGTTTGATGGGTCCATGTGGATGGTCCCACATGTGGCGAGGACATGAGAGCATGACTTGTGAAGGAGCTTTGGTTTGTTGCATGTGTAGCTAGGTTCATTCACATGGTCTTCAAGGCATACCTCGTGGGTAACAAGAGACCGAGCCATCCCAAATCCGGCTCTGTCCCGAAGGACCACGTCGAATCGATGCTCCATATTGCCCATTACGAAGACCGTGTGCGACTAAGCCTTCTCGGTCTTGGCCTGCATGTACGCTGTAATCTTCAAGCAGTACGGTGTATGTGAGTTGGCTGCATGAAGTGCCGCATTTGTATGTCTTTCCCTGAAATATCCGATTGTACACCTCGGCAAGGTTAGTGGTCATTATGCCGTACCTTACACCATCCGTGTCGTGCAGCAAGGACCACTTCTCCAATGGCTTGGCCTCAATCTAATGGGAGAAGCACCTGATGTCCCTCGAGGTCCTCTGCGTCAAATGCGGTGTCCTCGCTTGGCATGACATCAAAGAGACAACGACATGCATACATTCGATAGATAAACCATGTTGCGACGTACCCTGCCATGAGTCCACCTCGCTACATCGAGATACCAATCACCTTCAGTCCCGAGGATACCAAGGGCTCAGATTTCTCTCGCAGACCATCTCGTCATCTCCGCCACGATCGAGGATTTCAAGGTCGAGTGTAATATCGAGTTCCGATTAGAGAGAATTTAATCGGGGAAAAAGGTTTTAGTGTAATTTCAGTTTTGGAGGGGGAGTTGAAAGAGGTGGGCCTCCGGCCCAGGTTTTCGTTGGCCTTTTGGCCTGCCAAGAGCTAGAGGGAGGCATCATGGGCCTAAAGCCCATCGCCCACCCTTTCAAACCAGTGTTTTTATTTTTTTCCCTTGGCGCCTCTGATTTCCTCAAGCACGCCCCTCTCTCTGTTGCTCCCAAGTGGTGGCGCCTCTCTCCCCTCTTTGTTCCCGGTGGTGGTGCCTCTCTCCCTCTTTGTTCCCGGTGGTGGCGCCCTCTTCCCTCTTGCTCCTTGGTGGTGGCGCCCTCTTGCAGTCCCCAAGCCGCCATCTTCTTCCTAGTGACAAGACCTTCATCCCCCTCCATTGGGCGTGCCGCCAAGCCAAGGAGGAAGAGCACAGAGGCCATCTCCCGAGTATCTTCTCCTATCCCGATTTTTTTTAAAACAAAATTACAAAAATATATAATCGCCCAAAAATTACAGAAATGAGTTCCTATCGCCATTGAAATGGCGGCGAGAACCTATCGCCATTCAGCTGGCGATAGGAACCTGACCCCTCTTGTCACGGTCCAACTACCTATCGCCAGATTGAAATGGCGATAGGTCCTGTCGCCATTTCAATCTGGCGATAGGTTTCTGTCGCCGATTGAAATGGCGGCGTGTTCTTCTCAACCCTAATTTGCAAGTCCACTTTACATACTTATGATTTTTATAAAATTTTAGCGGTACAAAATCTATTAATCTCGTAATAACAATTTATAATGATCGTATGTTGTCCTAGTGCGATGAATTTACGTAGAATGTTACGAGGGCGTTTGAGATATTAATTATTAAATAGAAATGCACGAGGCTAAGTGATATTACGATGATCACGAATAACACGGAAGAATGGAATCTGAAACATGGTACTAAAAAGAGATTTGAAACATGAGACTAACATAATAAGAGTTGTTCATATATTAATATTTACATGGTATGGTGATATTTGAAGGACCAAATATCTACTAGCGGCCCTCTTGGGGCACACTCCCGTGTCGTCCCCAGCCCTTTGCTGCGACGGTCCGAGTATGTGAGAGGTTGAGGCGGGATGGTGACCAATCGAGACGAGTAGTCCGAGGTGGTGTCGCGAGGGCCTCCTCCTCCCCGTGTCGCTTGTGTGGGTGGCGGAGCACTTTGCGGTGAGAAGCCTCCAAGTTGAGCGAGGCGTCACGCAGTCATCAAAGAAGAAATCGATGGGTATCGATAGGTTTGCCTCGTTGTCCGGAAATGAACCGTCCTCCCAAGGTGTTCCTGTGAAGTATTATGTTCCAAAGCGTAATCATGCCGAAAACACGAAAAAAAACATAATCATCCCAAGGTGGTCATACTGCCGCCCCGGAGATATCTTGCCGACGACTCCGCGTGCCTCGGCCCATGTGATAGTGGAGCTCGGGGACTGATAGAGAATATTGCCGTTAGTAACTATCGGGTTCGAAAGAAACAAGCATTACGTTCATGAAGCAAGCAAGGTGGTCATACCTAGTGGCGCGGCGTGCCCCGATGAGCCCTGCCGATCTTGCTCCTACCATGGTGCCACGATGACCGCGGCCACGCGTCCGGCAGAGCCCGTGGGCGTGAACCACCTCGTCGGCGTGACCCTCGTCCCCAAGATCGTCGGTCCACGCGTCCTCGGCGTCGACAAATCATAATCTGGATGCCTCGTCTCGCCGCGTCGATGATCCGCCGCACAAGCCCTCTCGTGCCCCTGCGTCCTCTGACGGTGGTCGCTACCTCGAGAATCTCCGGTGTAGATCCGCTCGCACAAGTTGGAAACATAATCGGCAAGATAAATATGAATTAAGGACAGTTCAATACGTGCGAGAGGTGGAAAGCGGTCCGGTGGGTAGGATACGTGTCGGACGTTGCGACCTCATGTCGTGGTGGGTCGACCACGACCCGACGCACGAAAGCCTCGTCCGACTAGAGTACCAATCCATGTAATCCGCGTCGTCTCGATGTCATAGGGATCCCGCCCACACCGGATGATATCGTCGGCGCGTGAGTCCAAACCTCGACCCAAGGCCGCCAGGGGGCGGCTCGCGATGGCAACCCGAAAGCAGAAGCTCACGTCCTGCAGCGTCGGCGTCATCTCCCCGCACGAAAGGTGGAACGTGTGCGTCTCTGGCCTCCAGCGGTCAACCAACGCCGTCGGCGGCCTCGTCAGACGGAACGCCTGACGCGTCGACCACCACCACGGTCTGATCATCCTCAAAAGTCGCCTCCACCATCCTCGCTAGTGGAAGGAGGCCTGCCGCTCTCAACCTGCGTCAAAGCGATTAAGAATAAACGTGAATGCACGCAAAGTAGTCATACCGCGATTGAGTGTATTAAAACTATACGTACCTCGGAATCCAGTCTGCGTGCAGCCTCCATGCCCTTATAGGCGTGCACAACCAAAGCGCCAAGCTCAATCGACACCTCGCCTGGGGGGAGCACGCAGATCGAGAGGCGGCTACGGTGATGTGCATCAATCACCGGTCAAGCAACTCATCTTGACCTCCGTCATTCATATCTACAAATTAAGTGCATACTTTGTAAAAAGTCACGAAACATGTACGATAAACTACACTATACACATCTCATTCTAGTCGTTATTCTACTTGATTCTATGTCGCTAGTCTACTTCATTCTAGTCGTTATTCTACTTGATTCTATGTTGCTATTCTACATAATTTGACATCATGTACAAATTTCAAAAATATAATGTAATACATAATTTCTATTCTACTTGATTCTATGTCGCAATTCTACTTCATTCTAGTCGCTATTCTACTTGATTCTATGTCGATATTCCACTTTATTCTAGTCGCTATTCTACTTGATTCTAGTCGCTCTTTTACTACAATTCTATACATAATTTCGCTACAATTATCTATTCTACTTAATTCTATGTTGCTATTCTACTTGATTCTATGTCCATATTCTACTTCATTCTACTAAGCTAATCTACTTAATTCTAATCGAAAAATGTACCGTGAGATGACCGGTCTACTAGATCCACTTGCTCTCTAATCTATCTCCTCATGACGAACGAGCGCAGCTTTGCTACCTTTCTTTCTCTTCCTCTCCTTCTCGATTCTGTTTTTTTGGAATTAAAATGAGGTTTGGAAGGAATTTTACGGCATTTTATACATGGCATATCGTCGCCATTTCAATCTGGCGGCGAGAACCTATCGCTAGTTGAAATGATTTACAGGAACCTATCGCCCGATTGAAATGGCGGCAGAACATCGTCACATTCCTATCGCCATTTCAACCTGGCGATAGGTAGTTGGACCGTGACAGAGGGGTCAGGTTCCTATCGCCAGCTTGAAATGGCGATAGGTTCTGCCGCCATTTCAACCGGCGATGTGAACTCATTTCGTAATTTTTTGGGGCGATTATATATTTTTGTAATTTTGTTTTAAAAAAATATTATTTAAAAAAAATTCCTCCTATTCCTGATGTTTGATTCAGAATTCGTTCCTGTTAGAGATTGGTTTTTGGGTTCTTTGTTAGAGCTGTGTTCGGGTTCGAATTTATGTTCTCTGTTCAGCGTCAATTTTCGCTCGATCAAGGCCGAATTAGGATTTATGATCTCTTAGAGAGTTGTAGTTTATTGTCTTAGCTTTCCATAGCCACCAAGATTATCAAATTCCGACATACGGATCAAAAGTTATGGTAGTTTCAATGATATTGTCGTATCCACGGATTATTGTTGTATGTATTATTTACTTATCGCTTTGCCGAGTCTCGGACTCACTCTTGCGTTATTTGTTTTTTAGGTGATCCTTGAGGTTGGCTCCATGGGGAGGATTAGACACACTACCCTTTCACTTCACTTTAATCAAGTTCAGATTTCATTTTAGTTCAATTTAATCATTCATTATTGATGAATCGTAATAATGCTTAGGTTGGTCGTGGTGAAAACCTTCTCCGTTAAGATTGGTTAAAATCGTCGTGAACTTAGTTCTTCCTTTGATATAGTTACTTGAGATCGATTATACTTCAAAGAGGATTCGATATTTGTTGATTTCACTAGTGTCTTGATGCTTATGTTGTTGGAACCTCCCAGTATAGCTTACTATCTGGGGAGGTTCTCAAAGTAAATTTAGAATTTATTTTGTCTTCTATTCTAACTTTGTTAATGTTAGTTTAGTAGCGTTCGGTGCCCTTGTAGGACTAGGGTGTTACAGTTGGTATCAGAGCGGGCTTTAGGTCCGTGGTAAATAATCTATTAAAATGACACACTGTGCACAGTAGGTGGGGTGGGTAATTCGTGGCTTCCGCATTCCCATTGTTATGGCTTATTCGTTGAGTAATTGTTGAATCGTTTCCGTGCTTCTAATACTGTTAAACTAAATGTTTAGTTTTATGTGCTTTGGTGCTCTTAGATGGCGAGGGGTAGAGGCAATGGTCATGGAGCGGCCCGTGGTCGTGGTCGTCCACCGAGCTGTGGCCGTGGCCGTGGTCGTGGACGCGAACCGGCTGTGTCTTCATCTTCGCCCGAGGAGACTACTGGGCCGCCACGAGGGGTTTCTTCATTTGCCACCGGTGGCAGGCTTCGAGCCAGCGTCACCGCTATCATTCAATCTTGGAGGGAGAACCAGAACTCCGTCGACAAGTGTAGGCAGCCATTCTCGCTTTCTGTTGACTTGGTTATGCGAACTCGTCTTCAGTAGTAAATCCACCCGAGGCTAGGATGAGTCTCATGAGTGGATGTCGCTCCGTCTTGACACCTTCGACGGAGGCAGTACTCGATTCAGCCGCAGATTGGTTGCGATACATGGAGAGACAGTTGGTGCCTTAGAGATGACTTCATATGAGAAGCGCGGTTCGTGGCCTTTTAACGAAGGGTCAAGCCGATATCCGTGGGAGAGGAGTCCTATCTGCCAGACCTAAGCGCAGGACCATCACTTGGGAGGTATTCAGGGAGCGATTCAGACAAAATTCTATCCAGTTCCTTTGTTGAGAGGATGGAGTATCTACTATCGACATTTGTTCAAGGAAAGATGTCGATGTAATAGTACGAGGTGGATTCAACAATCTAGTCCGCTGGTACCAAAGAAGGGCCAATGATGATCGGGAGAAGGCCAAGAGGTTCAGAGGCCTCATTCTGAGTATCGCCACGCCCCGGGGCGATCGGGCTTGCGCGATTTCAGCTCCGTGGTTGAGCAGGCTAGGGGAATGGAGCTGAGAGAGATCTTTCTTCTCAGAGGCAGGCTGCCAGTGGTCCTGTCCCTACTGGAGGTTCCGGTGGTGGTCAGAAATGGAGTTTTGGTGGGGGAGGTGGGTCATCTCAGCGACCTACTCCCAAGAGGTTTCAGGAGTCAAGATACCCATCTGTTCGTGATGGCGCCTTCCTCTTGGCGCCACGTTCTTCGTCATCCACACTTCAAATCGTCCCGCTCGTGTCAAGGTATGAAATGCTTGGTGTGGTGGAAAGCACCGCATCGAGTGTTCTTTCAAAGGACATGTAAATGCGTGTGGCGGGATGGCCTGAAGTCGTCGATATGTAAAGAACCCATCGAGCATTATCAAATGGGAGCCAGTCAGCGTTGTCTCTGCTTCGGTGCTCCTCGGGCTTGATTCAGACCCTAGCTGTTGTTCCCGCACCTCGATTCTCTTGAGATGGGCTCATTCTGCAAGATTTACTCCTGCACCTCCCGCGGGTTTTACTGAACCCCGTTCGTCTGCACCACCGACACTTGTTTCACCTGCTGCAGCTCCTGTTCACCCTACTCAGAGTGTCGGTCGTCTTCTCGCTCGGCCAAGACCACCGGAGTTTACGCCATGCCTACTCCAGCGACTTTGGGCCGTCCTGATGTGGTGACAGGTACTTTGCTAGTTGATTCGCATGATGCTTTAGTACTATTTGATTCAGGGGCTACCTATTCTTTTGTGTCTTTGGAGTTTGCTAGAAGGGCGAGTTTGAGGTTGCAGTGTATTTCTGAGTCTGTGGTAGTCAGTTCTCCGGGGTCTTATTTCTAGTTCTCTGACTTGTCCGGCTGTTCTATCACTATTGATGATGAGAACTTCACGGCTAATCTTATGGTAATTGAGTTGTCACCATTCGACGTTATTCAGGCATGGACGGTTAGTCAATTACCGTGCCAAGATATGTTGTTTACGGAAGATGGTGACCTTGCAAGCCCGTCAGGGAAAGAACCAGTGTTTGAGGCGTTACCATCTCGATTCCTTATTCAGTATTGGCTAGTTTGTTTCCCGGACTTGGGCCTCAACCATTGGGTTGCTTTGGTCTCTCGGTGGAGAAGGTGATTCCTCACAACGCATTGAGGAGATACATGGTAAATGAGTTTCTGACGTTTTCTGTGGAACTTCAGGTTGCCACGAGCGGAAGGTAGAGTTCCGGATTGATCTTATTCCGGGAACTCGACCTATTTCAATGTCTCCATACCGGTTGGCACGACCCTTCCAAGAGGAGTTGAAGAAGCAATTGGACGATCTTTTGTCCAAAGATATGATCCGGCGTAGTGTTTCGCCGTGGGGAGCGCCTGTTTTATTCACTAAAAAGAAAGACGGCAGTTGGCGTATGTGCGTAGATTATCGGGCTCTTAATCAGGCTACTGTGAAGAATAAATATCCTCTGCCCCGCATTGAGGATCTCTTTGATCAGTTGAAAGGAGCTAAAGTATTCTCCAAGATTGACCTTCAGTCAGGTTATAATCAAATTCGAGTTCGGGAGCAAGATATCGAGAAGACGGCTTTCTCTACGAGGTATGGCCATTATGAGTATAAAGTTATGTCTTTTGGACTAACAAATGCTCCTGCGAGCTTTTCATAGAAGCCATGAATAGTATCTTTGCCGATACCTTGACGATTTCGTTGTGGTATTCATTGACGATATTTTAATCTATTCCAAGACTGAAGAGGACCATAGGCAGCATTTGAGGTTGGTTCTCGAAAGTTTAAGAGAGAATCAATTTTATGCCAAATTGAAGAAGTGTGAATTCTGGATTTACGAAGTTGGATTTACGGGCCATGTAATCAATCAAGAGGGCATTTCGATTGATCCTAGCAAGATTTCAACAAGGGTAGAATGGAAAAGACCAACCAATGTCAAGGAAGTGAGAAGTTTTCTGGGTTTAGCTGGCTATTACCGGCGTTTTGTGGAAGGTTTCTCAACCATCGCTAGACCGTTGTCCCAGTTGACGCAGAAAGGTGTCAAATTTCGATTGGTCGAGATCGTGAGCGCAACTTTGTACTCTGAAAGATAGATTGGTGACCGCTCAGTTCTTACTCTTCCCGAGCACAGGAAGTGGTTCACTATTTATTTAGATCGTCCATAGTCGGGCTTGGTTGTGTGCTCATGCAGAAGGCAAAGTGATTGCCTATGCATCGAGACGATTGAAGAAACACGAGCGAATTATCCTACCCATGGCCTAGAGCTTGCGGCGATGGTTCTTGCTTTGAAGATCGGGCGCCATTACTTGTATGGCGAATCTGCGATATATTCACCGATCATAAGAGTCTAAAATACATCTTTACCCGTAGGATTTGAACACGAGGCAAATGAGGTGGTTGGAATTGATAAAGGACTATGATCTCACCATTCAAGATCACCCGGCAAGGCGAACGTTGTAGCAGATGCTCTCGAGTCATAAGCGACACCTCCTACTCTCGGTTGTCTTATTGCTGACTTTGGCGTATGGATATCTCCTTTTGCTTTATGGTACCGTCCAGGGCGAGACACGTTTGCTTCTTGAGTCGGCCATTCCAGAGCGAGTCGCGGGAGGCACAAGAACACGATCGGATGCTCCAAATGAGTAAGGAAGCGCATAGATGAGGGCAAACAAGGCCACTTCGGTGTAGATGATTACGGTGCGTTGAGATTTAAAGGCGCCTCTGCGTGCCACGAAGAGCTCAAGTCAAGGATGAGATTCTAAGGAAGCACATCGTACTCCATATCTGCACATCTGGTGAGACCAAGATGTACAAGGATTTGAAGAAGGGTTTACGGTGGAAAAGGATGAAGGTCGACATTGCTCGAGATGTAGCATCTTGTGGAGTTGCCAGCGGTCAAGGCCGAGCATAAGCGACCCGGCGAGGTTGTTGCAACCTTTGGAGGTTCGGTTTGGCCATGGGATGACATCTCCATGGATTTCGTAGTTGGTTTACCTCGCACACAACGAGGGAAGGATGCACATTTCATACCTATTCGCACAACCAACTCAGCAAGTGATTTGGCTCCTCTCTATGTGCGAGATTGTGCGGTTGCACGGGTACCCAAGACCATTGTTTACGATCGAGGCGCCAAGTTCGTCTCCAAGTTACAGGAGAGTTTGCAAAGTCGTTGGGCACACCGCCTTAGTACCGCTTTTCACCCCCAAGCAGATGGTCGATCTGAACGCACCATTCGAACCTTTGGAGGATATGCTCGAGATCTTGTGTTATGTCTTGGAGGGGAGGTGGGAAGACTACCTAGCTTTGGCAGAGTTCGCTTATAACAATAGTTACCATGCTAGCATTCGAGCGACACCGTTTGAGGTTCTCTATGGGCGGAAGTGTAGATCCCAGTTGTCTTTGGGATGCGCTTGGAGAGCGGACAGTTTTGGGTCCCGATTGGTTCAATAACCGTGGCTGAGGTGGCGAGAGGTTAGGAATAATTTGTTAGTTTTCAGAGCCGGCGGAAGAGCTATCTGAGATGTCCGCAGCGAGACTTGGAATTGAAGTGGGGATGAGGTTCTTTTGAGAGTATCGCCTATCGAGGGTGTAGTGCTTTTGGTACCAAAGGAAGCTTAGCCCGAGGTATGTTGGGCGTTCCAATCGTGGGTACGAATTGGGAAATTGGCCTATCGTTTGGATCTTCCCGAGTCTATGCAAGGAGTTCATAATGTGTTTCATGTATCCATGTTGAGGAAATATTTGAGAGACCCAGAGCATGCCATTCCACTTGAACCGTTGAACATTGAGCAGGATCTCACTTTTGAGTCCCGACCGGTGAAAATCCTGGAGGAGTCAGAGCGGGTCCTGAGAAACAAGACGCTGAGATATGTCAAAATTCTTTGGTCTCATCAGACCGAAAGAGAGGCCACTTGGGAGCTAGAGTCTCGCATGCTTGTGCAAATATCTAACTGCTTGCTTCGGTATGTGTTAAATTCGTTGATTCCAAATTCTTGGCAATTCATCCTTGTGTTCTTTTAAATCGGTAAGAATTCGGGGTCGAATTCTATTAAGGGGGTAGAATGTAATATCCCGAGTTCCGATTAGAGAGAATTTAATTGGGGAAAAAGGTTTTAGTGTAATTTCAGTTTTGGAGGGGGAGTTTAAAGAGGTGGGCCTCCGGCCCAGGTTTTCGTTGGCCTTTTGGCCTGCCAGTAGCCCAAGAGGGGAGGCATCATGGGCCTAAAGCCCATGCGCCCCACCCTTTCAAACCCTAGCAAAACAGCAGTTTTTATTTTTTTTCCCTTGGCTGCCTCCTGATTTCCTCAAGCCGCCGCCCCTCTCTCCTGTTGCTCCCAGATGGTGGCGCCTCTCTCCCCTGCTGTTCCCAGGTGGTGGTGCCTCTCTCCCCTGCTGTTCCCAGGTGGTGGCGCCCCTCTTCCCTGCTGCTCCTTGGTGGTGGCGCCCCTCTTGCAGTCCCCAAGCCAGCCATCTTCTTCCTAGTGACAGCAGCCTTCATCCCCCTCCATTGGGCAGCCGGCCAAGCCAAGGAGGAAGAGCCTGGAGGCCATCTCCCAGAGTATCTTCTCCTATCCCTGATGTTTGATTCAGAATTCGTTCCTGTTGGAGATTGGTTTTTGGGTTCTTTGTTAGAGCTGTGTTCAGGTTCGAATTTCTGTTCTCTGTTCAGCGTCGATTTTCGCTCAGATCAAGGCCGAATTAGGATTTATGATCTCTTAGAGAGTTGTAGTTTATTGTCTTAACTTTCCATAGCTACCAAGATTATCAAATTCCGATATACGGATCAAAAGTTATGGTAGTTTCAATCTTGCTGCCCAGAATTCTGACGAGTTGGAACCATCAATCTGTCCAGATTGTTTCGGGGGCGTTTTCGCGATCTTAGAGGCCGAACCAGTAGTTTTGATCTCCTAGAGATATCTAGAGGTTGTTCTTAACTTTCTGTGGCCACCGAGTTCACTTGATTCCGATGTTCGAGTCAAAAGATATGACCGTTTTAGTATCTGCTGCCCAGATTCCTGACGAGATTAAGCTGTTGTGTTAATTCGTAATTTATGAAATGGTAATTGGAAGAATCTGAGTTGTATCCTAACTAGGTTATTGTAGGTAATTTGATAACCTTTCCATACTAAGAAAGAATGATTCATTCGGAGTTATAGATTAAAAGTTATGATCGTTTTAATGCTGCCGTTTGTTCTGTTAAACAGTTTTCATGCTGAAAGTTCATCTGTCTGTTAACATACTAAATTGGCCGAATCAAATTATCTCGTCAACTAGAGTATTGTGGATTTATCAGTTAAGAGTCCACAGAAACTGGGTTCACCTCATTTGGAGTTCCAGATCAAGAGTTATGCCATTTACCGTGCTGCTGCCCAGGGGCGGTGTAGGGCAGAATGTGTTGATTTTCAGTTTAGAGTTCTAGTTAAATTTTGAATCACCGGGGGAGTGTTGTAGAACGTTATCTAGTATTGTCGTGTTCGTCATATCCTTATTTCAGTTATTTGTTTGTTAGGAGGTGAAGCTTCAGGTTTGGGAGCACCGCAATTGCCTACTAACGCTGTCCTTGTGTAAGGCAAGTACCTTAGTGTTCCTAGGATTATGACATGTTGTATGCTTCTTTGTTGGCATTGTATTTCTAAGTACCTTGTTGATACTTAAATGTTAAGTATTCAATCCATGTGGTTACCTCCATGATAGAGAGCATATTTCTTATTGTTCAAGATTCATATGTCATACTCGGCATCCACATTTCATATTTCATCCAAGGAGTGGATCCTTATATAAGACCCATCAATTTCAAGTATGGGCACGTAAGACCCACCATTCCAATGTGGGCTGTTTGGGACACCGCATTTAAACGTTCTTCGACGGGCTTGGATCCCCGCGACTTTGTTAAGTGCGGGCTTAGGTGAACACCGACGGTGTGTCACTAGCAATACCGGTATATGCATGTGTGTAGTCCCTTCATTCCATCCAATTCATCCATTGCATTTATTCAAACACTTGTTCTGCAATTTGTTCATATTTCATAATGATATTGTCGTATCCACGGATTGTTGTTGTATGTATTATTTACTTGCTGTACTTGCTGAGTCTCGGACTCACTCTTGCGTTGTTTGTTTTTTTAGGTGATCCTTGAGGTTGGCTCCATGGGGAGAGATTAGACACACACTACCCTTTCACTTCACTTTAATCAAGTCCAGGATTTCATTTTAGTTCGATTTAATCATTCATTATTGATGAACTGTAATAATGCCGGTTGGCTGTGGCTGAAAACCTTCTCTGTTAAGATTGGTTAAGTACTGTGCGTGAACTTAGTTCTTCCTTTGATATAGTTACTTGAGATCAGATTATACTTCGGTGAGGATTCTGATATTTGTTGATTTCACTAGTGTCTTGATGCTTATGTTGTTGGAACCTCCGGTATAGCTTACTATACAGGGGAGGTTCTGCCGAAATTTAGAATTTATTTTGTCTTCCATTCTAACTTTGTTAATCTGTTAGTTTAGTAGCGTTCTAGGCCCTTGTAGGACTAGGGTGTTACAAGGCGCGTCCTCGTGGACGGAGAAAGCGCCACAGACTTGGTTTTTGCAGACGTCTTCGACAAAGATGATGATCCCCAGGGATCGTCTATCACCCATGGGTATACCTCTAGTAGGCTTCGGGGGGAGGCCCATGACGGCCATGGGCCAAATTGACCTGGCCGTCACGTTCAGTGATGACTTCGCATCATGGACCGAGGTCATCACATTCGACGTCGTCCAGTGTAACATCCCAAATTTTTAATTTTAAAATTTAATTATTTTCCTTAAGTTTTCTGAATTTTTTGGATTTAAAAAAATCCCTAAATATTTTAAAGGCAAAATAAATTATTTGTGAAACTAAATGCCAACTTTAAGTTAAAAATATATTATTCAAGTTCAAAATATCTCTGGGAATTTCTGTGAATTTTTTCCATAATTTTCGGACTTTAATTGCTATTTTCTAAAAGCTAAATTGATTTAACACAATTTCTGAAATCATTAAATCAAAAGAAATCCGAAAATCTCTGTTGGGCCGAAACTCTCTGGCCCATTCCTATTTTTCTATGCACCAACCCATTTCCCTAGCCCAGTCGCGCCTTCTGTCTCCCTCACCTCACTGACATGCGGAGCCCTTATGTCAGCCTCTCCCTTCCCTTACTTTCTCTCCTCTCTCTCTCTCTCTCTCTCTCTGACCCCAAGGGCCTACCTGTCAGACCCTTCTCCCTTCTTCGCTTTCTTCCTCAGCGCTCTCGAGCCAACGACCGCCATTGCTAGAGATTGAGCTCGTTTATGAAAACGGGCCTAACGTCCCGATTTTCCCTTGCCTTCCCTGTCATCTTTATCCCCTCAACACTCCGCGTTCATCCCGATGCTTATCCCCTCTTTTCTCGCCACTGAACTCCGTATCCCACCGCTGTTTTTGAAACAAACTCCAACAACCCCTTGTCGATATGGCCACGCCCCCACACTATAAAAAGGGCGCCCTAGGATCCCCTCTACCTCCTCATCCCTGAAGGGCTACGGGTAGGCTACGCTAGCGCAAATTAATAAAAATTCTACCCAGTAAACCAAGATCACTGCGCAGCTTATAGATCACGGAATTACCACTAGACGCCGGTGCGGAATTGATGCAAAGACGTCGGGCGGTAGTAGTCGACTACGTTGATGCAAAGACGTCGGGCAGAGTAGTCGTACTACTTTCGCCCTCGTCGCGGTGTCCAACGTCTGACTCCTCTCTTGCGGTTCGTCCAAACGCTTCTGATGCAAATACCCACGTATCCACATGCGGGAGGAAGCGGCGACGCCGGACTACTAGATCCGCTGCGAGCGATTTAGGCGTGGGAGGGGTGGCGGCCAGGTTTGAGGATGTCACGAAAAACTCATCATGAAACCTGTGCGCCCCTTGCCCTCCTTTTATAGACGTCCTTACAATGGGCTTCTACTAATAGAGGCCCATTGGGACTCAATGCCCAGTCTAATTCGGATCCAATCCAATTAGGCTTCACCCATAAGTGTGTGACCCTATAGGTTCACGATGTTTAGACATGACACGAGTATACATACTTGGTCAATAGTTGGTAGCGGTCTCTAGCAAGACGTGCCAACTCCTAAACGTACACAAAGATCATATCGGACGAACCATCACAACGTTATGTACATGCCAATCCCTTTGCCTCACGATATTCGGTCGAGCTCCAAGTCGACCACTCTTTCTCGATCCCGTGATTCGAATCCCTTACTAGGTTAACTCTTAACCTTAAGTAGCATGGCCATGCATTTCTAGATCCGATCACTCGAGGGCCCAGAGATATCTCTCGGGTAGAGAGGGCAAATCCCATCTCGACCGACCATGCCTCGCAAAGATGCTTCATGACAAACCCGAAGCTACCTTTATAACTACCTCACATGAGTAGCGTTTGATAGCCCTAAGTAGGTCGATTCACATCTCAAGTACATGCACAATCTCGTGGTCTAAGGACAAGGCGCATACATTGTGTAGAGAGAACCATAAGTATAATTGTTATGTCTCATGTTGGGTCGGTCCAACCCCATGTTCTAAACATGTGTCCACATTATTGGTTTGACATCTCCATGTCTATGACCTGTGAAACATGGTCATCAACCGATACATGTGCTAATCCATCATTCACATGTGTCCTCACATGAACTCTGACTAGGGACAGCCTTTAGAATAACCATACAAGTGAAGAGTTTCACAAACAAGTCACATACTTGTTAATCAACACAAAGGCAATATTCAAGGAACATTTATTAAATCATGGATACAACGAAATATCATCATCTCTATGATTGCCTCTAGGGCATATTTCCAACAGTCCCATCCCCGCAAACCTCATAGCCTCTCGCCGCCTCTAGTCACTAGATTTCGTCGTTGAAGCTCGTCGGCCGTAAGAGCTTTCGTCGTCGATTGCCTCGCCGTCGACGATGCCCTACTGCCTTCGACCACACCATCATCTTCTCCGTGCCATGTTCTACCCCAAGCGCGCCTCGCTGTCGTCAGAGGATCACCAGAGGACCTTCGCCGCCAAGACTCAAACGTCGCCACTGCTTTCCTCCTTGTCGTCGCAACTCCCTCACTCCCCCTTACCGCAAAAGTGCGCATAAGGTTCGCCTCATCGCCCTCTACCGTTTGGTGCCCTCGCCGCTGGCTAGATCGTCGCCATTCCCAGGAACCCTTGGGTTCCGAGCGCCACCGCGTCGGGTGTGACGTGGCAGCCCACGTGGCAGCCACCTGGCCGCCACACAAGCACCACGCCACCTCCTCTGGCCTACATCACCGCCTACGTGGCGCAATGCGCCAGCACACGCACACACTTGCACTGTTCTGTAAACCACGTTCACGGTAGACTTTTGACTTTTAGCGAACCTGGTCCGTGGACCATGGTCCCACACGTCAGCGATAGAAATAGAATTTCCAATAGAAAAATAATTCAACCGGTAAAAGAAATTCAGCCGCCGACGTCAGGCACACATCATAAATAGCTTTTCCTTAAGAAAAATAATTCAGAAATTTCAGAAATTCGAATTTAGGTAATTTCTTTAGGGTTTAATTTTCCAAGGACTCATTCTCCTTCATACGAGCTCTGATTCTGATGATTCAAATTTATAAATTCATATAAAATCAAGATATAACTAAATATACTAGAATTATTTAATTTGGAGTTTATTTGAATTTATTTGAATTTGGCTTGTTTTCGTGTATAGATTTTGATGACTCCAGAGAGCTTGAACATTTTGAAGAGTTAGATCCTCAGGACTTTGAGTAAGACAAGTTACATCTTTGATCATATTTGATTCCCAGTATTTTCAAATTATTTAAATTCTATTTCAAATTGTTATTGCATGCATATTTCTATTCAAGATAATTTTAATTCTTATTTTAAATTTATAGTTATTCCAATCCCATTGTATAGCCAAAGTTTTCATTGAGTTTACCATTCCTTGTTACCATAGTTGAAAAATCTGGTTAGTACATTAGTATGACTAGATCATGTTGGAAAATTATGCTTAGGCAATGCTTAGACAAAAACATTGTTTTGGGGAGTTTAGCCAAATTATTCAAATTTAATTTAAATTGAGTCTATGGTATTGCCTTACCATAAAAATCTTAGAAAATGATTTTACTTGTGAAATAAATTAAAATGGTTTAGACTTGGGCAAAATGGATGTTGGTATGGTGCAAGTCACTTGTAGGATCGTAATGGCAATCGAGAGAGGGGGGTTGAATGATTGAAGCGAATTGACCACTGATTCCAAACTCCCGTTGCGTGCAAGACCTCCTGGAATTCTCTCGGGTGTCTTTTCTAAAACCTTCACAGAACCTTACCGAGGACCTCTCCAGAACACTCTTCAGGACCACAGCATAAGCAACAAATCAAGAGACAAAGTTGAACGAATCTGAGCTTTATTTCTCAAGCCAAATTTGTGTCTACAAAGCGCTCATCAAGCACCCCTCAAAGCCTCCAATCAAAGGACCTCTCAACCGCAGCAAAACAGCGAGAAAAACTACGGTCAAAAGCACACACGCCAAAAGCTCGTCTCAAAGACGCACCCCTCTGCCTCTTCTTATAAGCAGAGTTCTATCCATGTCAACAACAAACACGAAATCTATCTTTCCGAAAATCAAGGGACCCGAAACCCTTACCAACACAGGTTTTACCAAATTCACTCAACCTTTCCAAAACCGACAATATCCAAAACTCCTCACGCCGTAAGCCTCCAGGACTCCTCCCGTAGCTTCAGCGTGCACCACCTTTGATCTCCATGTGCTCCAGCGTAATCCAAACCATCTCGTGACATCCACGACCTCCTAGACCTCAGATTTCCCAATCCTAGTCCAAGTCCTCATCATCACCGATAATAGTTATCTCACGCTAAACCTGCACATGTAAAGATCAAAGAAACATGAATACGGGCACAAGTTCTCCAACTTAACCATTCATTAGCTCACACACGCACAAACACTATTATGCATCAAGTAACACAACTTAAGGCTCATGAAATTAACCAAAACCTTAGCCAAATCTCAAAGCGGCGGACAGACAGAGCACAATCGGTCATACTGTCACATTAGTCCCGGTACTACCGCACACCTATCGTACCGTGCCATACACACCGGTATTACTGATTCCTAAAGTCAACAAAAACTCCCCAAAAACAAGCTCTCTGCAAAAACCATACCGCTCGCAAACGGTATTATCGACATGAGGTACTACCGATGTTCAACACGCAGTACTACCGATTTGCGGTCATACCGCACCAAGCCGTGGTACTACCGTTTTTCACTTGAGCTCAAAACTCTCGAAAACATCTCCTCTGGAAATACCATACCGCAACCTTGAGGTCATACCTTTGTGTGATACTATCGCTGTTCAAACTGCGGTATTACCTTCCTACGGTCGTACTGTTCCACAACTACGGTGCTACCGTTTTTCACTTATCAAACCTTGTCAGAACCACTCTCTCTCTCAAAGCTGCGCGGACACTCCAGATGATTTGGCCGATCAGACCACGCTTCACAACCGTCGGATTTTAAGAGCACTGTAGCAAGTCCGAATGTTCCCGTTGATTTCATCCGTCAGATTTCCATCCAAAGGCTCACAATGCTTTAGGATCTCGGACGGTCTGAACGTTCCTCTCAAAATGAGCCGTCAGATCAAGATCTAACAGTTCGAGCAAAGCACCGTTTGGAATCAGTGACTTGCGGTACTTTCGCGCTTTACAAGCGGTCCTACCGCAATCCGGTAGTTCCGTAGATATAAAGCCGGTACTACCTCTCTCAAGAAAATCCAAAAGCCAAAACACAAGTCTTCGGGAAATTTCATACCGCCAACAATTGCGCGGTTGTTCCGCCAACACAAAGCTCAGATATCAAAAACCCGACAAATGCCGATTTTTGACGAAACTCAATGAACTCAAAAACATGTCAGCATCTAAGATCACAAGCATGTTCCAAAGACAACGTATTCATCTTAAAACACCAAGACTAAGTCTTTCTTATTGTCAATGTGTTCATCATCAAATATCATGACCAAAAACCTCTTGGTCTTACAATCTCCCCCTTGATGAATACATTGACAACACTTCCAGAATCAAGAGATGAATGTGTGTGACAGAAGGTGTCAATGATTAAAAAACTGCCAAACAAAAGAAGGTTCCAAAAACAGCAGCTGAAAAACTTCCTTCAACACAAGAAAAGCAAATTTTTGCAGATCTTTCTCTCAAATTTTCTCCCCCTTTGGCAATGTGATCATCAAGAGCTTCAAAGAAGGAGCAAGAAAAAAAGTCCAGAAGCTTTGGAAGATTATGCAAGTCAATTTAGTGGATTAACCAAGCCATTTTGTTGAGTAGAGCTAACAAGATCATATAAATGCATATACCACAGAGCAATAGCTAGACAAGTATTTCAAAGTGATGAGACAATTTAGACTCATGACAGGTATATCACACAATGACTAAAAAGATTATAAGACCCCACATAGAAGTCATCAAAAAGTGAGAGCCAAACAGTGAGACAAACTTTAAAGGGGAAATTAGCTCAGTGACATCGCGTTGGGGCGTATTTAGAGGAATGACATTGCGTTAAGTGAGGCACTTCAAAATAACATCGCGAAGACAAAAATACTACCGAATGACATCGCCACATTCCGTCAGATTAGTTTATCGTCGATTAATTCCGTTTGGCCAATTTTTAAATATAGAAAATGAACTAAAAATTGTGAAATTTTTTGTGGAGCATCTGATATAGTTTACTTGCTTGTATATGTTTTCAAAACTGTTTCCATTCTGATTTTTCTCTCTAAAATTCATTAAAGTATACTATTTGTAGGACTTTTCTAATATACAAAATGAGGTCTAAACATTATGAATTTTTTTCAGGCTCCTTACATAGTGGACTTGATTGTATAATTTTTTCAGAATTTTTTGAAAATTAATTCATGCAATTCCATAATATTTAGACATCATTTCATAATGTCCATCGTAAGTTGTTCAATATAGAAAATGAGGTCTAATTGCATTAATTAATTTTTGAAAAATTCTGGAAAAATTACAAAATCAATTTCACCTTGTAAGGAGCCTAGAAAGAAAAAAATCATAATGTTTGGACCTCATTTTATATATTAGAAAAGTCCTACAAATAGTATACTTTAATGAATTTTAGAGAACAAATTAGAATGGATAAAATTTTGAAAAAATATACAAGTAAGTAAACTATATCGGGATGCGCCACAAAAATTCATAATTTTTTAGCTCATTTTATATATTTAAAATTGGCCAAACAGTAGTAACTAACAGATGGAATGTGACGATGTCATTCAAGCAAGATTTCTTGTCTTCGCGATGTTATTTTGCAAAGGCCTCACTTAACGCAATGTCACTCCTCTAAATATGTCCGAACTCGATGTCACCGAGCTAATTTCCCAACTTTAAACTGGATGAGCTACCAGCCTCATGTATCATCCTTTGCTTCACTTTCAATTTTTATTTGCATGTGGCATGCTTAAAAAGATACTTCTTCTCAAGGGTGGCATGCTTGAAGCATACTTCTTTTGATCAAGCACTTTTTGTGTATTTTTTTCTTTTAAAGATACATAGCTATATATGGCATGCTTGAAGCACACTTCTTTTCATGTGAGCACTCGTTATGTACCCTTTTTTTTTATACACAGCTATGTATGGCATGCTTGAAGCACATATCTTTTCAAATCCTTTTTCTCAACCCTTTATCTTTTATAACATGCCAAATTGAGTGAGCAATACATAATTGAAATGAGAGACATTCTTGCTTCAAATCCAAGATTTAAAATAAAACTCACAAACAAGCTTATCCTTTTCAATAGACATCACCAAGTGATACCAATAATCAATCTAGTCAAGGATTTCAGCCATGTAATGCTTTAGTTCTTTATACAGCAAGTTTATTAAAACTAGTCAAGATCAAAGCTACATAGCACATGCATAAATATGATAAAGAGAGCTCTACTACTCTTTTTATTTCAATGGCTTGGACTTAATGGATTGTGAGACAATAAGAATAATCAAAGCTTCTGAAATTTTGATCAACCAGCTCCCCCTTAAAGTAAGCCCATAGGATGAACAACACCTAATTCACTCCGCAAACGAACAAAACGAGAAGTATCAAGCGGCTTAGTGAAAATATCAAGAAACCGAAAATCGGTTTCAACAAAGTGAAGAACAATGTCACCCTTTTCAACATGATCTCGAGAAAGTGAAATCTGATATCAATGTGTTTGGTTCTAGAATGTTGCAATCGATTCTTAGCAATGTTAATAGCAATCGGTGTTATCACAATAAAGAGGAACACCGCCCAATTCTAAACCAAAATCTCGAGAGTAGAAGAAATCCAAAGGACTTGAGAGCAACTAGCAAAGAAGAAAAGAATGAAGAACATACTCAAACTTGAGCAGCTTGATTGAGCAACATAATATTGTTTTCTAGAAGACCAAGACACTAATGATGTGCCTAAAAAGTGACAAGAGCCAGAAGTGCGTTTTCTATCAATTCTACACCCCGCAAAATCACTATCTGAGTATGCACGCAAAGTAAGACATGATGAAGATGAATAGAAAAGACCAAATTCTAAGGTTGATTGGAGATACCTAAGAATTCTTTTCACAGCCTGTCGATGGGATGCACGAGGTGATGCTTGAAATCGAGCGCATAAGCATACAATAAAGTGTATATCCGGCCTTGAAGCAGTCAAATAGAGTAGAGAGTCAATCATACTCCTATATTCTTTTTGATCCACTACCTCACCTTCTTCATCTGGGTCAAGAACAGTTGTAGATCCCATTGGTGTAGAGATGGGTTTGCAAGTTATCATGTCAAAACGCCTAAACAAGTCTTTAGTATACTTGGTTTGATGAATGAAATTGCCTTGCTTGGTCTATTTTACTTGCAAGCCTAAGAAGTAAGTTAACTCTCCCATTATACTCATCTCAAACTCCCTCGCTCATAGTATCTCGAAAACTTGGAAACCAAAGCATGAGAGGAGCCCCCAAAGATGATATCATCCACATAAATCAACAAGTAATAGATCATTCCCATGACGAAAAGTGAACAGAGTTTTGTCTACCTTGCCCATTTGAAAATCATTTTTTAACAGAAAAAGCTTTAGCCTTTCATATCAAGCTCTAGGAGCTTGCTTCAAACCATACAAAGCTTTTGACAATTTGAAGACATGATTAGGAAACTTAGGATTTTCAAAACCAGGTGGTTGTTTAACATAAACTTCCTCCTCAATGAAGCCATTAAGAAAAACACTTTTAACATCCATTTGAAATAATTTAAAACCTTTAGATGCAGCAAATGCTAAGAGAATTCGAATAGCTTCTAGTGTGGCTACTGGAGCAAAAGTTTCACCAAAATCAAGACCCTCCACCTGAGAAAAACCCTGAGCAACAAGTCTAGCCTTATTTCTTACAACAACACCATCCTCACTTTGCTTATTTTAAAAAAACCATTTAGTTCCAATTACATTATGTCCATGAGGAGGTTCAACTAAGGTCCAGACTTTATTTCGCTCAAAGTTTTCTAATTCTTCATGCATGGCATTGATCCAAGACTCATCAGATAAAGCGTGACTTACATCATTAGGCTCAAAAGAGGCAACAAAAGCAGAATGAGCATGTGAGTCAGGAGAAGTGAACTTAGAACGTGTTACCCTTTCATGAATGTCACCAATCATCAGCTCTGGAGGATGAAGTCGCTAAATCGTCAATGGTGCAGAAGGTTCTGAACTAACTTCAACATCATGAACATCTTCTGCAGTTTGTTCATCACTTGGTGGTGGCGCAACAACAAGTGCATGATCATCAGCAGGTGATGGCATGGGAGATGAAAAATCAAAATCATCTTCTTCATTAAGGAATATGCTTTGGACTCCCCTGAACTTGTGTTTCAAATGTCATTTCTAGAACAAGTCTCGACCTCATCAAAAGTAACCTCACAAGTCTCAACAATTTTGTTAGTTTCAGATTAAGCACACGATAGCCACGTGAGTGAAGGGATATCCAAGAAAAATGCCATCTATTGATCTAGATTCAAACTTGTCCAGATTACCATGTTTAAGAATAAAACATTTACATCCAAAAATTCTGAAGTAAGAAACATTGGGTTTTTTTTTTTTGCCAAATCTCAGCTTATAAGAAGTCTTGTGCAAAGAGGCTCTCAAGAATACTCTATTTGAAACATGACAAGCAGTTGAGATAGCATCTGCCCAATACTTTCTAGGAGTAGCATGTTCATCAAGCATAGTCCTTGCCATCTCAACCAAGGTTCTATTTTTCCACTCTACGACACCATTCTATTGTGGGACACGAGGAGAAGAAAATTGATGTTCCAAACCTTTTTCAGAGCAAAAAGAAGCAAACAAGGAGTTCTTAAATTCAGTACCATTATCACTTCTTATTGCTTTCATAGCACCATGCAGTTCATTATTAAGTCTAAGAAATAAATCTTTGAAATGACCAAAAGTCTCATCTTTAGACACCATAAAAAACACCCAAGAGTATCTAGAGAAATCATCAATAATCACAAGAATGCACCACTTACCTCCAACAGATTGGACTCTAGAGGGACCTACAGTGTCCATATGCAACAATTGTCCAGGGCCATCTGTGATGATTACAGAAATGGGAAAATGAGGGGCATCAACCATCTTACCATGTCGACACGGAGAGCAAACCAAATCTTTATCGCCCTTAAGTTTAGGCAGCCCCCTAATGAGATCCATTCCACTAATTCGAACAAGATGATCAAAACCAATATGTCCTAATCTACGGTGCCAAAAGAATAGATCCCTGGATTCGGAAGCTACCAAGCATCTAACATTAGGTGAAAAGGAGTGATTGAAATCAGCTTTAAAAACCTTCCCTAACTGAGAGATGTTAAAGATAAGATCTCCGTAGCATCCAAAACTCGCAAGCATGTTTCTTAAAGCTTACCTCAAAATTTTCTTTCTATCAATTGTGAAACCAAAGCAAGTTGTACTTCAATTTACTTACCAAAGCAACATCTTTGAGTATGAATTTGTCATTAACACGCACAAGCACCTTTTGCCATCACAATTCCAGCTTGAAGCATCCCCAAAAGTAATCAATTCATCACCGGATGCTTTAGTGAGGAGGAGAACCATTTTGAATCACTCCGTCATGTGCCCGAACATCCCGAGTCTACTAACCATATGTTCCCTTCCTCAACAAATTGCATTCTACATTAATAAAATATTGGTCTCACAAGATCAAGTTAGTAAGATATGATTTTGGAACCCAAGATTAAGAAACACATCGAACAGAGCAACACGAGCATTTCGCTTTTTACGAGTCCGCGGTCGATCATTGCTTAGGTGCCGAGATAACCGCCGAGTAAAAGTTGCAGCAGCTTTGTTTACTTGAGACAAAACAATGATAAGGAGTTTGACGAATTTTCCTTAATCTGTCTCTTTTTTTCTTTCTTTGCTTTCCAAAGCGTAATCGAACCAAATGACCTCTTTTCCACAAAGGAGTACAATCAAATTTGTCTTGATATGAAAATGCGGCTTTACCTTTTACAATACTCACTTTGGTAGATGGATCCTTTGCAAAACCAGCAGATTTAAACAAAACTTGTTTAGATTCAGATTCTATTTCAAACCTTCCGGGTTCAAGAAGCTTAAGAATTTTGGGAGGATGATGCTTGGCATGTTCAACAACTTTAAATCCTAGACCTTGGCTTTTAGTACTCACTTTTGATCTGTTTAGAATCATGTTCAGATTTTTCTTGCCAAAAGAAAATCTCTCCAAAGTGTCCTTAAGATATTCAATTTATTTAGCTCGAGTAGGATGTGATTGTGCACTTAATGATCCATTCAAAGTTTTCTTAGAAGCACTAGACTCACCAATTTTTCTTTTTCAAAGAAATTCATTTAATTGTCTAGTCGTGGCTTCTATCTCGCCAGAGTTTGGGATGCTTAGTGCAAGAAAGTGTCTCATGATAAAGCTTTTGGTGTATGGATTCTCGAGATGACTTTAGTCTGCTTCTAGCAGCTCACAATTAGAGTAAGTTTTAATTTGAGCATTCAAAACACTTGACTCTAAACAAGTTGAACTAGACTTGAGTTTTTCAATTTCAACATATGCAAGTTTCACTTTTTCATCACAAGGCTCATGCGCTAGTTTTAGTTCATCAAATTTAGCATGTATTGATCTAGCAAACTCAATTCGAATGCAAAACTTGACATGATTCACAAGATTCATCATTAGGAATAGCAAATTTAAGCCCAACAATTTCAGAATTCAAGCTATCAACAACAAGGTCATGTTTCTTACTTTTTTTGTATTTTTAATCTCATTTGTCAATTTAAGCACATCACGAGATAAATCAAAGATAAGAGGGTTTTACCTCTTTAAGGTCACTGTAGAGATCATCACTATTAAGTTCTTCACTGCTTGCCATAAAGCACATCCCTGTGAAGTCCACCTCTTTTGCCTTCTTGTTATCGTCCTCATTGTCGCTTTCGAGTCAACATCACTCAATCCAATCTCCTCAAGTGCCGAGAGCACCTTATTGACCGCCTTTACGATAATTTTGCTTCTTGCTTGAATCAAACTTGAATTTTGAGCGCCGAAATGGTGCTTTGTCATCTTTGGTCTCCTTACCCTCGCCTTGGGACAATTCACCTTTATGTGGTTCAACTCACCACATTCAAAGCATCTAATTGGACCCCTCTCCTCCTTGATCCGATATTGTTGATTACTTTAGTCACCCCGTTGGAGAAGAGTTCAAGTCGTTTTTCCGAATCTCCTTCAATTGTTCATCTGAAATAGCTCCGAAAGAAGACAAGGAAAAACTAGAAGAACTAGATGAGCTGTCAGTTTGGTTAGTCACTAAACCCAAAGAATTTGACTTATTTATCCTGGCCAAAATATCAATCTCATGTGTTTTCATCTTGGAATAAAGATCATTCAGGGTGAGTGTTTCCATGTTAATAGAATGATTGATGATAGTGACTAGAACCTTCTAGACAGTCATATCCAAACCTCCTAGACCTCGATTTCCCAATCCTAGTCCAAGTCCTCATCATCACCGACAATAGTTATCTCACGCTCAACTCGCACATGCAAAGATCAAAGAAACACGACATCTGGGCACAAGTTCTCCAACTTGACCATTCATTAGCTCACACACGCACAAACACTATTATGCATCAAGTAACACAACTTAAGGCTCATGAAATTAACCAAAACCTTAGCCAAATCTCAAAGCGGAGGACAGACAGAGCACAATCGGTCATACCGTCACATTAGTCCCGGTACTACCGCACACCGGTTGTACCGCGCCATACACACTGGTATTACCAATTCCTAAAGTCAACAGAAACTCCCCAAAAACAAGCCCTCTACAAAAACCATACCGCTGGCAAACGATATTACTGACATGAGGTACTACCGATGTTCAACACGCAAAGATTATCGACGGCGGTCGCATCACACCAAGCCGTGGTACTACCATTTTTCACTTGAGCTCAAAACTCTCGAAAACATCTCCTCTGGAAATATCATACCGCAACCTTGCGGTCATACCTTTGTGTGATACTACCGCCGTTCAAATCATGGTATTACCTTCCTCGCGGTCGCATCTGCTTCCACAACCGCAGATCGCTGCTTTTCACTTGTCAAACCTTGTCAGAACCACTCTATCTCTCAAAGCTGCGCGGATGCTCCAAATGATTTGGCCGATCAGACCACGCTTCACAACTGTCGAATTTTAAGAGCATCAGAGCAAGTCCGAACGCTCCGCTGATTTCATCCGCCGATTTCCATCCAAAGGCTCACAATACTTTAGGATCTCTTGACGGTCCAAACGCTCCTCAAAATGAGCCGCGATCAAGATCTAACAGTTCGAGCAAAGCACCGTTCGGAATCAGTGACTTGCGGTACTTCCGCGCTTTACAAGCGGTCCTACCGTAATCCGGTAGTTCCGCAGATATAAAGCCGGTACTACCTCTCTCAAGAAAATCCAAAAGCCAAGACACAAGTCTTCGAAAAATTTCAAACCGCCAACAATTGCGCGGTTGTTCCGCCCAACGGTAGTTCCGCGAACACAAAGCCGGTACTACCGCAAAACCTGACAAATGCTGATTTTCGATAGAACTCAATAGAACTCAAAAACATGTCAGCATCTAAGATCACAAGCATGTTCCAAAGACAGTGTATTCATCTTAAAACACTAAGACTAAGTCTTTCTTATTGTCAATATGTTCATCATCAAATAACATGACCAAAAACTTCTTGGTCTTACATCAATGTACATGATTGATTCATTTCAATGATCGAGTCCAAGGTTATGGAATGTTGCCCAAGTTGGTTAAGGACCGGTCTTCGAGCTGCACCTTGCAAAGCTCCACCGTACTATTACAAGTCTAGAGTGGGACAGATTAGGCTTATTAATTTGTCATATGTCATTGTTATTTGTGCCATATTGATGTGCGGGTGTCGGTTAGACAGTATTCCCGCTTGGCGCAAGAGGGGGCTTCTAACGGGTGGTTAACCCAGTGGAAGTGAAATCTTAGCGGGCATAATAACTTTGGGGTAGAATACTGTAAAAGCCTAGTGATAATTGCTAGGTCGCACGCCTTTGAAAGCGTATCTTGGCCGACATTTAAAGCAAATTATCTCTTGTGGGTAAAGTTGTACAACCTCTGCAGAGTGTAAAACTATTCGAATAGCTGTGTCCATGGTCATGAACATGCTGAGCAAAGCAACTCAAAGTTAGACTTTGGTTTTGTTTTAAAATGAATTTAACAAATGTTTTAGGATGATTAATCCTTGTGGAAAATTAGGCGGTTAGCCATGTGATAGGAGGGTATCCTTTACCACCTTTTTGTATATGGAGGTTTATCCTACATTTGAGATTGATGAATGAAAATAAAAGTTTGTTTTTAGATATAAAATAAAATTTTCCTTGAAACTTAGTAATTATATTTAAACTTGAAAATATAGCTTTGTGCAAAACAGCCATATAAGCCTTCCTTTGATATCATGCATTATCTCTGTTGTTGGGTGTAACTTGCAGAGTACATTTTGTACTCACCCTTGCTTAAATAATTGTTGTTTAGGAAAAGAAAGCTACCAAGACGATGAGGACTTGGAGAACTAGGTCATATTTCTGCATTTATTGCCTCGTGGCAAATCGTGTGCCCTACCTATTTATTTATGCTTTCCGCTGTATCTTTTTATTTGGCCTTATGCCCAATTGTAAAAAAAACTCTAATTATTATTCAATAAATACGTGATATGAAATTGCTATCACTTTTGTTTGACTGTGTACACTAGCCGTTCCTAGATTAGTGTATGAAACACAGAGAATTCAGGATTGAAGGCTCTCGGGTTCGACATCTAGATGCCCTACCAATACAACACCTTCCTCGGCCGAGCCACACTAAATATCTTCGGTGCGATAGCACACCATAACTAGTTGTGCATGAAGATCCCTATGCCTGAGGGTATAATTACGGTGCGCGGGGACCAGAACTTGGCAAGGCAAATGGAGCTCGAGACAAACGTGTCGGCCCACCACGTCCACGCAGTCGAAGTAGATGCAAGCACCCCGACGAACATCCCTTCGGCGAAATGAGCGCTGAAGGCCAACCAGAGGGGCAACTCCGGAGTGTCCCTCTGAGAGAAGCCTCCCCGTAAAAGACAGTGGCCCTCAGGGTGGAGCTCTAGGTGGAGGCACATGAAGCCATTCTCAAGGTACTCCGCAGCAACACGGACATCTTCGCATGGGGTCCTGAGAACATCCCCGGGGTAGCTCGGGAGACCATCGAGCACTACCTGGCCATCAAGAGCGACGATCCCCCAAGAAGCAAAAACTGTGTCGCATGTTGGCAGAACGGCTCGAGGTGACCATAAGAGAGATAGCCAAGCTACTAAGGGCAGAGGTCATTCGGGAGATCAAGCACTCCGAATGGCTGGCCAACCCTATTCTAGTGTAAAAGAACACCGGCAAATGGTGAATGTGCGTCGACTTCACTGACCTCAATAAAGCATCCCCGAAGGATGATTCCCCCTACCCTACATTGACTAGCTGGTGGATGTCACATCGGGTTGCGAGCTTATGAGCTTCCTTGACGTATACTCTGGCTATCATCAAATATTCATGGCCAAGGAGGATGAATCGAAGACCGCCTTCATCACCCCCATCGGCACCTATTGCTTCACCAGGATGCCCTTTGGCCTCAAGAATGCAGGGGCGACCTTCACCCAGCTCATCACGAAGGTGTTGGTCAAGCAACTCAGTCGCAACGTCATAGCATATGTCGACGACATCGTGGTCAAGAGCACGCTCGCAAGCTCCCACACAACGGACCTGCAAGGAATCTTTGCTAGCCTTTGGGCGGAGGGGCTCAAACTGAACCCAGAAAAGTGCACCTTTCGGGTAAAGACGGGCAAGGTCCTAGGATTCCTCGTGTTCGAAAGGGGCATCGAGGCCAACCCTGAGAAAATAAAAGCCATCCAAGAAATGGAGCACCCTTGTAGCCCCCGAGAGCTACAAAAAGTAACGGGGCACCTCGCAACCCTCAGTCGATTCTATCACGCTCTGTGGAGAGGTCCTTGCCATTTTTTCTAGATGGTTCGAGGAGCGGAGCCATTCCGGTGGACAGAAGACTTCTAGTGGTCGTTTGAAGAACTTAAGAAATACCTCACCCAATTACCAAGCCTGGTCAACCCGAAACCCAATGCAGATCTGCTGCTGTACCTCGTCGCCTCCTCCTCAACAATGAACGATGTCCTCATCCAAGAACACAACGGCTAGCGCCTTGTGTATTACGTATCGGAGGCCCTGCAAGGGGCCAAGATTAGATACACAGAACTAGAAAAGCTGGCATTCACCCTACTCATGGCTTCACGCAAGCTACAGTGCTACTTCCTAGTGCACGCCTTCATGATCCCAACATCTTACCAGCTCGCACTAATGTTGCGAAACAAGGATGCCTCGGGCTGAATAGGCAAGTGAGTCACCGAGCTGGCGCCCATCGACCTCACCTTCGCAGTGCGCATGCCCATGAAATCACAGACTCTCGCCAACTTCATCGCCGAATGGACTCTCCAATTCGAGGAACAACCCCCAAGCCGCATCAAGGCCCGTGGACAATCTACACCGAAGGCTCTTGGTGCGCCGCGGGGGCTGGCGCGGCGGCCATCCTAATTTCCCCGAACGGGCAAAGCGTGTCGCACGCGCTCGCCTCGACTTCTTGACAACAAATAACGCCTCTGAATACGAAGCTCTACTGCTGGGCCTCCGCAAGGCCAAGCAAGACTATAGGGGCCAACCGCATAGTCATCAAAAGTGTCTTCTGCCTCATGGTGGGTCACTTCGACAAATCGTTCATGCCAAAGACCCTGAGATGGCCAGATACCTGGCCATAGTCCATGAATCAGCGAAGCATTTCCTCGGCATCACCGTTCAGACCATCCCCAAGGGAAACAACGAGGCAGCAGACAAACTCATAAGACTGGCCAGCTCAGCCGAACGTCCTCCACCAAACATCTTCTATGAGGTACTGCACGCGCCCTTGGCCATGCCCGAAGCGTAAGGGGCCATGCCCACAGCGCAAGGGGCCGCACTCAGAGCACTAGGGGCTGCATTCGAAGCACAGGCCGCCACACGCAAATCGAACCTCATACTTCTTATCAACGAAGCTTACTGGCTGGACTACATCGCCAAATACCTAACAGGCAAAGAGCCCGAAGACCCCGCCGAAGCAAAGCGCCTCTAGCACCACGCCCAGAACTACCACATCATAAACTTATTACTATACAAAGGGGGCATATGCGCTCCTCTATTGCAGTGCGTATCGCAGGCAGAGGGCCAATCCCTCCCACGGAACATCCACGAGGGGCTCTGTGGTGCGCACCGAGCCCCCAGGGGCCTCATTGCAAAGGCCTTCAGCCAAGGCCTATATTTAGCTAACAATAAGTTGCACGACGACAAGACCTCGCCCAATGCTACTGTGGATGCCAATGGGTCAGCCATAGCAGCAAAGGCATCGGCGGTTCCATTACAGCCCCTACCCCTAGTTTGGCCCTTTGCGCAGTGGGGCCTCGACATCATTGGCCCATTCCTGGCGACCAAGGGCAACCTTTGCTTCGCCTTTGTCGCCATTGAATACTTCTCACGATGGATAGAGGCGGAGCTTGTACCAAAATTCACTGCCGTGGCAGCCCAATGGTTTGTATCGAAAAACATCATCTGTAGATACGGGATGCCGAGCAACATCGTTACCAATAATGACACCCAGTTCGACTCCGCGTGCTTCAAAGCATTCTGCGAAGGCCTAGGAACAAACATATGCTTCAAGGCCGGTAGGGACATCCCGAGTCCAACAGTATGACGAGCAAGCCAACCAAGCAACCTACTAAAGGATCGACGGTTACTTTGTTGGCGTGACAAAGGGCCTTTGGCCCTAAGACCTCCTCAAAGCTCTGTGGGCACTCCGCACATCACCCAGCTGGGCCACCGGCTTCTTAACATTCAAGCTCCTATTCGGCGACGAAGCAATGACCCCAGGAGAGCTCGTGACAAAGTCCCTCCGCGCCAGGGTAGAGGGAGAGCACAGGCGTCACGATGGCATACAACATGAAGGTCAGGGCCCGCTCGCTAGCACTAGGCGACATTGTCCTCAAAAGCATCGCGAACCCCGCAACCGCAGGCAAGCTAGGGTCCAAATGGGAGGGGCCGTACATAATCACCCACCAAATATGGGTGGGCTCCTACTACAAAGAAACACTAGAGGGACAACAACTGGACCACACGTGGGACGCTGAAAGACTCCGTAAGTTCTATCCTTAGGGTCGCCCATGTAAAAACCCAGCTACGCCTGGACGATCGTCGCCCATCAGTGCTTGAATGATGGAGGCATGTACAAAAGCATCGCAGTATGTCTTTTGGGCACTTCGCCCCCAATTAATGAAACATGCACCTCGGTGCACACTAACTCACCCCCACGAGTGTGAAGTGTATAAACGAAGACACCGCGCATGGCTCACAGCCCCGGTGCACACCGATGCCCCCCCGCAGGCACGTGTGTATAAACAAAGACAAAACACATGGCTCACAGCCCCGGTGCACACCGATGCCCCTCGTGGGCACGTGTGTATAAACAAAGACACCACACATGGCTCACAGCCCCGATGCACACCGATGCTCCCCACAGACATGAGTATATAAACGAAGACACCATGCATGGCTCATAACCCTAATGCACACCGATGTCCCCCACAGGCACGAGTGTAAACAAAGACACCGCCATGGCTCATAGCCCCAGTGCACACCGATGCCCTCCGTAGGCACGAGTGTATAAACGAAGACAGCGCACATGGCTCACAGTCTTGGTGCACACCGATGCCCCCCTTGTGCAGGCAAGATTTTATAAGTGAAGGTACCGCACATGGCTCAAACCCCGACGCACACCGTACCTAGCCCTGAGCACCAGGATCCACCAGGGGGACAATGCTAGTCTTCACCTCCCCCTCACAACAAAAGTTAGGGCTACCCCGGAGCCCTATCTAAAAAAGTATGGGCGACGGTGACAGGCTTCGCCTTCCCCCTCACAAAAAAGTTAGGGCTCCCCCAGAGCCCTATCTAAAAAAGTATGAGGGACAACGCTAGGCTTTGCCTCCCTCTCGCAAAAAAATTTAGGGATCCCCCGAAGTCCTATCTAAAAAAAGTATGGGGGTCGGTGCTAGGCTTCGCCTCCCCCTCAAAAAAAGTTAGGGCTCCCTGAGCCCCATCTAAAAAGTATGGGGACGGCACGCCAGCCGCCTCCCCTCAAGAAGGGTTAGGGCTCCATCGGCCCTATCTAAAAAGTATGGGGATGGCGCTAGGCCTCCTCCTTGCAAGTTCTGGCTCCCGAGCCCCATCTAAAAAAGTATGGAGGATTCGCCAGGCTTCGCCCCCCGCAAAAAGATTAATGCTCCCCCGAAGCCCTATCTAAAAAAGTATAGGGGACGGCGCCAGGCTTCACCTTCCCCGTCGCAAAAAAAATGTTAGGTCTCCCCTGAAGCCCTATCTAAAACGTATGAGGAGCGACGCTAGGCTTCGCCTCCCCATCGCAAAAAAATTTAGGGCTCTCCCGGAGCCCTATATAAAAAGTATGGGGGACGACTCTAGGCTTCGCCTCCCCCTCACAAAAAATAATAATTTAGGTCTCCGCCAGAGCCCTATCTAAAAAAGTATGGGGGACAACACTAGGCTTCGCCTCCCCCTTGCAATAAAGAAGTTAGGGCCCCGTGCAGTCATCATGCTGACACCCCTTCTCACGAAGCCCCATGTAGACCCAAAACGAAGGAGGCCAACCAGCAACGAACACGTATATGTCACGACAAAGTAGGCTTTATTCATCACAACAAATTTGAAGTGCACAAAGTACATACAACGGAGGCTTGCCCTAATAGAAAATAAAAATAAAATCTCAATCAACCACAACATACAAGTACAAGATAAGCGTGACCAACGACTATTGTGCTTCCGCGTACAACACGTCTGGGCGCAGTAGCCACTCACGTAGCTCCTCATCGGATAGCCTGGTCTCCATGAACTTCAGGAGGTCTCTCTCCGCATACCCATTGCACACCGCCCCGAACAATGCTTTGCAAGTGGAGGCTGGGGTCGGAGCCGCGGATTCGGCGCGCGAGGACGAGGGGCCTTTTGTCGAGGTTGCACACCACCGCCTTTAGAAACAGTAATATCGCCACGCGTTGCTATCTTGCCTTGCGCCGATTTAAACAGCCCGAACTTCTCCATGGTACTCTCCGGGTTCGCCAAGCGCCAGTGCTACCACTTTGCGCCATGGTACACCACGCCCTGATAGCACAACTGCAACAACCAGACAGAGTAGAGGCAACGTTCCTCCTTCACTATGCCGGGGCAAGCATTTTGCCAGACGACACTCGACGGTGAAGACCTCGGCTAGCAAGATAACGGCAAATGACGGGTCGGCTCAAGCAGATCACTTAGCTCGTAACGGTAAACCGCAAAGGACACTAAACAAATCACACAACTTCACAAACAACCAATTTTTTCCAAACGTCATTTTCATTAAAAAAAAGGAGGTCATTACAAAAAGTGGTGAACCCCCCATCCCAGCTCCCGTCAGTGCAGGCACCCCAAAGGGGGCGAAGAAAAAAATAAAAAAGGGGGGATGACTAAATCACTAAAACCAAATTACAAGAATCTAAAGGATACATGCCGCTCGAAGCAAGCGGAGGGTCACACCTTGTCTCTGGTGGTCCCCCCCGCCGCCACCTCCCCGGTCATCTCTTGGGGCCTTGCCTTCTTCTTCTTGGGCTCGTGACCGCCTGAGGGAGTCCATCACGGCATCACAGCCACGCGGCCCCCAAAAGTCTTGGACAAAGACGTTGCTCACCTTCCACGTCCGACGATGCCTGGTGGAAACCTACCACAGAGCGGGTAGCGAGGGTGTCCACATGTCCGCACCCGGCCATGTACAGGGAGGCAAAGGCTGTCGTCCAGGCCACCTTTGCGTAGTGGTCCCTGTACGCCCGGGCTGCTGGTAGGTACACCTCCCCGACGAGGCAGAGACGCTCGAGGGTGATGTCCATCTCCCCCACTGTGTGCTGCCTTGGGGGAGGCACGGCTCCGAGGTCCACCACTGCGCCCTCTGGGGATTCCATAGCCTCCTAGGTCACCAGCGCCATGGAGTGCGAGAGCTCCCACACTGCTTGAATCTCCATCTCAACATCGGTCCAGACGCCTCGAAGGGTCTGCACCTCCTCCTGCAAGCCAGCGTGCTCCCCATCTAGCTCCGCCACCCTAGCCTCTCTTCACGCTCCGTGCTCAAAGCCTCGCTCCGAGTCAAGCCGTCTATGGATCTCATTGAAGTCGTGTGAGACATCGCCCTCGAGCGTTCATGACAGCATCAGAGTCTACACGAAGCAACGTGTCACACAAACTATACATATACATATACATATACATATACATATACATATACATATACATATACATATACATATACATATACATATACATATACATATACATATACATATACATATACATATACATATACATATACATATACATATATAGACTGGTAACGCAAAATTACACACCTTCGCGGTGTTTGCCTCGACGGACCGGAACATCCCCTTTAGGGACATGTTTCAGAAGAGATCCCCTACATAAGATGGGGCGACAAACCGGGTGACCTCCTTGCAGACCCCCGCAGCGTTGGCGCTGACCTTCAAGTCAGTAGGGTACAACGGTCCTAGATCCACAGTGGTCGTGGTGGCCAAAGCGGCAGCCCGTGAAGGCGCTGTCCCGTAGCTCCCCGAGGTAGAACCACCCTCGTCGGCCCTATCCTCCTCGTTGCTCAAAACTGCGAGGCAGGCATGCGGGTCAAGACTCCAAACTACATAAAGAGAGAGAGAGAGAGAGAGAGAGAGAGAGAAGGCAGGCGAAGAAAATACATATCGATCTCATCCCGACCTGGAGTATGAGGCACGTGCGAGGGGGTGCTGTCGGTCGAGGACTCCTTGAGGGGGCAAGATCGCTATACCAAACGAGCCTACCGCCCCTTTCCTAGCCTCCGTCGCAGTGTGCCCCGCCACCCTCGCAGCAATACCCATGGGACACACCTCAGATTCCTCGAGGGGGCCGCTCGGTCGAGCACGCTCTGGGGTCCCTTGCACCACACACTTCGCCGGCCTCTCCACCGCATTCACCCTCACACAGGAGGGGACACCCGCACCGCCAGACCCAACAGCGCGTAGAGGCCTCACAGCGATTGGCCCGACAACATCGCACTCCTCGGGCACGCGGGCTAGCTTCCTCCTCCCCTTGTTCGGGTTTGGCCGTTCTGCAAGACGGACCGCCGGGTCCGCGTACGCATGGTTCAGGCGAGGCTCTTGCATGACTAGCCTATGCTTCGCAAGCTCTTCGCTAGTGTAGGGGCCAAAGAGCTGCTCCGCGACACGGACGGCCTCGTTGATAAACGTGACTACAGTAACACCAACACATTCCGTTAAAAAAAGGGATTCAGGGCAAAGATCAAAACCTCCACGACTTGCTACGGTGAGGTAAGAGACCCCATACTTCGGGTCCCCAGGCTCCACGCTCTAGCCCTGCGCCAAGGGCCAGATCTGGAGGGCGCAGAATTCCTCCACGAGATCCCTCATAGAAAGCCTCCTCGTCGCATTCAATAGTAGGTGAAGGAGGGCCTCCTCCCGCAAGGTCAGCGTCATCTCCGGGGTGGTGGTGAGCTCAATCCGACCTCCACTAGAGCTTAGACCTTCGCCCACCGGAGATGCATGGTAAAACCACTTCCGGGTCTAGTCAGTGTCCTACCGATTTTGCGCCACTGGAGGAGGCGCATACATCTGGTAGCACGCCTTCGGCTAGAATTTGACGTTGCCAAAGTTCAGTGTCTCACTGGTCTTCTTCTTCTTCTTCGGTTGGCACCACCCATCGTGCAGATAGGCGAATAGGCACCCCTCCTCGCTCGTCCCCCTGGACCGCATGATCCATTTCGAAGACGGCAAGCTTCAAAAGGAGTTAGCGCCACCGCGCTTCCGACCGACATAACCAAGCACCCGCACGACGAGCTCCACACATGGAAGCTGGAGGCCAGCATCAAAGAACGCAATGAAGACCACATCCTCGTCAGCCTAAGGCATCGATACCGTCTCTACCCTGGGAACTCGCACCTTCGCAAGGCTCTTCAACTTCCCATCGTCCAGTAAGGCACAGAGAACCCGCTCCGTCACGGTTGACTGGTCAAGGCTGCTGATGTACACCGCACTACCGCCTCCCTCTTTACCGCGCTTCATCATCTAGAAGCTCCGAAGAACACACCACCGAAGACCCGAAGACCGGAGCTCCAAACAGCAAAGTAAGCAAGATCACAGAGGCAGGAGGATGGGATTCTTACACGCAAGGTAAGGGCTAGGGGGTTACCCCCTTTTTATAGACACACCAGGACCACAAGGAGATAGAGCGGAGAAGCCAAAGAGCCACGGGCCAGTCACCAAGTGACATGTGCCGCGCGCACAGCACCCCCAAGTAACGGCATTATGGTGCATGACAACCAATGACGGCCTGCGCAATTCGAAGGAGCGAAATCACAGCAAACCACTAGCATCATGGCGCGCAGCACCCAACGCGCCATCATACCGATGGGAGCAGCCCACGCTTCGTGGGAGGACCCACATAGAGCACGCTTCGCCAGGCCGAAGTGGGCGGTGTGGCTGGACCCTTCGGGAAAGGGCACGATTTCAGCCATGATGAAGAAAGACCTCGACCGCTAGGGGCTTGTCGTAGGGGCAGCCCCACTGACCTGGCAAAGGCCGCAAGCCCCCTCTCCCAGCCCAAAGGTCATGAGCTGGAGCCGCGGCCCTAGGCCCTCGGGGGTACCAAGTACTCCTTAGGGAGGGCCTCAAGCCCACGCGTGAGGTCACCGGGGAGGTCGCAAGGGCCACCATAACATCCTAATTTTCTAGGCTTTAAAAATCTTTTATTTAGTTAGTAGTTGGAAAATTCACCCTTGCGATTTCATTTGAATTTTTACAAACTTAACATGGACTTTTAGTATCAAAATAATTTAATATGATTAATGTCAACTTCAACAATTATCAAAACTATTTTATTTGGATTCTATGTGCTTGGATATATTTTCTAGAATTTTTTTGAATTCATTTGCTATTTTCCTTTTGCCATTTGCATTTTCTGCTATTTTCTAAAAAGAAAATCTAATTAAAATCTCGAACAGCCTCAAATCAATCTTCCCAAATTTTCTCCTTTTCGCATCGTCATGCTTACTTAGCTCGTTGCTTCCTTACTCCGTGGATCATGGGCCCTTAGCGTCGTCTCCTACCTCCGTTGTTGACTTCGCCAATAGCGTATCCAATTGAAGAATCCTTTGACGATACGATTTCTGAATCCGTTGTAATCCCCGCAACCGATTCTACTCCTTATCTCCTTCCAAATTCGTTTGAATTTCCTTATCTCGTCTCGGATCCGACCTGGACTCCACCACCAATACTCCCTCTCAGCCATGCCCCTACCCTATAAATAGCACCTCGAGGATCGCCTCAGCGCCCTCATCCCGAACCCTTGACCAATTTCGCCTCTCAAGCCCTAGCGCCACTGCGATCCAAAGTTTTAGGGTTTCGGCTGAGCTTCTTGTTCTTCAAATTGCGCCATCGTCGTTGTCGCCTCGTCGTCGTTGATCACGCAATCATCTTTGTTGCCACTTGGGCTACCTCCAGAACCTCTCCATGTCGCCGAAGTTGGATCCCGATAAAACCCGAAGCTTCTTCTCCACTTGAACCTCACTACCGGTCATCACTGTCGACCATGACCACCTGGTGAGCACCGCATTAGATTCGCAATAGCATCAGCTACACGTTGGTACCACTCATCGCCGGTGAAGCCCCATCGTTCACCATCGATCGTGAGGAACCAAGCCTACCGTGTGTCCGTGAATTTCCTACGATCAGTAGTCGTGACTCCTATGGCCAGGTAGTCGTAATCTTCCTACGATCAGGTAGTCGCGAGCCTTCTACGACCAGGTTGTCGTAGCTTTCTTTCGACCACGTGCAGTCGAAACCTTCCGACCAGGTGGTCGAAACTTCTTCCAAGTACGCGTAGTCGGAAGCGTGGAACAGTGCTAGATAAATAGTACTCGATGTATAGTGCTCGGTGTACAGTGCTCGATGTATAGTGTTCGATCTATAGTGCTCATGGACCAGTACTCGAAACTCCTTTTTGAGTATTTTCTTTAGTTTTGATCTTCCGAGAGCCATATCTTCTTCATCCTAATTCGATTGAGCTCATTAAAATTTCTAAATTCATCTAAATTTGAGCTCTATTTATCTGAGATTTTTATTTAATTTTTAGAGTTTGTTTTCTCTATTATTTATTTATTTATTTTGTTTATTTGCTTCATTTACGAGTAGACGTTGATTCTTCGGTGAGCTTTGAAGAAGAGGGACCGCATCAAGATCAAGACCAGAACCTGGATCTATTCCAATACAAGTTGTACCTTTGATCATATTGAACCCAGTTTTTAAAATTATTTTGATTCAAATTAATGCATTTACTTTGATTATTTATTTAAATGCTTTTGGGTGTAGTTATTAATGCAAATAGTTTATATCCACCTTGTCTATTGTTATGTCATAATCTTTTGTCACCCTAGATTGGTTATTATTTAGTAGGTATTATTGTAGTACCAACGTGGGTTGGTTAGATATGAGTAGATTGCTTAGCCATGCGACGAGTCATCATTTCATGTGAGTTGCAAATATGAATGTGATTAAGTGATTATGGAACTTCGTGATAAAACTGTTTGTTGTGTGCTATTACTCGTTGATGGTATGTGTTGCACTTAACCAATAGGGTGGAAAAAGATTTAGACTTAGGCAAGTGGTGGATACTAAGTGATATGGTGGAGCTTTGTGAATGAGAATTGTCATAGCATGAAAAGGTTAGACAAAGGGGTTCAGGTACCCTTTTGTCTTGGGAATGAACCAAGAGAGAGGAGCCAAGAACCATGTACGTATGTGTATTGCCCATGTTGTGAATGAGGAGAGTCCCCTTTGTACATGTCCTTGGGGCCCTATTTATAGGAGGGCAAGAAGGGACATTTACCTTCTTGCCCTCACAATGTTGAGAGAGAGAGGGTATTTAGGTACATTTGCCTAAATACTCTATACAGACTAATTCTACATATGTACAGTATCCCCGAAGGCACACCGGTATTCCTGAAGACCCTAGGGTGCGGGGCACCCCTTGGTGCCCTGCTACGACAACTCCCTCATCTGTGTGGTCCGAGGTCGTGAGGGTAGGTCCCGCGGTCCCGAGGGGCGAGCGGACGCAATCCTGTCGCCCCCGGCCCCTCGGGAGTCGAGATACCCCGGGAGACGTAGGTGAACCGGTGAAGGGGCTCCGGAGGCGGCCTGTGGCGGAGCGCCGAGGGTGCTCCAGAGGAAGATCCGTGTCGGGGCCGCCCCGCCAAGGTTACAGCCTCGAGGAGGACGGAGAGCAGCGGCGGAGCCCGTGGGGGGCAAAGTTGATGCGGAGCAGGCACGCCGAGGCATGGCCCTTGAGGTGGGCGGTGTGTCAGGGGCCGCCCCGCCGAGGCGATAGCCTCGAGGTGGGCGGTGAGCAGTGGTGGAGCCTGTGGGGACGAAGTCGATGCAGAGCAGCCACGCTGAGGCATGGCCCTCGAGGTGGGCGACGCGTTGGGGGCCGGCTCACCGAGGCGATAGCCTCGAGACGAGCGGTGAGCAACGGCGGAGCCCGTGGGGGCGAAGTCGACGCGGAGCAGCAACGCTGAGGCATGGCCCTCGAGGCGGGCGGCGCCTCGGGGGTCGCCCCGTTGAGGCGATAGCCTCGAGGCGGGTGGTGAGCAGCGGCGAAGCCCATGGGGGCAAAGTCGACGCGGAGCCACCACGCCGAGGCATGGCCCTAGAGGCGGGCGGCGTGTCGGGGCTGCCCCGCCGAGGCAATGGCCTCGAGGCGAGCGATGAGCAGCGGCGGAGCCCGTCGGGGTGAAGTCGATACGGAACTACCACACTGAGGCATGGCCCTCGAGGCAGGCGGCGCGTCGGGGCCGCCCCGCCGAGGCGATAGCCTCGAGGTGGGCGGTGAGTAGCGGCGGAGCCCGTGGGGGTGAAGTCGATGCGGAGCCGCCACGCCGAGGCTTGGCCCTCGAGGCGGGCAGCGCGTCGGGGCGTCCTGCCGAGGCGATAGCCTCGAGGCGGGCGGTGAGCAGCGGTCGAACCCATGGGAGAGAAGTCGACGTGGAGCCGCCATGCCGAGGCATGGCCCTCGAGGTGGGCGGTGTGCCATGGTAGTCATCGCTACCCTCGTATTTGATTGCTTTGGTGTGACCGTTCGTGATGCTTATGCTGGGGGCCTGGTACCGTCCCCCCTTCGGCCACTCCTGGTCGAGTGTGCCCGTGACTTGGAGTGGCGTGAAGGGTTTTTTTGGGATTGTTTGATGCCGCGGACGGAAGGCGGTTTAACGCCATCCCCCAACTTTTTTGATTGGGTTCATTTGAGAGCCCAAAGCGAGCGAGGGGGAGGCGAAGCCGAACGTCATCCGCTAACTTCTTTTTTTTGATTCGGCTCGCTTGAGAGCCCAAGGCTAGTGAGGGGGAGGCGAAGCCGAACGCCGTCCCCCAACTTTTTTTTGACTGGGCTCGTTTGAGAGCCCAATGCTAGTGGGGGGAGGCGAAGCCGAATGCCGTCCCAAAACTTTTTTTTTGATTGGGCTCGTTTGAGAGCCCAAAGCTAGCGAGGGGGAGGCGAAGCCAAACGTTGTCCCCCAACTTTTTTTTATTAGGCTCGTTTGAGAGCCCAAAGCTAGCGAGGGGGAGGCGAAGCCGAACGCCGTCCACTAACTTTTTTTTTGACTGGGCTCGTTTGAGAGCCCAAAGCCAGCGAGGAGGAGGCGAAGCCGAACACCGTCCCCCAACTTTTTTTTGATTAGGCTCGTTTGAGAGCACAAAGCTAGCGAGAGGGAGACGAAGCCGAACACCGTTCCCTAACTTTTTTGATTGGGCTCATTTGAGAGCCCAAAGCTAGCGAGGGGGAGGTGAAGCCAAACGCCGTCCCCCAACTTTTTTTTTGACTGGGCTTGTTTCAAAGCCCAAAGCTAGCGAGGGGGAGGTGAAACCGAACGCCGTCCCCCAACTTTTTTTGACTAGGCTTGTTTCAGAGCCCAAAGCTAGTGAGGGGGGAGGGCGAAGATGAACACCGTCCCCAAATTTTTTTTCTGTGTATTATTTACGACATTTCCAATGATTTCCGAAGAAAACATGACCACATGGCGCGATTTGACAACGACCAAAGGAACAAAGCTAGACAAGGGATGTTTTTTCGCCTATTCTGGACGGTTTGTCCCGAGCAAGGATCACCAAAAAACTCTCACCACGCTATGATCATTAAGCTCGATATGAGCAAAAACGGTGCATCCTCGTGGTCATAACACTTGCTCAATCAGATCTGTGAAGACAAGTATGGACTAGAACACCCAACCACTTTCGATGATGAAGTTACGGTGTTTTTGGTTGCTGAATGCCCCTAGCCTGGCCCGTATGGGTCATCCAGGCTAAACCTAGCCAGGCTGAGTGGATACAATGGTGGGTTGTTTGGTTATCTGTTTTTGTCGGGCCAAGCTGTGCTGAGATGTTATTTGGTTGGTTGCATCAGGAGAGTGGATGCATGCCTAGATGCAATGTTGGGTTGTTTGGTTGTCTGAATGTGACAAAGTGTGCTCACCTCTTCTAGTAAGTGGTGAGAATAACCCTTGGTAGTATATTTGAGTTGGATGAAAAAATGGCTAAAGACATGACTGCACTCCCATACTATTGACACACACTGATATGACAGGAAAATGCTAGTACGGTCATGGTCTCACCTGAGGAAAATATTTTGGAAGATCACACGAGTCATTCTCATGAACAAACGATTCTAGACATACCTATAGCTTGATGCTAATGTCGAAGATTTGCACGATTTTTTAAAATATAGATGTAGGTAGACATTTGAATATTTGCGATCAAGCAAGTCCTATTTGCGATTATTTGCAAATTCTACAAGTACACTACTCATTGAGGCATGGTTCTGTTTGTGGCCTTAATCAATTCTTCTAGAGCAAGATTGCACAAACACTACTAGTATTCAACCAACAGCCCGATCAAACAGCACTCAAAGCTTCTAAAATCTAGTGTGGGTTTAGAATCTGGTCAACCTTTCACTACACGAATGCAACAGGTAAATAATCTTACATCAATCAATACCAAGAGACAAGAGTAGCAAACACAAGTGCTGAAGTATACTCGTGTACAGATGTTAACAATCCGATAAGTACTAGAAGGGAAAAAATAGATTGCAATCCACCAAATCCTACTCTTGCTATTGATGCTCACGTTCTCTGAGCACCTGGAAAGCAAAGAAATTATGAGGCCAAATCAATCCACTGTGCTTCGTCGTCTATAATAGAACTTAGTTTGCAAAGACTTGAAGCATGATTGATATGGAACTTTGACTAATTTGAGCAGCTCCAGGTTTACAACAACAACAGAAAAAAGGTAGCAAAGCAGTAAATATAAGCTTATTAACCAATGAAAACTCAGACAGAGTAAAGCTACCTTCTTGGGTTGTCGTAACATCAAAACTATATCAGTTAATACACCTCAATTTGATTAGCAAGAATCCACCACCAAAGCATCGATCCAATAAGTATTGTACTCTGTGCTACAAGCTAAAGCCTAAATTCAATTCTCTACTCTCTGAGATAAGGTAAAGGCAGACAAGGTTAGGATCATTTTTGAAGCAAAATAGATACAACAATGCATCACTATTGTAAAATCAAAGGGGTAGGAATAATGCTAAAACTGGTACAGTAAAAATGGTGCATCAGTATTGTTGACGACTCATCATTGGCCATATCCCACAAAAAGGCGGAGATCAAACCACCATCCTAACTAATTAAATAAAATAGAACCATAAGAAAAGGATAATTAATTAAGAACCTTCATCTAATATAGGGGATTATACCTATAAACACTCAATGCTTGAATATAGAAAAACTGGAACAACTCATAACTTCCTCTCCTCGCTCTAAAGGCTGTGAGCCTGAGCCTGTGACCTGGGCCACAAATAAACTCATTGCAGTCTAAATTTTTTGGAACTACCAAATTAATTTTTTTATACTAGAAGGACATAATTCAACTCATACATGTCAGTTAACTTATTGCAGTACTTCACATGAACAATCAATACTAATGGTCCAAGACGGTGCATAGTACAGAACTACAGAAACCAACTTACTACAGTTCACACGAATCGCATAATAGCATTGAACATATCAATTATTTATGAATGTCTCCGAATTAGACTTCAAATCGTGTTCTCGTATTTTTCAATCATACACAACAATCACAAGTCAGGACCAACATTACCAATTTAGCATTGCAAATTCATAGTTCACAAAGAACATCTGCACCAAGAGAGGCAGGGGTAAACCTAGTGCGGATGGATCACCGGGCTAGCGAAGCACCACGCTGGCGCCGTCGTGGAAGGGAGAAGGGACAACCGGCTTTGGCTGGAGGAGCGCTGGAGGGTGGCCTGGAAGGTGCTTTGCCTTTCTGCGAGCGGTCAGCACTAACCTACGTAGAGCGGCGAGGTGCCGAGTTGGGAGGCGCGGCGCCGGCCGAGGTAGACATGGAACTAGGGGCCGGGCTACCAGAGACCACTCGGTGCTCGACGGCGGAAGGATCGTCACGATGCGGGGGCTCGCCGCAGCTTCGAGTGGGTACGCAGTGGACGAGGGACACCGAGAGGTACGCAAGCGTGGTTCAACGTCTGGATCTCGGAGCGAGGGAGAGTGAGGTAGAGAGAGGAGGGAGATGCGAGAGTGAGGGGAGCGAGGTGCGTTGCCCGACTGGAATCGAGGTTTGCACGCGCAAATGCAAACTCTACGCCTCGAAACCGAGCGTGCCTGCATCGCTGCGGCCTGGCTGGCAAGCGAAATTTAATCCTCGCATTTCTCTCTGGCCAGGCTCGGGAGCAACTTTTGCACGAGTTCAGCCAGGCCAGGACGATGCATACAAGCAACTAAACATCTCAAATCTTGCATCCGGTGGTGTGGGTCAAGCCCATGCAGGCAACCAAACACACTCTATCTGATTTCACCAGCATGCTGTAGATGAGCAACGATACTATGGCCCTGTTTGTTTAGGCTTTTTCTTTGGCTAATAAGCAAAAAAGCCTAAGCCTAAACAAAGGGGTGATTTTTTTTATCCAGCTTATAAAAAGCTTAAACCATTTTAAGCCTAAAAGCCATAAGCCAAAGGAGAGGTGCTTTTTTTTGTTGGCTTTTACGGAATAGAATATTCATGTACCATTGAAGTGCACTAAAATTACCCACGAAATGCCATTATATATAAGGGAAAATCATTTCGTTTTTTCTCTCATCCTTCCTCCTCTCAACCCCCTTTTCCCTTCGGTTCCCGTATGTGAGGACCCCCGGGTTATCTCCGTAAGACCGAGATTAAACATGGTCCTAAGGACATAACTCTAGAGCCTCAAGTAAATGGATTCCAACTTAACTCGATCTTAGTGAAAGGCTTAACTACAAACTAGAGCCCCGGCGATCATGCGCGTTGCTTCCATGCAAGCACTACATGATTGTCGGTTCTCCAACAAGTCAAGCACTACACTTAGTGAGTTAAATAGGAAGTTATTTAACAGCGAGTATGCAATCATATTGGCTCCCAAGATCAGCGACCAATATGCTCATACTCTCATACAACGTTGATCACATCCATACAACAACATACATAGATAGTTCAAAAGACATACAACGTAATAGTTAAAGTTTACATCTATTACAAACGGCCGACTGGCCAAATTCAAATAAGAGTCTTAAGTAGCAGCGAAGCAAGTAAATAAACCAAAATATCCAGCATGGTATGCCCCATAACCCATCGGCAACCGATCGGGAGTTAAATGATAGCATTACTCATTAGCGCCGCCAAAATCGGCGCTAACAAGCTCAACGGGCTCATTCACTTCCTCACCTGAAATTGTAGCAACCGGGTTGAGTACAAAGGTACTCGCAAGTCTTACACAAATAAAAATTAGTTATGCTAGAGGTTGTTCCAAAGGATGGCTCATATTGGCTTAGTTTTGCAAAAGAGACGCAACAATTTACAACCTACACATACTAGTTTTTCAAGTGCCATTTAAAAATCAGATTTGAAGTAGAAGTAAAGCATGTGAATAAGTAGTAAATTGAATAACAAATGAACCATACAAATGACAAAGTGGCTGTCCACTTTGATACTACAACAAACATGAACATCCCATTCATGACAATACCAAGTTATACCACAATTTTAATTCCGAGTCTAACAATAGCAACCATGTAACTCAAGTGGTCGTCCATAACCGTGGACATGGCTATTCGAATAGATTTATACCCTACAGGGGTGTACTACTTTACCCACATGACTTGATTAGCCCGTAAGCCTCCGGATGCCTCCTAATATAGCATACTTCCTATGGTATGCCTAAGATAAACCAAGACTTAGTATTTTTCAGCAAGTTGATATCATTGAGTTGAATCACCCAAGCGACGTAACCCCGTTTAAGTGTAGGCTAGCCTCCTACATCTAAACGGCACGCAAGTTGTGCCGAAGTACCGACCCAATTAATAAAGCTTAAATAGGGTTCGCCTCACAATAAAGAATTGCAATCGGTACCCTTATGGAACATATATGCGATGGAACACATATACCCTCACACCACTAGTCATCAACTCAACAATACCAACCCCTTACTTAACCAAGCAGTGCCCATACACGCGTGGTGGCAGCACGAGTTTTACTTGAATCAAAGATGTTACCAAAGTTCGGTCCTTGTTGGTCCAGACAAGACAAACCACAACCCAAATTGTGCGCGAAGGCACCCTCCATAACCAACACTTGTCCAGACCCCAAAACTCATTTAAAATGGTAAAATTTAGTTCACAAAACAGATACGAAGATCTGGAATCAAAAGAATGTAAGAGTTTGAGTGTTTCCCATAATTGTCGGGTTATTCCCGACAATCAAACTACCGGTTCTAGACTTGCATGGCTAAGCAAACTCATACCACGTACTTCACACAACTTATCTTAAGCATTTCAGTACTGGAATAATTCATGGATAACCACAATGACAAGATAATAGGATGTATCTAACTATTCATCACAAAAATAGCGACATTATCAAAAATAGCATGCAAGCAATTATCATTGCACTAACTTAATAAAACTGGGATCAAATATGATGCAAAAGAAAGTTCAAATGATGCTTGCCTTGCAGGAAGTTCACTTGCTCACTCTCGGTTACGTACTTGCTTACATCCGGCAACTCGGAAACTATAGAACGACGATATCGAATAAACATCGAGAAAAGCCAAAAATTCAAAGTGTTCAAAAATGCATGAATTTTCTACAGTAGCTAGATGATGATTTTATATGAATTTAGGTAAAAGAATTATTTCATTTGGAGTTAGTATGTGATAGTTATAGTAATTTGAAAATCAGTTTTTCAGAAAATGCTGAAAACAGTGCTTTTGGTTACTGTTCACCCGAAAATAATTATTTGGCCAAAATTTGCAGAGTAGTGGTGAGGGTGAGGATTATATGGATAGATAGGGAATATTAATATAAGACCAAAATAACTTGGTTCAACCTATTTGGAGTTTTTTATGAAATAGTTATGAATTTTTAAAGTTAAAAGCATTTTCAGTGCAAAAATAATTGTATTCCGAATTTTTCCAAATCATTTAATACTTTTTGCACACATGCTAACCTAGCCTCTATCATGACAAAAGGGGCCTACGTATAATCTTTTCTATTCTATTTAATTCCTAAAGGAAAACATCTATCGGCAAATCTAATATTCTCATAATCATTGACTTAACCGATTCTCTGGTGTTGAATCCACTCACATGCATAACACTCTCCGATCATATTCGCATACCTTGATCTAAATCCCGTACTAACCTCCACTAAGGCATTATCAAGGTAGTCAATCTATCAAGTGATGCCCGAACTCACAATACTCCAACTATACAACCTATCCAATAATTATACGAAATCCACTGACTTATGGGCATATAACTATAATCAAATCCCTCAATTGTTCTTTGCTAGACTAATTAAGTTAATACTAACTACTAGCTCTACTAGTCTAACCTTAGCAAGTCATAATAACATACACTCAATTCTCCACCGATCGAGGTTTAATTGACTAACCGACACCTAATGAGCTTAACATTTTAAAAACACATCCAACAAATAATGGCTCACAAATCGATCATCTCATATCCATACCACCGACCTTAGTCATGAACGACCACTACCAATCCAATCACGTATCGCCTCTCGATCAACTAATAATCATTTAGCTACTAATCCAATCCAATAGAGAGTACATTTCCACCGACTCGCACAAGAAACTTACCTACTAAGTACATGGCAAATCCAAATATTTATTCAAGAACCAAATGATCCATTCTACCTTCTCCAAATTCTAGCATAAGTGACTCACAAAGCTATTACTTAGGACATCGCATCAATTTACTCAGGATTAAATAAATTGCATGATTCAACCTCCATATCCCCATAGATATCATCACAAGGGCTATCCATCAAGTAATAATCCATCAAATCCTTATGCATCATAACACCAAAATTAATAATCCAACATGAGGGAAAACCCCCAATTAATTTATCATCTAAGATCACCACAAGCTTCCATGCGACTTTACAATAATATCGTCCAATCAAATAATCAACTCATATATTTAATCTAGCATCCACCGATCAAAAAGATACATATTCCGCTACGACAATAAAATTATTCGTATCTACCGACATACATCACATGAACACGCCTACGCATAAATAAGACATAACCGGAGAATTATACCGGTCTTAAGCTACCAAATCATTTTTATAATTAAACACGCACAAATAGATGACATGCACATGACTAATATGCAACATGCACGGCTAATATCGTAGCGCGGTGACAAAAATAATATTAAAGATTTTACCCCGGCACTAGGCGTGCGTATCGTCGCCGGACGACGTCTTCTCGGCTCCGCATCCACGTCCATCGTAGTCGTCGCCGTTTCCGCGTCCGCTCGGCCTCTTGTCCGTGTCCGTCGTAGTCGTCGCCGAGCTCATCCGCGTCCGTTGATTTCGGCGCCAAACTTGCGCTTGTACCTTTTCTACTATTCTCTTTTGTTTTCTTCTTTTCTACTTTGTTTTCTGGACGTTGGGTTAGTTGACTAATTAAATGGAGAGTGCTTAGTGCATGAAGGCACTTACATGCAGCATGTGCTCACGATGTGGGAAAAGGCTGGTGTTGTGTAGAGTGGCTTGGGGACATTTTTGCATGCAGCCAAGATGCTTAAGGCTTCAATCCCGGGTGAGCTCCTCCCACCGTCAGCTCTTCTCAGTCCTTTAGAGTTCAACACGGTGGAGTTCAAGGTGCGGGTGGACTGCGACGACTGCGAGCTCAAGGTCAGGAACACCCTCGCCACCATCTTCACGCCGCTGCAGCGCCTCGCAGAGCCACCACGTCGCCTTGCCGGGCTGCCGCCTTGCCCCCTTGCCTCGGCCTCACTACTGCAGCCTCGGCCTCGCCTTGTTGCCTCCATGCCTGGCCGCACCACCGACAATGCCATGCACAAGCCTAGCTCGGCTTTGCAGGCCACCATGGCCACCAGCGCCTCTTCTCCATTTGCTGCAACGAGCTCACCCCACTTCTCCTCCTTCCCTCTCCAAGAATGCTTATGACCGTGCATGTAGATGATATTTGGATGGATGGAAAGCTAATGGGATGAGGATTGCAATGGTGTGACATGCAAGGGTTGATTCTCTATTTATAGCTATGATTTTGAGGAGAGGAGTTGGAAGCTTGAGCTCATGAGGGAGAAACGAAAATGGCAGTGTGCTGTTTGGGGGAAGAGGATGACTGAGTGGGATGGGCTGGTTCGGCTGGGGAATAAACAAATGGGGGAGTAGGGTGATATGGGCAGTGGCATGCAGGTGTGTGTTCGGCTGTAATAGAAAAGGAAATAGGCAGTGGGCTACGTCCTGTCGGCTGGGAAGGAAAGGAGTAGATAAAATGTATGGCTGTGAGTGATAGAAGGAAAAGAGCATTGAGTCCTTTCTGTTGGGAGAAGAGAAAAAGGCATTAGGGACATGGGGATGGCAGTGATTTTGATCGCTGTGTTCGGCTGGACAAGAATATTTCGAATGAACAGTGTTCGGTTTTGGGGAAAAAATAAATAGCAGCAGGGAGTTTGGTAATTTTTAGATATAGTTGCCTAGCTCCAAAAATCATGAAATTTTTATGGAAGGTTCCTGACATAATGTTGATTCTTAGGTAAAATTTTGAGGATTTTTTTCCAGAGTGTGATGCTCTCTAAAAATCTTTGAAGTTCCTGTTTGCATGACAGATGAATAGCAGTACAGTTCTTCCCCTTTTCTCCGGCTTGCTCCAACGACCTTGCATGTGCGAACTAACCGTCAAATTGGAAAGCTCTCGAAACAACGATCACAACGGTATAACATGCATCGTCGGATTCTTGATTTTTGGTTGTGATTGCGAAGAGAGAAGTTAGGGAAAAGAATAAACACACAATTGTTTTATCTGCTATTTCTTTTTTCTCTTTAATTCGCTCAAACTACCATGCATGTAAATCGAATTGCGGAAATGGGTTGGTCGTGCGATAACAATCGCGACGGTATGACATGCATGGCTCGGTTTTGAGTTTTTGGATGAGATTAGAAGGAAAGAAGCGAAAGGAGTTAGCAGGGAAGGAAAAAGGGAGATGACCGGAAGATATGGAACACGTAGGCGTTCAGCCTGCGGTCGGTCGAGTCGGAAAATAAAACGACGATACTAATGCATGCATCATAGTATGATTTTTGAAATGCATGTGAAAATAAGAGATCAATACAATTAATTTTAATTTTAATATATATATATATATATATATATATATATATATATATATATATATTGACATAGTCTTTCAAACAATTCGGTTTTATAAAATGCAACCTTTTAATTAACTAAATTTGATTTTCAAAGCAACATTTTGATTAAACACCGAAAATTTTAAAACCTAGTCAAATATCTAATAGATCACCAAATTAAATATTAACATCCGGATTCTAAAATCGGGATGTTACACCGTAGACGCCACCTCCTTCCCTCGCCTCCTCCCGCCGCCGCGCCGCTACTCCTCCCCGACTCCTCTACACACCCAACCCGACCGCGCCACCTTTCTCGTCTTCTCCCACCTCGAGCCCCCTGGCCGGATTGGTGAAACCTCTTCCGTCAAGACGCTGCGGCGCCCACCCAGAGCTCGCCGCTGGGAAAGATCAGCAGTGCATCGGGTCCTTGTGCCTGGCTAGTGGCAGCCTAGGGCTTTCGTTCGGGTATGGTGGTACTAACCTTTCTCTACTTCGTTGTCTCCAGCTAGATACTATTTTTTCTTGTATTTTTCTGGATTTCGATCTAAGCATGAGAGAAGAGAGAGGGTTGCTGTGATTGGGAAGACCATCTTGTGGAGTATAGAAAATTTAAGAGACCATAGGCATATAGCAGTTATCTTCTCCTAGATGAAAAGTAGAGGCAGCTTCTTGTGGAAACCCTCCCTTCCTCGTGAAATATTTCTTTTGGTTTGGATCCTTTCGCCAGCCCACACGATCTTGTTAAGCAATTTCTATGATGCAGCTTCTGATACTCGAAAGTCGAAATCATTAGTGCTAAAACTCGAATTTTTTGCAACTGTGTTACATGTATTAGCAATTTTTTAAGTTAAATGGTTTTGTTCATACAAAACATGGAGGAAAAGGAACAGCTCCAAGCTCCTTAAAGAAAAATGAAAAGAGAAATTTCTTGGCCCAGATGCTATAGCCTTAGCTTGCAGCGTGCTTCTATTTCCCCAGCCCTAATGCAGCAACCATTATCGCATTCGCACACACACGGTGGGTGGTGCTGGAGTTTGCTAGCTACAGGGCCAGAAACCATTCCAGTTCCAGTCCACCAACCATGGCTGCACCTACCGAATGGGTCCATGAGCGCGCTATCTCTGGGCCAACAACTCCATCCGGGTGATCTATCTTGCAGCCATCTTATATCTTTCTTTGCCACATGAACTTGAACTTAACTACAGACTTCAAGATGTTCTCCGCTCCAGGAAACAATTCTTTGGCTCTAGCGGCCCCACGGCCAGGAATGGATCTGGCTAACGTTCAACAGCATCCTAACCAAGCTCTTGGGCCTGGTGGGAAGCAACGCACATCCAGTCTGGAGGCACCGATAATGTTACTCACAGGGACCCAGATAATCTCTGCAAGCCCTGACAAAACTGTGAGGGTCTTGGACGTTGAGACAGGCAAGCAAGTTAAGAGAGGTTGCAAGAAAGTTGTGAAGGGATACGGGTAGACTACGATAGCAACAATTCAAAATTTCTACCACGTAAACCAGGAAGCCAAGCAAGAAGATGATCACAGATCGTTACCACTAGACGCGTCGAGCAGAGGAAGAAGTGTCGGAGCAGCCTGGTCCGACGAAGAGCGCGTCGATGTACTAGTCGTAGTCGATCGTCTCCTCCAGCACCTCTGCAGCTCCTTGCAAAGATCGCGGATCGTTCTTAAGCGCAACAACGTAGAAGCGCCTCTATGGTATCCACACGTCCAGGGAAGGAACAACCGTACGCCGGTGTGCTAGCACCAAATCGCATGGCAAGGCTCTCAAGAAGATGGCGGCTAGGGTTTCAGTAGAGCAACTCGTGTCAACTCCATCTATCCTAATAGCCTCATGCATCTCCTTATATAGAGCCCGTGACGGATCCTATCCAAACACGTTTACGAATCGTATTCATACTGGTTTGTTCCAACCCGTTAAGTGTGTGACCCGTTAGGTTCATGTGTAGTTCGGTTGTGACTCGGAAACCCTTCCGCCACGAGTCGAAGCGGTTCCTAGCAGACATAACGATTCCGAATACACACAAATTATATCGGACGAACCTTAATGCAATATGATCTACGACCAGTCCTCATCACTTACGACCGTGTCCTATCTCTATACGACCGATTCAGATTTGATCATGACCAACTCAGAACTCCTTACGACTTGGTTTCGACCACTCTGTGATTATGTTCGACCGCCTATGACTTGCTTGTATCTCCATACGACCAATCCGTAGTAGGTCGAACTAAGCTTACCTTCTCATGTATTCTCCTTTGCCTCACGATATCTGGTTGAACTCGGTGAGATGTTGTGTCATCCATGGACTGCTTCAATGCTTTCTCGACGAGTATTGGATAACCTTATGTGGTCGAACTCTTGACCACCAAAGGGCATGGCCATGCACTTTCTTTATCCGACCACTTCGAGGGGTCCAGAGATATCTCTCTGTTATGTTAGGAGGGCAAATCCCATATCCCACCACCACATCCCTCTGCATGTTTCATAGTATACCGAAAGCTACCTTTATAACCACCCGATTCTGAGTAGCGTTTGGCAACCCCTAAGAGTGCTATTACATATGTAGGAAACCATGCTGATCTCATGTCTAAGGATTATACATCATCATTGCTTGAGACCAACTAACGACACATAGAATCATAACAATCTCAATAGTGTTTCAAGGTGGGTCTTATCCAACACCATGTTCTCTAACACGTGTCCACATTATTGATTCGATATCCTATATCCATGACCGGTGAAACATGGTCATCAATCAATACATGTGTCGGTCGTAGAGTCACTAGTGTTCACCCGGTGACTTTCGACCGTGGATACTTTTAGAACGACATCATCATAAGTTAAAAAGAGCTTCACCAACAAGTCACATACTCGTTAATCTTCATGACTGATGATTCATTCAAGGAACAAGATAACATATTATCAAATATTGTGAACATAATGAAATATAATCATCTCTATGATTGCCTCTAGGGCATATTTCCAACAAGTTGCACACAGCCATGGTGGCCTATCCCGGTGATATGGCTTACTGACTGTTGTGGTTGTGTCAGCATGCTATTAGAGTATCATTCTCTATTACATTTATGCTAAGAGTTGAAAATGATTACCAACGTATTCTGTTAATACAACAAGAATCACCTAAACTGAAATTGGGAGATGAATTGTTGTTGGTGCTATCCAATTAGTGTGTGCTTCGTTGTGCATTCTCACCTGTAATTAACCGTAGGTCTCCCTAGATCCTCTGGATTATGCCTAGTGCTACCTTATGTAAATCCTTGTTTTATGCACTAAGAAACAATCGATGATAGAGATAAGAATGTCTTTCGTGATAGTATTGCTACTTCTTTAATGGTTGAAAGAGGATAAATAGATTACATTAATATGATATGTATATGTTGCAGTGACAAGATAATTGTATCATATATGATTTGCAATTTATTTGGATGGGCCATGGTACACACACGCATGCACATATGAGTGAAATTTATTTTGTTTCATATTTACACTTGTATGTATCATCATATTTTCAAATCTCGTGTAAAAATAAGTTTAAATACATGCTTAAAAAGGTTCTTTAAACCCTCAAGGGCAATTCAGACTTTTATCCTTCACATACAACTCAATAAGCCAACATCCTACAAAAAGCTAGATTACCAAACACCAAAATTTGACTTAAAAGTTACGGGACTTATAAGCTGATTAAACCAAAAAAGCTGGTTTTAAGCTATAAGCTAAAAAGAAGCCTAAACAAATAGAGCCTATGCATTCGTGTGATAGCCTGACAGGCTGATAGGAACATCAGTGGGAAGAGAGTCTTTCCATCTGAGTTCACATGGAAACCGCGCGGGTTCTTGCCATGTTTGAAAAAGAAACCACCACATAAGACTTGTTCCTGCAGTCTACCAAAGTAAAACAGAGCATGACTGCTTCGAGCAAAGTAAAACAGAGCATGACTGCTTCCTCGAAGAGGAAGCGAAATTAAAAAATACTAGGAAGTTCACCCGCGCCAAATGGCGCCAAGTAATGAATTGTTAGATGATTTAAGAGCTAGATTAAACTGAGGTATAGTACATAGATCATATAGCATGTCTTGTAGTTATGTAGTTAAATGTAGTCTATTTTAAACGAACTAAACGGATATTGTTTGCAGAACCATACGAAGAGCATGGAATTGATGACAGATTTGTATATACAAAATGTTGATGCGATGGATGTAAATGAGCCATAAACATTTGGGAAACAGAGGAAGGAAGCTGGTCGTTTACAAAATAGAGCTTGCAAGGAGCGGAAAGATATATACAGAGAAAATGAAGTTAGTTGTCTCTAGGTGATTTGTAAGTGTTTACAAAATAAAATCAGAGGACCAAAGAACTCAAAGCTATAGATGATCATTTGTTATATGAATTTTGATACTACCTAAACGGCAGAACAAAAGCACATGCCGGCAAGCACATTTTTTTCTTGTGAAGCAAATTTGTTGTTGCGGTTCTGCAAAGTTGTACGTAAAGCCTGTATAAAGTAGCAATCAATTAGAAGTTTTTACTATTTTTTTTGAATGGTTAAGAGGTATACCTGAGGCTGTCTGTAAGTAGAGGATGGAGACTACTCGCCCTTTTTTTGTAGCTGAGCGTGTTTTCTTTGTGGGTGGTTCGGCTACAATTTGGGTAGGTGATGATGCAGATCTATATAGGTAACATGTATAAGTACTATGATGTAGGGAATTAAGAGTGAAAGCTAGAAAATGACATGTATAATCCGGAATGCTCATAGATGTTGGTAAAGGTGGGATGCATCATTGGGATTAATGATATAACAAAGATGTTATTGGAAACAAAGCGTTAAATTTATTGAACAATATATATCTTGTAAGATGATATAAGAGATTTTGATAAGTACGGTACTGAGACGCTATTGGGATACCTTTTAGCTCGAAAATCTGTAGTTTTTTCTGGTGATGGTATAGTTGCTGCATCCTTTTGTCTTTGTTGCTGCAGCAGTAAATAGAAGAGATATGACCGGTATTTATAAAAGGTAAAGATAGACTGTTAAATGAGTATATGTAGGTAATTGAGATTGTATGATAATGAACGATCTTAGGGCGTGTATAAGTAGAAGTATGTATCTATTTTTTGTCGAACATGTATATGCTCATATAATCTGCTATTTATTTTGCAGTGGAACGTTTAATATTTTATTGTAGCTATGTTCAATTAATAGATATGTTATAATAAAACGTGATGTTGAAAGGGTAAATGAAGTAGTAAAAAGAGGTTAGATGACCAATACCTATAACAGTGCTTGGAAAATCTCTGTGAACACGATGTTTTTAGTTTGTGAGTCAGATTGTCCATCAAAGATCTTCAATCAAGATTTTAGAGATTCTCTAGAGATGCTTTGAGAGTCGCATGACTACATCTTTTATACCTGTCGACTGCGAGAGGATGTGTCACAAGAATGAAAAAGAGATGAATGATTTTTTTTGGGGGCGAACTGCTTTATTTTTTTATGCATGTAAGCTAGATGGTAGCAAACTGAATAGATGTAATTAGGTACGCACAATGAGTATACATAGGAGACATTTTCACTGACAAAAACAAAGTTTATCTGAGAATATGACATATCAATTTATATACAAAAGACAAACTAACGTCGAATCTAAGAAATATATATAAAAGACAAATTAACAGCACCATATAATGTGATGTTCACATATTCATGCAGATCTGCAAGAACAATCGGATTCTTAGTTAGCAAAAGCGCTAAAATTTTCAAGAAAAACATATCCTTGAATCCTTCACAGAATCAGAGTGGCGAAAACAGTAGTCATAAAACTTATCAACCTCTCCAGTGGTGGAAATGGGTTTGCTGCTAAAGTAAAGAGGCAGTCATCAGTTAGAATCACCAAAAATGCTTTGGAATGATGACATATTGACATGTAAGCTAGATAGTAGTATTCATAAACCTTATCGACCTCTCCGGTGGTGGAAATGGGTTTGCTGCTAAAGTAAAGAGGCAGTCATCAGCTAGAATCACAAAAAATGCTTTGGAATGATGCCATGTAAGCTAGATAGTAGTATTGCACTGTTTAACTGTAAGTAGCTACGCACAATGAGTAAACATAATATGAAAGAGGGATTGTTTTCAGGTAATGTAAGGATATAGCAAATAAGCAAATATAGGTGATGTTGTAGGCATATATTTTTGCAGGCTGAGAAAAGCCTTAATAAAAGATATTGGCTAGGAATCTGAAGACACTGTTAATTTAGGTAGGTATTTATGCAGTAGAAGTAATTTAAGCAACCATAACACTTTCTTAGTTTGTTTCCGGCAGTAGCTTTCTTAGTTTGTTTCCTTCGCCCCTTCGCCTGTGGTATTTCATCGTCCCTCAGAATCGTTACCTTCCGTATTAATAAAGTTTGTTCAGACGGGCCTAAAAAGCCCGCCATAGTTCATTAAAAAACCATATGTGATCCAGCAACAATTAATAGTCTTGAAAACTGTGCTACGGTGCGTTTGCCCAATGTCTGTTTAGTAACTTTGTGGTCGTCTCATTACAAATGTAACACCCTTGTTAGCACCAATTAATAATATTTTTTTTGAACCAATATAAGATATGGCATTAATAAAAGATACTGGCTAGGAATATGAAGACACTGTCAATTTAGATAGGCTTATATTGATAAAGTAGATGTTATGCACAATCTATATCAAAAAGAAAATATGACAGCAAACCTAATCAATAAGATAATCACATCTGGGATCTAAAAATTGTTTAGTATTTAGGGTTCTTACTATTCCTGTAGAGTATATGCATCATGAATAACCATAGTTGTAGAAGGAAACTAATTTAACTAAATCAAACAGATGAAACATAAAGTGTGCTGTGTTGGTTACATCCATGAAAGGGAAAATGGCATAATACTAATTCAACATATCTAGACATGGTTTATAAGTGTACTGATGTAAAGGAGATAAGAATTCCCATTGGATTCAGATAACAACCTCTCAAAACATGGCACAATTATACACAGGAGACAGCATAATGGAGAGGCCAGTAAGTATCTTGAGGGTGCCCTTGCAATGGCAGCAGCTGAAGTACTTGCAATGATGGCACCTGAAGTAGACCTTGTGGTAGATCCGGTTGTTAACAAAACTAAACAATATGGATGAACCTAGTATTAAACACAGTGCACATTGAAAACGACACATAAAAAAATTAAAAAATGTGGATGAATCTAGTACTAAACATAAGTGCATTATGTTCTTTGAGAATAGTTTGCGCTGTCAGCAGAGCACCCATTCATGGACTACTAATGCAATCATACTTTTCGTGGATTACTATATGTAAGTTCATTCAACTACTAAGAGTCTAAGATATAACAGAAAACTCAATGGGCCTGCATTTAACTCTCGAGGTATCCTAACATCTTGTCCAATACAAAATATGCATATTAGAATCTGACATCATCAAATAAGGCAAAAAACACGAATATATAAAGCACATGAAAATAATTTCATTCTGACCTATCATGTGAGAGATAACAGATAAGGTATTTTGCATGTTGTATGGTGGTTCTTACCTGTCGAGACTCAAGATTGGAAACTAGCATTGCACCAACATAAGGCAAAGCTTTCAACAACGATGACGCAAGACACACAACGAATGTGGATTCACGAGCTAACGCTTTAACGCATCCCGGCTCGATGCCGCAAGAATCAAGCTTGTTCTTCCTCTCATAGGTTTTATCCAACCGGGATTTCTATGAAGCAATTAATCAAGCACCTAGAGTGCATCAGAGAAGCGACATCTACACACAAAATACAACCTCATACCGCAATCAATCAATTAGGAGGAGCATGATGGGGAACGGTGATGAGCGGGACCGAACAACCATAAGAAGTTAGGGAGGAAGCTGCCCTAGGCAAGAGCGGCAACTCACCATGTTCAGTGCCATCGGCGTCCCCACCAGCATCGGGTGCGCCACTCGCCGCAGAGGACGGCGTCCCAGATTCGGAGGCCATAGGCGACGGGTGAGGAAGAGGGAGCGGCGGCCGGGGGCACCGAGGCGGTTGGGGAGGACGACCGAGTGGGCGGCGGCGCAGAAGAAGGGGAAAGACGGCTTTGGCGGCGGATCGAGAGAGGGAAACCAGACCATCGACGCCTCGCCACCACCGGGTCCTCCACGCGACCTCCCGCCACCGGCGTCTTGATCCGGAGGCGAGGGCGGCGGGTGAGGAAGAGTGAGGAGCGGCTGCGGCTGGGGCACCGATCCGGAGCCAGGCGCCACAAGGCGTCTTGGCGCGGCGAGGGCGGGCGGGCGGCGAAGCGGAGGCGAGGCGGGAGAGGCGGTGATGGAGGAAGGAGGAGGCAGGCGATGGGGTTGGGGGCGCCAAGGAAAGGGGAGGGAGAGGGATTGGACATGGGAGCGGCGGTGGCGAGCGGGAGGGAGGAGGTCCCGCCGCTTGTTTGTGGGAACTGAAAGGGAGGGAGGCGAGGATGGGAAATGGCAAGCTGCGTAGAGCAAGGGACGACTGGAGGGTTCGAGACGCAGGCGACGTGGGGCTGGCCGCGAGCGAGCGCCTGGAGCAAGCGCAGGTGACGGTTCATCACGACGCCATCGACGCCGGCTGTTCCGAATCCAAAGGCTGTAATCTTTCCGGGCGACGTGGCAGTTCAGTTGAAGCTCCTTTCTTTCAAGATTAAACTTTAGTAATTATTATACATCAGATTTCACTGTGTCAATCGAGTACTCGTTCTGTAACAAGCATTCCAAATGGAGAGGCAAATTTTTAGGTTTTGGTTCATTTATGGAAGAGATTGTAATAAGAACAGACTTGCAGGCTTGCAACCAAACAATCAAACAAGCATCACTAGCAACTTATTTTCAAGAGGAATTCTCTGGAAGAATATAGCTGATGAACTCATGATCAATTCTGCACAGCAATATATATAATATGGATAACATTTTGGCTCGTGCGTACGTTAGAAAATGATAAATCGGACGCCAACGAGAGCTGCACTCGCACTCGTTAATATTAAGGGTATGCAGTTCTTTGGCCTCATTGAGCCATATGTATGTGGCCATGAACCCAATGGAATTTCTCAAACTAAAAAGTAGGAGTAATATAGTCCTCCCATTTCGCACACCAACCCACCTACGTAATACTACGCATTTAGCTTCAAATCAACTTACTAATGGTGCCATTCATCTCGCGTATCATTAGCATCACAAAGGGCGAGGTGGCATGCATATATAACTAGAGGCCTGTGCGCGATTTGGCACGCGGGGAAAAGCGAAATAGTTCACTACAACGTTGTTCGGAGATGTTGCAAGTGCATCCGTAGAAAAAAAATATTACATCCGTAGAAAAAAAAAATGTTGCATACAGTTCATGGCGATGTTGCAATTTTTTCCAACACGCTTTTTTTCCAGATGCTTTGTTTTTTGATTTGTGATGTTGCAACTGTTGTCCGGGGATGTTTTAACCGTTGTCCGGGGATGTTGCAACCGTTATCCGGGGATGTTACAACTGTTATCTAGAGATGTTGCAACCATTATCCGGGAAATGTTACAAGTGTTGCATCTATAGAAAAAAAATGTTGCATGTACGGTTCACGGCGATGTTGTAATTTTTTCCAACGCATTTTTTTAGATGCTTTTTTTTATCTGCGATGTTGCAATCATTGTCCGAGGATGTTGCATTTATCGTTCGAGGATATTGCAACCGTTGTCCGGGAATATTACAACCGCTGTCTTAAGATGTTGCAATCGTGTCCAGGGAATGTTGCATGCAGCGGCGTATTTACTGCATGTGTTGTAATAAGGGCAAATGATGCTGCATAATTTGCATTTTTATGCTGCGCTAAGTGCTAAATTTTTTGATGCCTAACAGAAAGAGTGACAATAGAAAAGTGCCTAGCCTAGAAGCATCAGGAGCGTCTGATTTACTTGTCAGTTGTAAGATGTAGTACCAGAAAAACGATATCAAACATGACTAGAAAGGAAAACTATTTATGTGTCGATGGTGATGGCTTTGCCCTTTAATAATTAATAAGGGGTAGACCAATGTTTAGCGTAGTGGTGCAGTGGTAACCAATAATGTTATCGGTGGAGGTGCTATATGGGTGGACGTCCGATTCCTAGCCTCAAATCGGACGTACGGCTCCTTAGTATCACCCATATAACATTGTCCTGCCGTGATTTGGTCAGCGGACACCTCACGCCTACAGCTCAATTCTCCGAATGTCGCAAAACAACGAGAGGACTTTATTCAGAAACAGATGGTGTCATTACGGTTCAAGTTATGATAGCACAGTCAGGTTGGTAAGCAAGTGATCGATCGATGCTGTTTTCTGGTAAGCGCCAATAAAAGAGGCTAGCTGCCGTGAACTACCACAGTTTGGTAGGGCTGAACATCGCACTGTGCCACTGTGTGCATGCATGTACTTATCGTCCTCGAGCTCTCGCATGATCAGCACCTGTAGCACATACGTATGTTTATGGGCAGATGGATGTGAATGTAATCATAGGTGCGGTTGTGGGTTGTGGCTTCGCTGGTACTAGTTGACCTATCTTGTTGACACTACATTATTCATCAATGTATTTCAAGTTCAGTACTTTGTAAAAGCATGTACTACACCTTGTTGAACCATCACCTTGCAATGCAATGATATGCAGACCTGCGTATTCTGAAAAAAAATGTGTGACGCTGGTGATTTTTTTAGGACTCACTGGTAATCGTATGCTAAGTTCATCGCGTTGATTCACGATCCAATGGTTACCAGGGGTGGATCTACAGTAGCCTAGCAGCGTGCACAAGATACCGGGTCTAAAAATTAATTTTCTTTGGATATAATCATGTATATCTAGTGCGGATACCTTTAACCCAATACGATGGGACACCCTAAATTATAGCCTAATCTGATAATTAAACATCTGTGATATGTATTGAGAGTGAAGACTCCGGTCATTTTATCCGCCACCGACGGTTACATGTAATCGGCGCCATTTGAATAGCACAGCAGAGGACGCGGGTTCCCATGGAGAAACCGTTGGCTGTCGGCACAAGGTGACACCCGTCCATCCTCCCATTCCAAGGGGCCGCGGTCTGAGCTAGTCATGGCCTCATGGGCCATGAGGACATCACACAGCGAGGACGCGCATGGCAAGCCGCGGAGGTGAGAGCTGAGCAAACATCGATTTTTTTAATAATACATTTTTAAATAGAATTACAGAAATAAATATATTTAATAAAATTACAAAATAAGTTTCGATGTCAATTCAATTAGCAACAAAACCCTATTGCCAAATGAATTAATGACATGCCGATGTGGCAAATCCTGTCGTGCCAAATGAATTGATGACAGGAGCTTTCCTATCAAACTGTTGTCAAATCATTTGGCGACGCCCTTTCGCCAAATGAATTGGCGACAGAGTATTGTTTGGTTGACAGTCTTGTCGCTGATTCATTTGGCCGATAGGCTCCGACAGAGGCCTGTTGGCGTCAATTTATTTGGCTACAAATGTTGTCAAATGAATTGGCGACAGAAGATCATTTTTGTAATTTTATTAAACATAGATTTATTTTTACAATTCTATTAAAAATGTATTATTTTTTTTAAAAAAAATCAGCAAACATCTGCACTGCCCCCTGAAGTAAGGAGAGTACCAGTAGCACCTACCACTACCAGTACTGGATCATGGCCGGGCCAGGGCCAGCATTAGCCAAACCGGCTAATCCATTTGACTCGTCACCGACTGCTAGCTATCACGAACGACCCGTACTTACCCGTTGCATTTGCAGCGGATGGGATGGGTGCGGTTGTCTGTCTGCGCAGCAGTTTGCACATGTGATGGTTGCGTTTCAGGCCATTTATTTGGCATGCACGATGCATTCGACAGCTTCCGGCCGGCTGAGAGCTACTGCCTACCGCCAACGCCAGCCGGTTAGCTTGGTGCTCAAAACTGTTCAATGGTGGCAGAGCACTAGTTATTCGGCGTGCTTTCACACGGTACGCGGCAGTAGCATCACACCTGCTCGTTTTAACTCGATGCAGGGATCGTTTTTACTGACGCGTGCTGTGTTAGGTTGGCGCATGTGTCCGTTATTCTGTTCTACAGAAAGCAACTTATGTCTGTGAAGAAACGAAAGAGAGAGCAAATGTTGTCTCTGCTCTGTATTATATAGGGTATCCGATGGCACTATTCCATATCCGAAACATGAGAGACAGATTGGTATAGCAGGAAGCGCGCAAAGCAAACGCTGTCTCTGCTCTACATTATATAGCGTGCCATTTGCCGGATGGCACTGTTCCATATCCGAAACATCAGGGAAATCAGGGATACAACAAAAAGGATGATACGATCATGATCCTCAGCTCCTAGTAGGAGCTAGTGCCTTATGTTGGTCTATCTGGTTATGTCGGAATGATATTGTTTTTAATAAAAAGATTGTTACTAATCCATTGCGGGTTATCTTTTTGACCGGGCACTGGCTGAGGGCTTGAGCAAATTTGCAGAAACCGGCCTAGAAGGAGTCCATGCTGGCTAGAAGCGACCGTCTGGAGGTTGTGGCGACGTAAATTTTAAGTATTCATGGGTGGCGGTTTAGTCACAGGATTTGTAATGATTGAGTTTAAATTTCAGTCACCATTTACTTGTAAGGCTTCATGCCATTTTTACCAGTTTGGCTACTTTGGTGCTTTCAACTTGCTAATAAAATAGGTTGTGTGCATCCTTGATGCAGAGACCGGGAGAGGTTTTCTCTTCTATTATCTAAAAAAAATGGGCTATCCTGCCTAATCACTGGGATGTCTATCTATACAACACGAAAACAAGATCAATCTAGTAATCTATTTTCACATCCCCCTCAATCACAACTTCCCGGATATCAAATTGAGATTGGACCGAAGTCTTCTTAATGTTTCGGACGGTAGAGTTTTTGTGAAGATATTTGCTAGTTGATCTTGAGAATGAATGAACTGAATCTCCAGAGCCTTGTGAGCCACTTGTTTTCGTACAAAATGGAAATCCACGTCAATATACTTGGTTCTAGCATGAAACATTGGATTTGCTGATAGGTATGTTGCGCCTAGATTATCACACCAAAGTGAAGGCAGTCTGGACTGAAACACACCTAGTTGGAGAACTGATTGAATCAAAACGATTCTCTGCGGTGGCATTGGCAAGAGACTTGTACTCTGATTAAGTGCTTGAATGTGACACAATGAGCTACTTCCTGGAACTCCACGAAATAAGATTAGCACCCAAAAACACTGCAAATCTTCCAGTGGACCGAGATCATCGACACAGCTAGCCCAATCAACATCTGAGAAGGCACTCACAAGAGTGGAGTTTGAGCAATGTATTTTCAGAACATTTTTTATTACTATGCTTAAGATACAGAAGAATCCTTTTAACAACACTCCAATGAACATCTGTTGGTGCTTGCAAATACTGGCAAACTTTGTTGACTACATAAGAGGTGTTAGGTCTCATGATCGTCAAGTACTATAGTGCCCCAACTGTGCTACGATACTTGGTAATCTCAGTAGCAATTAGTGGATTTCTCATGTAGCGAGAGAACTTCTTTGAACACGCCATTGGAGTGGATCTTGGTTTGCATAGCTCCATGTTAGTCGTCAAGTAGCTCCAAGGTGTAATTGTGCTATGAGAGAATTATTCCCGTGATATGAGGATACCTCAATGCCAAGAAAATAGTGGAGGTTACCCGGATCCTTTATAGCAAAATCAAAGCTAAAGTTGACGAAGTAACAAATCGTCAGATTGTTCTAAGGAGCTTGTAATGATGAGATCATCTACATAGATCGAAATATAAGTGACCACTCCATGATGGTTGTAGATGAATAAGGAAGTGTTAGCTTTGGAAGGTACAAAACCAAGTTCTTGCAACTTAGAACTAAGTTTAGAGTACTATGCTCGTGGAGCCTATTTAAGTCCATAGATAGCCTTATCCAGTTTGCACACGAACTGTGGGTGGGAGACATCTTCAAACCCTAGAGGCTAACTCATGTAGACTTATTCTTAAAGATCTCCATGCAAAAAGGCATTTTTCACATAATCTTGGAGCAAACACCATCCTCAGGACACAACAAGGGAGAGAACCAATCAGATTGTAGCCAGTTTGACAACCAGGCTGAATGTGTCATCATAGTCAATGTCATACTGTTGTTTGAAACCTTTTGCCACAAGACGCGCTCTGTATCTTTCAATAGAGTCATCAGCTCGTCGTTTGAGTTTCAAAACCCATTTGAACCCGATAATGTTCTGACCACACCGCGGTGGTACAAGGCGCCATGTTTTGTTCTGAAGAAGTGCCTCATGTTCTTCTATCATTGCTTGCTTCTAGTGCGGATGTTGCAAAGCATTTATGTGATGTCGGCTCATTCACTATCTCCACCTGAGCAACAAATCCTCACTTGCGAGGATCATAATGGATTGTACCATCATTAAACTCTTTAAGAGTCCTACTAATGGTTTAGTATCGATCTTATGAATGAGTGTTGGGGGCTCTCCTAGAGCGAAACCACACAAAAAAAAGACACGGGAATTTTATACAGGTTCAGGCCTTCTCTTCGAGAGAATAATAACCATACTCCTGTATTGTTGTACTGATTGTGTTTACAAGAGAGAAGTCACCGAAGGCTAGGACTAATGACTCTTGTTTGCTTTGTTAATTGATCGCTTGATCTTCTCTCCTCTCTTTGTCCACTGACTTTACTCCTTATATAGCGTATGAAGGCGTGGCAGTTGTTCACGTCGAGAGGTGCCTCGTCATTTGATGCAATGTGCACGTTTAAGGGTAATTATTGTTAGAGACGTATCCCCCCACGTCGTCTTGCAGTTATGTCAGAGACAGAGGTTCAATACATGCATTTATCTTTAGGAATAACGACACATATTAACTACGGTGTGTATTAAAGACAGCGCACAAATGTCCCTAGTTGATTGGGCCCATATGTCTGTAAGCTTTATCGACTATAGGGTGATCGTAGATGACCTGGTCGTAGAAGAACTTACGACTATGATGTGATCATAGTAAGACTTACGATCAATAGGTGGTCGTAGAAGAACTTATGACTATGAAGTGATCGTAGTAAGACTTACGATCAATAGGTGGTCGTAGAAGAACTTACGACCATATAGGGTGGTCGTAGAAAAGCTTACAACCACTAGGTGTGTATGATCTCCCTCATTGTTAATATTGAGGGATACCTTTGGAGGTTGTATAAGAGACACTATTATCTATAAATATTACAGATAAATAACTTAGTTAATTGAGGATTATTAGATCCTCATTGTCGATGGTTTATTATCGATCTTACAAATGAATATTGGGGACTTTCCTTGAGTTAAACCACATAGAAAAAACATAGGGATTTTATATAGGTTCGAGTCTTCTCCTGATAGAATAAGAACCCTACTCCTGTGTTGCTGCATTGACTATGCTTTACAACAGGGAAGAAATCACTAGAACTAGGGCTAATGACTTCTGTCTGTTGATCGTGTCTCTATTGTCGTTGTTTTTTTCTCCTCCTTCTCTGTCCACCGGCTTTACTCCTTATATAACGCTTGAAGGGGTGACAGCTTGTCTGCACAAGAGTATGCCTCACCATTTAATGAAATATGCATGTTCGGTGACTGGTTATTGTCGAGACTAATCCTCCCTTGTCGCCTTGCAATTTTGTTAGAGATAGAGGCTTAATACGTGCGCTTATCCTAGAGAATAACAACACATATTAACTATTATGTGTATTAAACGCAGCCGCATAAGTGTCCCTAGTCGATTGGGCCCACATGTCTCAGAGGGCTTTGTTGACTATAGGGTGGCCGTAGTTGACATAGTCATAGTAAAACATACGACCACGAAGTGATTGTAGTAAGGCTTATGATCATGAGGTGGTCATAGGAACTCTTACAACCACTAGGCGTCGAGAAGTACTTACGACCATATAGGTGGTCGAAATGGTTTACGACCACTCATTAAGCTTCCCCTTATTAATAATAAGGGTATCCTTCGAATAACATGAAGATATTGATATCTATAATAACATTTATAGATAAACAATTTAATTAATTAAGGATTATTAGATCCTCGCCACTCATCAAGTTACGAACTTCGATGTCGTGTTGAGACCTTATGCGTGTGATACGTCGTAGAAGACTCCTCGGCTGTAAAACTCGGTAAAGATCAAGAATAGAATCACTCAATTCAAAATGCAAAGTTAGTCTCATCCTCATGATGTTCATGCTAGGTTTGAATGGGGCTATTTCCTAGAGGTTGGATGTCTAGAGTTGTAGGTGAGGAAGTGTTAATGAGGTTGTGAGCCATGGAAGTAAAGTGGACTCATATATGGATGTTGGACCGACATACTGCTTTTGGTCAACATCAAATGGGAAGATTAGTTCATCAAATACAAGATCTCGTGACATATACACACACCCAGTAGGTACATGTAAACACTTGTACCCCTTTGTGAATATCACTATACCCAAGAAATACATAGTTGAAAACGAAAGGAGAGTTTGTGAGCGTTGTAACTTGTATGGCCATAAATTCAGCCAACATGCACAGCCAAAGGCCTTGAGAGAGTTGTAGTCTAGTTTGATTTTAAAGAGACGCTCAAGAGGTGTACTACCATGAATGGTTTGGTTGGATAGCCGATTGATTAAATGATAGGATGTGAGGAAGGCTTCATTCCTGAATTTGTTGGGAAGGAAAGCATGCGCAAGAAGAGCCAGACCCATGTCAATAATGTGTCTGTGCTTTCTTTCTGCAGCACCATTTTGTTGGTGTGTATGAGGACATGACACCTGATGATGAATCCCAGCTTTCTTTAAAGTAGGAATTAAGATTGCCGTATTCCCTCCCCAATCACTTTGAAAAGAGATAATTTTTCTGTTTAGAAATCGTTCAACATACTTCTAAAATTGAACAAAAAAAATTTTCAACATCAAATTTGTGCTTCAAGAGGTAAATCCATGAGAATTTACTAAAGGAATCAATAAAACTCACATAGTATTTAGAACCACCAACAGATGTAACTACTGGTCCCCAAACATCAGAATAAATTGGTACCAAAGGAAATGAAGCAACAAAATTTCGAATTTGGAAATGGTAGCTGATGGCTCTTGGCCAACTAACAAGCATCACGTACATACAGATGTAATGGTTTTATTTAAGGAGTATGATAAATTATTAGTCTGATGGACTTGACTAACGACGACCGAGATGGATGGCCTAGATGTTGGTGCCACTGCTCCACGAGGGCGCCACAACAAGAAGAACTTCCTTGGATGGCAAACAATGAGTGGATGCGGTGGGGTATAGACCGGTCTCACATCTACCACGAAGAAGAGGTATCTTCGTTGTACGATCCTTGACAACAAAAAAAGTAGGAGGAAATTGAAAGTAAACATCATTGTCATGAGTAAAGTGGTGCACATATAACAATTGTTTAGATGCATGTGGAGCATGTAAGATATTATGAAGTTTCAAGGTTTTGTGAGGAGTAACAAGCTGAGAATGACCAACATGTGAGATGGACATACCAGATCCATTCGCGGTTTGGATATGTTCCTTCCCTTGATACTTCTCTCACACCGTGAGATGATCTAGATCATTGGTTATATGATCTGTCACCCATGTGTCACTATACCAGTTTGTGTCCACTATGTAGGAGTTTCCAGTATTGTTGTTGTTGTTGATGAAAGCAACAACATGGTTTTCTTCATCTTGGTAGGAATGGTCGAAACGATGATAGCATTTTAGTGCTACATGTCCAAACTTTCCACACAATTGGCATATACTACTACAAAACAGGCTATAGAAGATGCCTCATCACAGACGGTTCATTTGGAACCGTCTGTGTTATTGTGGATATCATGGGGATATGCTCATGATCTTAATGTGATGGTACAATTGGCAATAGCTTCCTTGGTTTGTCGAAACGATCGTTCTCGGTTTTGTTGAAATCTGTTTTGAAAGAAGTGTCGTTAATCGGTAGTACCGGCGTGTATGCGCGGTATTACCGCGATCTTGAGTACCGGCTTGTGTTTACGGTAGTACTGGTGATTACCGCTAGCAAAGCGGTATGGTTTTTCCGAAACGAGTGTAACTTGTGTTTTGGATTTCGAGGAGCGGTAGTACTGCGCTATGGTTGCCTAGTACCAAGATGATTTGAACGAACGCGTGTGAGCGGTATGGTTTTTCCAGAACAAGTGTTTTTGGGAAGTTTTGGATTTCCTTGAGGAGCGGTACGACCGCAGTTATGGGTGCGGTACTACCGCAGTGCGGTAGTACCGGCCTTAACACGGCGGTAGTACCGATTGCATTTTCAAGTTGGGCCATCTTGGTAAAATGGTTATGGGTTAGGTCAAGTTCATGGGTTTCATGGCATATGTGTTGCATGATGCATGTTTTGACTAACGTGGGTCAAGTTGTGAAGAACTTGTTCCCGGATTCGATTTCTTTGTCTATTGATGTGCAGGTTGCTTGGAGGTCAATGACGGTCAATCTATGAGGATGATCGGGACTAAGCTTGAGAGCCGAGGTCCGTAACGATCGGGATGCCGGTGAGGTCAATGGAGTCAAGCATTGCGCAAGAGGGACAAAGGTGACCGAATCGGCGATTCGGTCTGACGGTTCGATCAAGCGGCGCGGGTCGGCAAGTGCCATGGTGGTTTCGGTGGGAGCCGGATGGGAGAGACTTGCCGACATGAAGAGAGCCGCTGGATCAATCCCACACGCATGGCTAAGCATGGAGGTGCTTCACGAAGATGGGACTCGGTCTTTGCAAATAGATCGAGAAGGGTATTTTGGTAATTTCACCAACACGCCTTGGTGACCTAATGCCTACCATGGCGCAAGACGGAAAAGGCCAAGAAGTGTATTAGGTCAAGAGAATTGAAGACGACGCTTTAAAATGCGCGTGGTGACCCGCTTGTTTTTGGGCCTTAACGGAGCCCATTAGGGTTACTCTTCTAGAAGGTCTAAGCCTTCACTATAAATAGGGGTGTCTTGACAACAACCTCAACCCTTTCATTGCTTTGTAAACCCTAGTTTTGCTTTTTGTACTTAGGGAGTTGATAGTTGGAGGTTAGGGTTCTAGAGATTTGGATTTGATTTCGTGCTCATGTATTGAGTCTTTGTCCTCCATTGATGGAGTGGTCAGAAATCAATACCATATCAAATCAATCCAAAGAAAGTTCTTTCAAAGATGAGTTCATTTGCTTTCTTTCTCTCTATTTGATGATTTTGAGTCTTTCTTTGATCCGCGAAGTTTTAGTTGGTTTCTTGCCGTGATCTAACTTGCTGTGACATGTGGGAACCCATCTAGGATCATCTTGATCATCAATCACCCACGAGCAAGTCTCTAGATCATATTTCGATTTTTGCTCTGCTTTTGAAGCACACTTCGCTCAAACTGAAAAAGATAGGAACTTTGGCTTGGATCTCTGCGATCCTTGATTGGAATAGGTTCCAATATCCTTAGGAAGGTGTGTTCCAAATTTGGTGGAGTTTGGCCTTATGGTTTAAAAGTTACGACGATTTTCGATTTGCGTTTCGTTTCGTTACGCTTCATCGTCAGGATAAAAGGTAGTACCGCGATTTTGCTCATGTAGTACCGCGATGAGGTAGTACCGCATCTTCAACGGTGGTAGTACCGATTCTCGAGATTTCAAAGACAACTTTTTGTTCTTTGCTCTGTGCTTTGGGGGTTTGTTTAGGATTCAATACAAGGCTTCCGCTTATTCTTGTATATTGATCTTCATAGCTCTCATAGCTATTGGAGTGAAATTATTATTGATCCAATCTTATTCGAAAAGAATTTGAGCTCCTATTCACCCCCCTCTAGTCGCTTTTCGTCCAACAAGTGGTATTAGAGCCCTGTTAGTTCAATCTTGATCTTAACCCACCACCGAACTGGCGATGGATAAGTACTCACTGCCGCATGTCTTCGATGGGCTCGATTATGCCTATTGGAAGAATCGCATGCGAGTCTTCCTTGAGAGCGAAGGACAATCTATATGGGAGGTTGTTCGATCCTCATTGCTTTTGTTCGGTTGTTACGCCGGCTTCAAAGAAATTTCTTGGCTAACAACAACAAGGCAAAGAACCTTCTATATGCCGGGCTTGGTAGGCAAGAGTACGATAGGATTTGTAATCTTCGATCAAGACATGAGATTTGGCACACCCTCGAAACTTACCATGAGGGATCGCCCCTGCATCAAGCAAGTGCGTCGAATGTCTACAAGCGAGAGTACAACAAATTCGAGATGCGCCCCGTGAGAGCATCGATGACGCCTTTACTCGCTTTAACAAGGTGATCAATCGATGAAAGTCATTGACATTGAGTACTCTCAATCTGAGAATGCCACCCACCTCTTGGGTGCAATCAACACCAAGGAGTGGGAGATGAAGGCAATCGCCATAGAGGAGAACGCCGATCTCTAATCTCACTTTGAGTCATGCTTTATAGCAAGCTAAAGACTCATGAGATCAAGTGTAACATCTCAATTTTCGAGCTTTAAAAACCTTTTTAAATAGTGTAATGAGAAAATTCATCATTTGGATTTATTTGAATTTAAATTAAAAAGCTTAATATTGGACTTTGTGTAACAAAACAATTTAATATGACTAAAGTCAACATGAACAATAGTCAAAACTATTTTATTTGGATTCTATGAGCTTGGACATATTTTCTAGAATTTTCTCGAATTTTTCCAAGTTCATTTGCTATTTTCCATTGCTTATTTGAATTTCCGTAATTTCTTAAAAGAAAAAGCTATTTAAATCTCCAAACAAATACCGGGTCAATCTCTCGGCCCATTCCTCGCTCATCTGCCCATCTCTTCGTGGGTCAGTCCGATCTGGATTGATGGAGATCCCGCCTCTCTCTCTCTCTCTCGTGACTCCGCTTCAATCTCCACTGCTGATCGTCACGACGCCTGGATCTCTCCGCCATGCGGCTCCTTCTCTCGACGCTGGGCCCAGCATAGGTCTTCGCTCGACCTTGCTTTTCTTCTTCCTCGCTGACTCGCGACTGCGCCGCCATTATCGCTTTCTAGAAGCTCAACTCCGCCAAGCCGCTAACAAAACTCCCCAGATTTTCGACCAAACTCAATCCTTATCTCCTCCGCACCGACTCGCTCAATTTCAAACTTGAATCGCTTTATCCTCGCTCGTGGCGCATTTCTGCGCATTTACCCGCCACGCAAGACGCCACCTCGAGCTCGCCTCAGGCCTATAAAGGACCCTCGCGCTTCGCCGCTTCTTTCCAAAACCCTCGCTCAATTCCACCCGAGAGCCTCCACATTGTCACGATTCGAGCTTTAAGGAACCTCGCCACGGTGAGATTTTCTTCGATTCAAGGCCACCACCGCAGCTCGCCAGATCGCCGTGGAGCCCACCATCAAGTTCGCCGTCACCTCCTCTACCTCCCGGACCGCTGCCGCTTAAACCTCACGGACGCCCGTCCGACAAAACCCGGTCTCTCCGCTCGACCTGCCACGCCACCACAGCCACCCCTAACCACCCGGAGCTCGCACTGGAGCAGGTGCAATAGCCTCAAAGAACACGCCCATAGCACCCACTCGCGGCGACCATCGTAGGCCGGTGACTATTGGGTCCTGTCGTCGCCATCGCTGCCGCCGACGCCCTCGCCGACGCGACGCCAGTCACGTACACTCACCTCGTACTCAGCAGGTCATCCCGGGTGGCGCTTGCAATTATCCAGCAGCGCTACAAGGTTCGCCACCACTCTCTCGTTCAAAGGCTCGGCTGGCTTGGTCCACTGTGGTCAGGCTCTAACATGTGGGTCCCACATGTCGTTTTTTTATTTATTTCTTTTCCGAAAATCCTGTACGACGCCATGTCGATGTCATGTCAAGCAATATTCGATTTTTCGTTGAAAAATAATTCGAATTCCAAAGAACTTATTTTTAGGGTTTTCTTTAGATTTAAACTTTGAAACTCCATATCTTTTGCATCCTAACTCCAAATCCATCCATTCAAATTTCTAAATTCATCTAAAATCCAGATCTATCTATTGGAGATTTTTAATTATTTTTTGGAGTTATTTGCCTCTGTTATTTATTTAGTTTGTTTGTTTGCCTTGTTTATAGTAGACTTCGACGTTGCTGAAAGAGTTGACGAAGAAGGACCTTTCCAAGATCAAGATCAATTCCTAGATCCTTTTCAAGGCAAGCTATACCTTTGACCATCTTGATTCCCAGTTTGCTAAATTATTTTATTTTAAATTACTGCATTATTAATTCAAGTAATTATTTAAATGATTTTGGGAGTAGATGTAAATTCCTAATTGTTATGCCATCCTTGTTAATTGCTATGTCTAAGTTCTTTGTCACCCTAGTTGATATCTAGTTGGTTAATATTGTAGCACCAACGTGGGTTGGTTAGAACGATTAGATTGCTTAGTCATGCCACGACTCATTTATTCATGTGAAGTACAAATGATTAATTTGACTAAGTGAATATGCAATATTGATAATCTGTGTGTACTACGTGTCTTTATGGCATGTGTTGCACTTAAACCAACGGGTGGTAAAAAGGATTTGGACCGAGGCAAGGGGTGGATACCGTGTGAATTGGTGGTCTATGTGACCGTGTGGATAATATTAACTGTGTGTCTATGTGGTTGGGTTAGTGGAAGTCTTGCCTTGGTCGCTTAAGGACCTCACCATGTGCGCTAAAGAACTGAGCTTCTGCACGCACCACATGCCTGTTTTGAGACGCCTAGCATAGTAAGATAAGGTATCCAAATGCTCATATGATCAAGTGCTAGCTACACCGGTTGTATCTTGTGGGTAAAGTGTACAAACCTCCGCAGAGTGTAACTTAATCTATTCAATAGGCTGCCATCATGGTCATGGACAATGCTCGGGATTTAACACTAGGGGTAGAATTTCATAAAAGCTGTAGGGAAGGAGCTATGTGATTAAATCATCTAGCTATGTGAAGAACCTGCTTAGGGGCAGTGTGTGTCTTTGTGAAATAACTTGTTAAAATTATTATTGTCTATTTGTTTTACCACTTTCAATCTATTTAATTGTATTAAATTGCAAAAGTTGCATTTACGCTAAAAGAACCGCAGAATGCCTTTCTCTTGTAATAAGCCCGCATGTATACTTTGCATTCCTCGTGGTGTGGCTTATGTAGTACGTGTGTACTCACGCTTGTTTTGACGAATCAAGCAGAGGAGGAGTCTTCACCACCACGAGGACGAAGTTCATCGAAGGTGCCTAATCGCGAGGTCTTGATCCCGCGGTTGCTCGTGGTGAATCGATGGGATGCCACTACCGCTTCGCTTCCGCCGCTTATTTTCTCATAGCTCATGCGGGCTCAATAAATGTAAACTCGACCTTAAGGTCAAAACCATTATTTAATAATCAAAGTTATTCGCTTATGTTATATTTCGCTTGTATGGATCGATTTCAGTTTGTTAACTCCCTGTGCACTAGCATGATCCCGGCTAGTGCAAGAAACACAGAGGGTCCTGAATTGTAATTTCGGTCCCGACATCAAGAGAGGCGTAATCCTAAGAAGGATAACATGGCTTTGGTGGTCGATCCTTTCAAGGAGACTCGATGGTTCTTCCGAGTCTTCTTCCGGGTTTTTCTTGCATGTTTATCCGCTATTCAAGAAGAAGAGTTTGAGAGTCTTCCCGAGGCCGATTTAGCTCTTTTAGCCAAGAAAGTCACACGGCATATAACAATGTCGAAAAACAAAGAGAGGTGGCCCCGTGACATGCTATGAGTGTGAGAGCTATATCACATCCGCCAACCGCCCTAAGTCAAGGGTAAGGGCAACCACAAGATTAAGAAGCTTGCCTCGAAGAAGCCTCAAGGGGCAAGTCCAAGTATGATGCCGCCAAGCTCATGAAGGTCGCCACCGGTCCTTGCCGCTTTGGAGATCAATCCATGAGCGATGTGGACTCCGGGAGCGAGGAGGACAAGGAGGAGGAGATCCTCAAGACAAGAAAGGGAAGGCCAAGGACTTCACCCAGATGTGCTTCATGGCCGACTCATTAACGCCGATGACAACGATGAGGTACTTCCATCCTATGATGTCCTTTCCGCTAGATGCAATAACATGTATGAGCAATTGCTTAGTCAGATAAGGCTTTAAAGTTCACCATGGCTAGGAACAAGGATCTAGAATCACAAGTCGAGAATTTGACATTAGAGATTGTGAATGCTAAGAGTCTAGATGTTGATGAATGTTCATCCCGCCATGCTTTGCACTTCTAACCGCCTAAATCAGAATCGCTCATGATATTGCTTTGCATCAACTTGAAAATGCTAGAACCGAGCTAATTGATGTTAAATCTGCTCCATGTGAAAAATGCTTAGATTCTAGCAAGTTGGTAGTACCGCGATGAGGTAGTACCGCATCTTCAATCTGTGGTAGTACCGATTCTCGAGATTTCAAAGACAACTTTTTGTTCTTTGCTCCTCGTGCTTTGGGGGTTTGTTTAGATTCAATACAAGGCTTCCGCTATACTTGTATATTGATCTTCATATCTCTCATAGCTATTGGAGTGAAATTATTATTGATCCAATCTTATTCGAAAAGAATTTGAGCTCCTATTCACCCCCTCTAGTCGCTTTTTCGTCCAACAGCTATTATTATCACGTATGGTTCCAAAGAAATCGTAGTGTGATATTACTTATCATGCATAGCTTTATAATCGAACTGTCAGGATAAATCACGACGTTTTATTACAAACCGCTCGTGATAGTTTAGTAATCGCTGCACGGTTTATAACTAGAACCGCTCGGATAAGTTGCACACGCTTATTACGAACCGTGTGATATGTTAGATTATCACTGCATTTGCTCTATTATGGAACCGTCAGGATAGTCACACACGGTTCTTATTACTTAACCGTGTGTGATACGCTAGACTATCATGCATTTATTCTATTATGGAACCGTTTATGATAGGTAATCACATACGGTTCCGCAATAGAACCGCCTCGTGATATGCCTTATAAGAACCACTAGGGCTCGCCTGCTTTTTCTCCCAAGGCACTTAGCCCTTGCTCAAGGCCAAGCTACCTCCTCTAGGGCTCACCCATTCACCGACCCTTAAGCTCCGACACCACCGCCCGACCTCGACGCCGCACACCCCGACATCGGTGACGCCAGGCGCTTGACGCTGCCTCCTCCTCGTGGTTTGCCCTCCTCCCAGAGACCGCCTCCTCCCCCGGCTGCCTCCTCCTCCCTGTCGGCCTCCTCCCTACACCGCCTCCTCCTGCCCCCCCGTGACCGGCCTCCTCCCCGAGCCTCCTCCTCCTCCCCTCCACCTCCTCCTCCTTGCACCGTGAGTTCTTGTGTGGCATCCTCTCGTGAGTATTCCTATATTAAGTTTGTGCATCACTTTGGCTATATACTTATGTGCCGGATTAGCTTCAAATTCTATATTGATTGTGCACTAAGAGATAGCAAAGTAGTTATGTGGGCTCTCTGATCAACTCTGTGATGAATGTCAAATCAAATCAATTTGCAGTGCTAGTTGGTACCTTGATCTGTATTAGTTCTGATTTCTGAATCTAGTACTAAAGATATTGCAAATTGATTAGTGGACTTTGTTGACATGCTCTATGATGAACTCTATCTTATACTGAGATTGAATGTGATAGTTAGTTCATTCTTGAGCTCTATTGTATTACTTGCTACTGTCAATTTAATATACTGTTAATTGGTTACTTTCAGTTGAAAGCAACCAAGTCAGAAGGGACTTGATGATGGATTGGGTCCTCATCCTCAGAGTCATCATCGACAAAGATGCTCTCAGAAACCTGTGTACCTGCATCATCGGGTCTAGTACCAGGACTAGCCTCATCAAAAGTGACTTCGCAAGTCTCAACAACTTTGTTAGTGTTAAAATTAAATACACGATAGCCACAAGAATGAACAGGATATCCAAGAAATATGCCATCAGAACATCTAGATTCAAATTTATCAAGGTTGCCATGTTTAAGAATGAAGCATTTGCAACCAAAAATCTTGAAATGAGAAACTTTGGGCTTATGACCAAATCTGAGCTCATAAGAAGTCTTACCAATCACAGATCTCAAGAAAACCCTATTAGAAATATAACATGCAGAGAGATCGCCACCAAAAACCTCCTAGGTGTGGAATGCTCATCTAGCATGGTCATCGCCATCTCTACAAGGGTCCTCGTTTTCCTCTCCACTACTCCATTCTCATTGGGAACTCTAAGTGATGAAAACCGATGCTCTAGCCCCCTATCGTAACGTAAAGTGGCAAAGGAAGAATTCTTGAATTTCATCCCATTGTCACTCCTAATAGCTCTCAAAGCTCTAGGAAGCTCAACAAGAAGTCTAAGGACCAACTCTCTAAAGAAGTCAAATGCCTCGCCCTTAGACACCGTAGTAAACCCATGAATACCGGAGTAATCATCCACAATCACAAGCACATACCATTTCCCACCCACCGATCAAATCTAGAAGGACCAACAAAGGTCTAAGTGCAGAGTCCACCAGTCCATCTGTCATCACTAAGGTAAGAGGTGGATGAGAAGCGTAAACCATCTTACCATGTCTCTGTGGTGAGCAAACAAGGTCTCTAACACCCTTTAGCCTAGGCAAACCTCTAATCAAATCCTTGCTATCGACTCTAGTCAAGTGATCAAAACCTATGTGTCCAAGCCTACGATGCCACAAAACTAGATCATGGGAATCGAAGCAACAAGACACCTAGGGCTAGAAGCGCATTTAGATACGTAAATTAGCATGTAAGATCCTCTCAAACTCGGAAATCTTAAAGACAAGCTCACCAGAGGAATCTAAAATCCTGACTCACCACTCTTAAATCTCACCTCTAGACCCTCATTAAGCAAATACCGAGAAACAGATAGCAGATTATACCTCACCACTTACCAAAGCGACGCCCTTGAGCATGAATTTGTTGTTGACGCCAAGACCGTGTCCTTTGGTCATCACGGTGCCCAAAGAGAAGCATCCTCAAATGTGATCAATTCATTGCCGGATGCACGTGTGAGGGAGGAGAACCATCTAGAATCTCCAATATGTGTCGAGAACAATCGAGTCAACGAGCCATATGTCCTCCTTCCTCGCACGATGCACCTACAAAGCACTAACAGAAACATCTCAGGCCTCAAGATCAAGTTAGTGATAAAAGACTTGGGAATCCAAAGATCGAGTCACATGATGCTTGGGCAAAGCAAGAAAAGCAAGAAGAAATGGTTAGGAGCAAAATCATAAGAATGCACACGAGAACCACCTAGACCTCTCCGAATCGACCTACCAAAAGGTCGGTACTTCTGCCTAGGTGCTACCCGTGGTCTCTCCTCATGATGTCCTAACCCAAAGCACCGCCTGTAACCACCAAAGGAGTCAAAGAAGTCCTCTACTAACCTAGGCCTATGTCTAGCAGAGAAACAGTCGCCTGCTCTAGAGACTACAAAGTGAAGGGACCTCTAATGGTTCTCAAGTTACTCATCCTCTCCTTCCTCTCAATCTTGGCTCTACTAAGCGTAACTCAACAATGTGGCCATTCTTCTTGTAGAAGGTGCAATGGTACTTGACCTTTTGAAGGGTCCGATCCGATGAAGTAGAAGCACCTATCTTGCTAAAAGTGGTTTGGGCAAACCAAATTGATTTGAAGACTATCTTGGATGGCTTAGGGTTCTACCTCAAACAGCACTACTCTCAACAATTTCTAACAACCTTAGGTGGATGGTTCTTGGTATGCTCTAGGAATCAAATCCTAGGCCTCTATTTTTCACACTCACCTTAGATTTGTCAAGAATCATGTTGAGGTTCTTCTTCCTACCAATAAATCTCTCAAGAGTCTCTTTAAGGTAGTCATTTTGTTTGGCTAGATCATAACAAGAAGCACACTTATTTGACATGCTAGCCCTATCACATTTTTCCTTATAATGAGCTACCTCGGCTTTCAAAGCCTCACAAGACATACAATAATTATCTCTAATCCTATCCAATTGTTTCTTTGAATTTAACTCTAAATGCTTCTTGTATCTTATCTACATTATGCCCAATCTCAATGCAAAGATCACAAGAATTAGAGTCAACAACTTTCTTGGAAGCATTCATGGACATGGATTGTTCAATTTTAGCATTTTCTTCTAGTGTCTTGTTTAAAGCGCCATTCTCAAGTGTGAGTTTAACACGCTTTCACATGAAGCAGCTTTTAGAGTAAAGAATCATTTCAGACATCTCCTTCATTTTAATCTTATTTTTCTCACAATGAGAGCAGGTGTGACTAGGATCAAATTTCTGCAATTCCTCTATAGTGCTATTCAATTTTAATTCAAGTAAAGCGCAATTTGAACAAGGTAAAGGAATAGCATCTACAGCAGTCACATCAAGAGCAATGGCATTCATGCAAGCAGGACTAGACTTGAGGGATTCTAATTCATCAAGAGCATCTTTCAATTGATTCACAACAGAGGAATGAGCAGATTTCAGATTGATCAATTCATTTTGCAAGCTAGAGCAAGAGTCACAAATATCAACAGATTAACAGATGAGCCTAACAACCTCTAAGTTCAGATCATCAATCATGTTGTCCTGCTCTCTTAATCAATTTAGCTTGATTCTTCAAATTATGTTCAAGAATGACCAAAGCACGCCTCATATCGCAAGTGAGGGACATACCTCATCCGGATCATCGAAAGGGTCGTTGCCGCTGGAGGAGTCGACGCTGCTATACCCTTGGCCATGAAACACATGTCGGTAAAGTCCTCGAGCCTTCTTCTTGCCATGGGTGTCATCCTCGTCATCCTCCGCCTCCGAGTCCACATCGCCATGTCAACAGCCTCTAGAGCGGCAAGGACCCCACGATTTAACTATGAGATAGTTGGTCTTCTTGCTCAGATCCTTAGCTTGAGGACGCCCGAGTGTCCTTCACCTCCTTGCCCTTCACCTTGGGACACTTGGAGCTAATGTGGTTTGGCTCACCACACTCAAAGCAAGTGATAGGGGCACCTCTCCTCCCTGCTCTCACCTTGTTGTACACTCTCGAGAATTTTGTGGATAGGAGGGCTAAATCATCCTTAGGTAGCTCTCTAGTCGCTTCATCGGTCAAAGAATGTAAAGCGGACAAAGAAAAGCCGATGAGCCAAAATCAAATGAATCAGACGAGCTACCCTTAGATGGGTCGACCACCAAAGCCATCGACTGTTTTGGGGAGACGCGAGATGAAATCAATCTCATGCGCTCTTCAACTCGGAGTAAAGCTTATCCATGGTAAGCCTACTCATGACAAGTTGTCATTGATGGATGTGATCTTCATCACCCGCACCTTCACATCAAGAGCACCCAAAAGTCGGGCGTATGCTCTAGACTCAAGGAAAACAAGATCAACAAAGACGAAGATCATGAAGAATCTTGGAGAATCTTCCCACCACTCATCTAAGGACTCACCTGTGTCTTTGCTCAATCTTTGAGTATTCTTTTTGAGCTGGTTCGTCTCACTTCCTTGATCGCAGCGAACCCTCGTGGTAGTCACAAAGGGTCCTCCAGATCTCGTGAGCAGACTCAAATGAGCCACGCGCCAAACTCGGGACGACTAAGACCTTGGATCAAGAAATTGCGAGCTTTGTCGTTAGCCTCAATGTTTGAGTGATCACATCGCCATCGGCCAGATTTACATATGGATTTTTACCTTAAGCCAAAAAGCGTGCCCTTGAGCTCGATGTAGGCATGCATGCATGCCTTCCAAGAAGCAAAATCGACTCTATCGAAAAATGTGGTTTGGTCGAATACTTGTCGGGCCGCCATGGCTTCAAAGACCTAAGATCTATGAGAAGAGCTAACCGGCTCGATACCAATTGTAGGACCGAAAGGCGACTAGAGGGGGGTGAATAGACGCTTATTTTTCACCGATCGAACTCAACACTACTTACACTCCAATAGCTATAAAAGCTATGAAGATCTCAGATACAGCACAATGGATAACCCGTGTTGAATCCGATCAAACCTCAAGTAAACAACTATCAACAAAGAAAGCTATGTGATCCCCAAACCAATGAGACAAACAAAAACAAGAAGATTTGTCAGCCGCCTGCATCAAACCGCCCTAAAAGTCTATCTTGTCTATAGAATGAAAGCATGCTCAACAATAACCTTCTTCTTGTTTCAGCAAGGTTACTATGCAACCATCGCCGCCAAAGCCAAAACAAACCAATCGCCAAATCTCAACATAAAGAAATAACAGAGCACTTTACTCATATGCATGAAGCACAAACCGCGATCATTACATCCGCCTACCAGGCAATCCATTCACGCACTGTAGAAGGAAAACATCTATCAACCGAAAGAACAACTCAATGAAAAGATATGCTTTACAAACCGAAAAGACAAGTAAACAAAGAATTTATTTCAAGACTCTCCCGATGTTGCTTACAGACAAAGCCGCCATAAATTCCTGATCTTCCTATTTATAGGTCGAGCTCAAGACTCGCCGCTAAGGGCTGCTTTTACTGGTTTTAGGATGATAAATAGTCACCGGCATCTAATTCTCCAGAAAACAGGCCGCAGCAATTTCAAGCACAAGGAACGATGCAAACTGCTGACAATAAAAAAACTGCAACCATATTACAAAACCGTCACAATTTTTTTTTCCTACAGCGCCAGACGCCATCGGGCTGTGGAGGGCAAGACGCCACCAAGGAAATCAAAAATAAAAACAAATTGGACACGTATAATCAAAGCCACGAAAATGAAATGCATCGACTTCAAGGCAATAAAAATTGCTAAACTCAAAGGAAATCACTAGATCTTGGACAAACTCAAACATCAAGCACAGATTTTTCGTAAACGCCACGATTGACTTCAACTTTCCTCACGAAAGTACATCGATTTTTTCTTGAAGCTCTCCCACAGCCCACGCCACACCACCAAGTGTTTCTACTTTTTTTCCTGCATAGGCCACCACGCCTCCTATTTTTCCAACAAAGAACCCTAAGATGTCCCATCTCAAATTTTTATATGATGTACCACAAGACCTAAAGCAAAACATTCTAGAAGATTTAACCTAATGGGCTCTCTAAGGCCCAACATCAATGGAACATACACGCATCGTATTTTAAAGCTGCCTTCAATTCTCTTGACTTAATCCACTTCGACGCGACCGCCTTGGCGCCACGGTAGGTTGATCCAGCCGCTCTCATCGTGGCGGCAAGTTCTCCCATCCGGTTCCCACCGACCACCTTGGCACTTGCACCGACCCTCGCACCGCTTGATCAAACCAAGAGCAATCGAATTGTCTCGCTCGGTCATCCTTATCCATTCTCGCGCCACGCTTGAGTCACTTGACCTCACCCAGATCCATGATCGCTTCGACCTCAAATTTCCAAGCTTAGTCCCGATCCTCCTCGCCGCTGACCGTCATTGACTCGCAAGCCACCGCACAAAGAATAGACAAGCAAACACTAATCCGGAACAAGTTCTTCACAACTTGACCCACGTTAGCTTAAAACATGCAATATGCAACACATATGCACTATCGCCTATGAACTCACTCTATCCCAAAGCCAAAATCCCAAAATGGCTAAAGATCAGCCTTTTAACTTTGCCGAAAACGCGTGAAACTTCAAACCAAAAGCAACATTGCCAATTGTTTCATCATCCTAAGATCATGGGCATATCCCCATGATATCCACAAAGGTGGAGCACCACTCGGGGAGGCCAGAGAGTAGCCGAGGCGATTTACGGCATGACTCCACAACAAGTAATCGGTCGAATAGAGAGGAGGGATAGATAGAGGAACACCGAGAACGCGATGTGACACAATCCAATCGGCGAGAAACTCACTGTAGAAGAAGATCGAGTGTTGGAGGTGAATTCGGCTTAGAGGAAGAAATGATGAAATTCTGGCGACGAACTGCATGAAAGAAGAAATTGATTGAGGGGAAATACTAATAGAGCTCGGGAAGACGATATGACATGGTTCGCATAACAAAATTTCATCGGATCGATGCACGACAAGACGAGGTGGCTACTCGGTTTCTGAAGATGACTTATCTGATAAAGGATTTAGGCTCCAGAGGTTATAGGGTTTAGAGGAGGTGCGAAGGGTAAAGATAGTGTTGTGGCTTCACTTTATAGACTTGGTTGGTGTTTGAATGGATGTGGCATGAAGGCAATGCCGACGGGTTATCGACATGCAATTGAAAACTGAGGAAACGACAACACATTAAAGAATGACTAAGGTAACGGAGGGATTGATGAAGCTTTGATGGTGTAGGCAACGTGGAGGGGATGAAGCGGTTGTGGCTACCGACATGGTTCTTCATTGGCTGCAGAAGACGCATGAGCAAAGCGGTGTTTCTGGGTCAAGGCGGCATGCCAAGACGGTAAGTAGCGCACAGCATGGGGCAAGAGGGGTGCAATGAAGGGCACGGCTTGGGCTGAGGGGCGACACGAGTAGGCATAGGTAGGCAGGCAAGACGGCCTAGCGCTTTGTGCTAGAGGCTAGAGAGGAAGCCACGAGCCAGTAAGGCAGCAAGACAGAGGAAAAGGAAAAGGAAAAGAAAAGAAAGAGATAGGAAAGGGAAGGAAAATAAAAGGAAAAGGTTTTCGCCCAAGAAATAAAAATTGAAATGAAATTATGAGATTTATATTTTCAGAAAATTCAAATAGAAATTTGAATTTGAATTTTACCGAGGTTTGAATTTGAAGAGAGATGAATTCAAAATGAGAATCTTGAATTCAAAAAATTGGCGAGAAATGATTTTGGAATTTTATTTGAGATTTGAATTGAGATTTATGGAATTTGGATTTGAATTACGGACTTGGAATTTAAATAAATGCAAAACTCCAAAAGAAGACCAACACTTTGAATTAATTAATTTGAAATAAATTTTTGAAAAGGGCCAAAATTT